>JACVVK020000031.1:1125000-1182500 GCA_018292915.2 Batillaria attramentaria | reverse complement strand
CGTACGAGAAGGAAAAATTCTTTGCCCCGAATGGGACTCGAACCTGACCTCTCTCACTGGTGACGAAGTCTTTGAACCACTAAACCACCGACCGACCCACTGCTACAAACTGAAATAATCCATGTGCCTCCATCCCCAACCCCCAACCCCCACCCAAAACACACTCCACTCTTATACCCCTGACAGTTCCATATTTGGACAACCCTGTAACTGCGTAAGTATGAAATTAAAATCTTGGTACTCCATCTCAGTCACAGACCCGTTCCACAACTGTCAAGGGGCAGGAAAATTGCTTTCCAATTCAGGCATCGAAGTCATTTTTTTCCCTAGACCACTTCATTACCCTAGAGGCCTGTCAGGTCAACTGTTTAGGTCACTGTTTTGCTGTGTGACCAAGAAGAGTAGTACTAGTCACTTTTTCCAAACACGTTTCTACGACTGTCGGCAGATGATACACTATGATTATTTTTCCTGTGGTTCATTCGAGAAGAATTTTCTGGCAAGACTAATCCCTGCCGTACGAAAATGGTGTAATTACCGTTACTAAAAATGTTATAATGAGGCCTTAACATAAATTCAAGTAAAGTTATGAATCGGTATGAAAGTTTAACAACAATAACAACAACATTATGAACAACAACAACAACAGCAACAACAACTGTTTAAGGGTTTAACGTCTTTTTTCACCACATATGGGTGATAACAAAGACGGGGAAACGAGAAAAAGGCCAACACAAATATTTGGCCCCAACCGGGAACACACAGATCAATAATGACAGCTACAGCTGCAAACAAACAAACAAACAAACAAACAAACAAACAAACAAACAAACAAACAAACAAACAAACAAACAAACAAACAAACACACAAAAAGAATATAGCAAATCTCTTCTTTCTTGAAAAACGAGCGAGAGAGGATTGAAGGGGTGGTCGGAGGAGGATAGCCGGGTCTTTCGGAGAAGGAGAGCATTGGGGGCTGGGGGGGGGGGAGGGGGAGGGGGAGGGGGGTTAAGGGGTCGGGGGGGGGGGGGGGGAGGGGTGGTAACTGGGCCACCATGTAACTATCGAGCTGTACCAGTTTTCCTAACGTGCAGATGTCATGACTCTTACTGCTGAAAGGCTATTTTTACATACGTTTCATGTAATAGCATCCTCCTAGAATCTTCCGTGAAATGTAGGCCAAGGAATGTTTACAAAGACGACTGGTAGCGATAAGAGTACAAAAAGAAGATTAATTTGGTATTACCAGTCCCAGAATATCTTCCCAGCCTCCAATTAAACTCGACTTTCCCTTCGTAAGCTCTGTTATCTTGCCCTGGAGGAATGACGTGGTTTCTGTTAATTCCAGATTTTTTTTAAAAAACAAACTTTTTAAATTAAAGTTTTAAAGATTACTGGAAGTCGAGCATCTTTGCAATCAAAAGAAACCAAATTATTTTTAGAAATAATCTCTACAATCATGGAAAAGAAGCTTATGGAGGGAAAAGTACTGAACTGGAAGCCATTGTTCTGCAGGCGATGTCATTTTGTCGAAATGTGAAGATGCTTAGAGGGTGGACGGGGGTGTGGTGAGTCGGTGGGTGCGTGTTTGGGAGTGTAACGTAAGGGTGACACCAAAGACGGGGCAACGAGAAAAAGGCCAGCACAAATATTTGGCCTCCGCATTGAGAGTCCAACGCTCTACCATTCGGTTATCCCGGCTTCCCGAATGATATTGTGATATGTTAGTTATTTAACTGATCTTTCTGTCTTAATATGATTGATAACTTTGTTTAGTCTACCTGTTTCCTTCTTATTTTAAACTGTCTACTCTTGTCCGGTGTCCCAATGAAATTGCCCTTCAGGGATTAATAAAGTTTTATTGAATTGAATAGAATTGAATTGAATTACTCCGCGTATGCCTCGAGTTGTATATTAAGGTTAAACAATATAGACGGGCGTTTTTCGCTGCCCTGCCGCTTCCAAACCATAGCATCTTGAATTTTTGTTTTTGCCACGCCATAGCACCACGTTTTGTTTTTTCCAATGGCCGCCTTCCAAATTCAAAAATTCATCGAGCTGGGAAAAAAACAAACAAACAAACAAACAAACAAACAAAAAACAGCTATGGTTGTCGGTTCGAGAGAATGGAGCAGTGCATTAACCAGAAAAAGACTTACAATAATTATAATGGTATGTATATGTTCGCATTTCATTTAACTCGAACCAGGTGTCACAGGATATTTCGGAACCGGACGAATGGGAACCATTCCGATTTATCCTGGCCCTGGTGGCAGGATTTTTCGGAACCATTCCGATTTATCCTGACTCTAGTGACAGGATATTTGAAAACCACCAGCATATTTCGGAACCGTCTAGGAGGTCATTAGCCCACATGAATTTTGTCTGCCAGGTGCGGGATAAACGGGAATGGTTCCGAAATATCCTAGGATTTTTGGGAACCGGTTCCGATTTATCCTGGTTCCGAAATATTCTACGACACCGGCCACCCCCTTCCCACTATTTGATAAGACTAGTTAAAAATACAAAATGACAAAATACAAACCACTGCACACCAGCAGGAGCCACTTCAAGCCACTATTACGCAAGGTGCGGGGCCTTCCCCGCTAGGTCCATGACCACTACAGACTGCATAACTCCATAATAGCAGCTTGAAGTGGCTTCTAATGATCTGAAGATTTCAAGTAGAAATGCGATTTTTGCGTGGACTTTAAAGCGATAAGGGCTTTATAGCTGAGAGTACTCGTTGTCGAAACTTCTGAAGCAGCAAGGCACCGGAAGAACACCCGCCCGTTTTGTTTACCCCCCGCGAACATCTACTCATTTGGTAAAAAACAGCCTTGGAGTTTTGTAAAGAGCAGTTTTTCCTCTCGAACTCATTACGAAAATACAGCCTTTAATAACCCCGTAGGCTGCGTCATTAGTGAGATTTAGTAGGATTTCGTATGGAGGACTTCGCTGAGCAGCGTAACCCATTTGCATGTAAATTAGGCACGTTACGGGTGCCATTAGCCAATCGCAGCGCGTTAGCAGCTCGCGGCCTCTGCCGTGTGAGCCTAATTTACATGTAAATGGGTTACGCTGCTCAGCGAAGTCCTCTTTACGAAGTCCTACTAAATCTGGCTATTATCTGTCCCACGAAGTTAGCAATGCATTCCAGCGAACGTTGTATGATGCTCACAATAAGATGAGACGCACTATTATACATGTTCTTTTGGCAAAGCAGTTTTGTCGGAATGTGAAAATGTTCAGATGATTACTCTGTTGAATTCCGCACATGTCTTGTGCTGGGGCGAATTTACCCTGAAGAACCATACTTTTAACGTGAGATATACATTTATGTCTGAACGTTTAGTTTGTGGTCACCAACAATGTCCAACATTCATACCCGTCACTTTAGCAGTTTAAAGACGTTGACAGCAAAATACGATATTATGGCAAACACACAGCCTAGACGATCTTTTTTTGACGTACATACCACACACTCAGCCAAACGCAGAAGCTTCTGACAATGACAATGGCACTTCATTTTCCAAGGGTGAAATATCTGGTACAACCCCCTTCGTTCAATCTTGTCCTGACACCAATTTGAACAATTTTACCAGAGACAGGATAATAATCTTCAGCGTCACTGTCAGTTAACTGGTTTATTGACTGTAGTCGGGTCCTTTTGGGTGGCAAATTAGGCAACGCCCGTGGACTTCGTAGACAAATGGCTACATAACACAGACGATAATGAAGATAAATTGCCTGGGTGTAATTCCCGTCCATCCTGGGATCGTGGGTGACCGAAGTGGTAGATGTGAAACTACGCAGTATAATAATGATTGTGGTTACATATTTGGTTTAAACAGTTTTTATTCATTTTGAACAAATAGAAAATGCACTCACACAATTTCCACAAGGCCGAGCACAACAAGTTAAAAACTTATGAATGTGCTCATAAGTACAAAGAAAACATTTGCGGCGGAGGCGTCAGATACAGTATTACGTTAAGACAGATTTGTAAAGAAGTGATAGGAGGAAAGGGGATAGAGAGAATGGCTAATAAGTACAGTACAAAGAAAAATGCAGTGGGACTGTATCTGCGACGGTGGCAGCGGGCCGGCGACTGGTAATGGTAATCGGAATTTAGGTGTCAAAGCGACCTGATACTTCTATAAAGTGCTGTACAGTTTCAAAAATGTTTATATTGTACATATGGTTACATATTTCGATTACTGGGCAATATACTTGACGACACATTCTGATGTTTGAATTTGAATTTGAATTCTGACTGAGTAGCTGAGTATACATTTGTATCACTGGGCAATATATCTGATTATGACATGATCTTCACTTGGCCCCGCGCGTATGTGCTTGAGGCACAATTTGGTGCCCGAGCAAAATACCTGATTAGCATATTATATTGATCGTTTGCAGAATTTTATCATGACAGGAAACCCCTTTGACATTATCACGGTTGCACCTTCATGACACTCCACAGATTGAAAAAAAAAAAAAAAAGTTTTACAAGTTTGTTTTCATCCTGTGACATTTCTGCACAATGGTGGGCACGTTACTGATTCTGCTCCCCCCCCCCCCCCTTCCAAAAAAAATAAAAATAAAAAATAAATAAAAATAAAATAAAATAAAATAAAATAAATAAATAAAATGAATAAATAAAAAAATAAAATAAAAATAAATAAATAAAATAAAAATAAATAAATAAAAATAAATAAATAAATAAATAAATAAATTAAAAAAAAAACTAAAAGATAAAAGCAAACCAAAGCAAACCAAACCAAACAAACAAACACTCGTGCCGTGATAAGAAATAAACTAGAATAAAGATGCCGTTGTACATAAATAGTCATTCATTTGCTATTCGTGTATCATCGCATTTCAAGATGATGACCCAAGAATTATTCAGGCAGAAATTGCCAATGGCGAAGCTAAATTTGTCAAAAACAGAAGTGCTGTCTTGGGAAATACTCAAATAAAAATGACACGCCATTTCTTTCCGGAAGCATCACCTGCCGTCGACTAAAATACATGTTGTAGTTTCCACTTAAAGTCCATTTTAGGGCCAATGATCATTTACCCGAGGAAGATACAAAACAAACAAGGGTGGGTGTGTGTTTGGGGGTTTAACGTCCTTTTCCATCACATAGGGTGATATCAAAGACGGGGCAACGATGAAAAAGCCAGCACAAATATTTGGCCCCAGCCGGGATCGAACTCACGACCCGAGCATTAGAAGTCCAACGCTCTACCATTCGACCACCCCGGCTCCCCTACAAAACAAACAAAGAAAAGAATGAACAAAACACATGCTAAATGATCATGCGATGTAATTTCACTATGGTTCATGCAACCAGAAAGTCCGAGTGTAACAAGAACAGGTTTTTATTTCTCTGTACACAACTTGCCTGTGCAAATTTTTTTGTGATTTAACAACGAGTGCTTTACGTCCGAAAATGATAAGGAAACAGACAGCGAAAGTGCGAGTTATGACTTTTCATAACCCACTCAGCAGTTTACGAGTTCACAAAAAAACTCACTCAAGTTACGTCACCAGTCAAAGGTGTGCAGAAAGTGCGTCATTTCAAACATTTGGAACTCATACGTCACGGCCAGTGCATAGTTATTTTGTTCACTTTTAGGGGTGAATTTTTATTTTGCTTGGATCACGTAAAAACTGATAGCACAGTAAATCTGTGCGAAGTATTTGCGAGCACTGTTGCATGCCAGGATATGAGCACGTTTTGAATGATATTTTTCTTAACAGTTTAACATTTTCATCTGCTCTACGCACCATTTTCTCACAAATTAGTACTAAGAATTTTGAGGGGGTACATAAGTCACCAGTCACCCTACAATAAAAATAAAATGTCGCAGAAAATGTGTACATCTAGAGCAGTAGAGGTAAGAGTCCGAATGCTCGTGTAAACAGCTTACGTGATCAGTTCGAGTGGTTTTCCACGAAAGAAACCACTCGATGTTACAATTTTTGTCGTAAGTACCTCGCCGGAGGCTGGTTAGCTACGGCATAAATTGAAAGTTCGAGTGGTTTTCCACGAAACAAACCACTCGATGTTACAATTTTTGTCGTAAGTACCTCGCCGGAGGCTGGTTAGCTACGGCATAAATTGAAACTTCGAGTGGTTTCTTTCGTGGCAAACCACTCGAACTAATCATGCAAACTCTATTTCTTCATTAGAATGTCCTTCACATACGTACTGGAATGAAAGATGACCAGAGGAGAGTACAGCTCGGCTGAAATTGCACGATTCAATTACACTAGACATTGCTCAATAACACATCAAGAACCCTCACTAGACATTGCTCAATAACACATCAAGAACCCTCACTAGACATTGCTCAATAACACATCAAGAACCCTCACTAGACATTGCTCAATAACACATCAAGAACCCTCACTAGACATTGCTCAATAACACATCAAGAACCCTCACTAGACATTGCTCAATAACACATCAAGAACCCTCCAGCACTGCAAGGGCGTTCTATTCTCAGGAAATGCAGGCCCAGCCGAAATCCAATTAGATCTTCGAAGTCCGGTTTCAACTTGCAAACATGATATTGAATAATCCTCACCCATAATACATTTTTCGCTTTGACGATAAACTAATCTTTGTGCCCATTGTTTTACTCGGATGCCGGATGAAAGTGTCATACACTTGTTTTTTGGGCTGTCTGCCTGTGTGCCAGAGAAATATTTTCCTGATATGTCTTCAAACGGTAATGCAGTTATCTTATCTTATTTGTGTTTGAGCGTTAGAAAACAAACTCCATTCTTTTGGAAAATTGTCGTTTGAAATTCGATTTGAATGCATATAATTCTTTGGAGACTTCAGCGCAGTGTGTGTGTGTGTGTGTGTGTGTGTGTGTGTGTGTGTGTGTGTGTGTGTTTCCCATCTGAGACACCCAACCAACAAAGATCTAAACTTGTAATGTGAAAAGTTTTCAAAAAAGTGATAAAACTGCAAGAACTTTGAAGATCCAAGACAGCAACATGCAACTGGGGGCGGTGTAACCCCCACAAGACGGCTTTGTAAAAGTGCTGTAGTTTATCCCTCGGAGTAACCCATCGTGGAACAAACAAATTCCCTAATTCAATAAAGCCTTTCAAAAAATATATATAACAGGATTATTTGGATTGTATCACCCTCATTTCTGTTTTACGTTCCTCATGGCAATGTCACGCACCACGGGAAATTACCGCCGTAGGCAGGTCGCCCAAAAAATATAATCAAATAATTTTGGCGTCAGTAGCGACAAGATGGCGATTTGTAATACCCGGAGAAGATAGAAAACGGGCTCGAACAAGTACAGGAAGAAAAGAATGGATAGCATCCTTCTCTATTCCCCTCTCTGTGGATTTGTCTGTCATATTTGCTCGGGCCCTGCTGGACTAATATTTCATTTGGGAGGGCAATCCGGAGCAGCTGACGTTTTGCACTCGCCATCACCATGCTGTGAGAGAGAACACTGTTTGCTTCTGTGTCATCTCTTGGAGAGGAATGCGAAACATAGCGGGCCCTGCCCAATGTCATGAATGCAGATGGATACGTTTATTAACAGCGATATTTCCCAGTATGGAGAGACTGGAAGTGTCTGTATTGTTTGATGGAAAGGATTTTGAACAGCTACACTGTAATGTGGTTTGTGGGTCCACTACACTACGTGCGTAAAATTTTGCGACTTCTGCTGTGAACACATGTCTTCCTTCTTACTTCTTTTTCTGTGCTGCCTGGCCTCTGTCTCAGTCCGATTCATCTGACACAGGACGCCTGAGTCAAATTCCTACATTCACAAAGGCTGTTTGGAGCATTGTGGGGCGGCGGGGATTTTGACTGTGTGTCGTTTGGGTGGGAACTTGGGTTGGAATCAAAGGTGTGACAACTATAAGATCCTACCATGACACTGCAATAAATCCCGAACGAAGTCGCTGTACGCTTTCTGCAGAGACTGACATTATAGATGTGGGAAATACGAGACAACGAAAGGGGACTGTACTCTGGAGTTTGTGTACTTTTCCCGTGTACATCACTAATGGCGGATGGTACAAATTTTCACCGCAAGATCGCAAATCATCACTCGAAGCACTCATCTACTCGAGCGTAAACAACTTTTCATAAGTAAGATATATTCCTTTCCAGGTCATCGTTTCAGTGTTGCTTTGTTGCTCCCTACTGCACTCACTAGGATACGTTACGGACAGAAGACTTCCGACCGTGTTTTCCCAATGGTGTGCTACAACCCTAATCTGCAGAGTTTTGAGTATACAAAGTATGCCTCAGAGGCTAGGTTCGCTAATGGTTATGATGTCGGCTGTCTTCATTAGGTCTCCAGAGTTTCTCTGCCAGAGTTACTCCACTGGGCCAGTGCTGTGTCATTGCTTTTTGGGCTGTTAGCCAAAGCATCGGGATGTCAGGAGCCGGCGATGAATTTTGAATGTGTGTGTGTGTGTGTGTGTGTGTGTGTGTGTGTGTGAGAGAGAGAGATAAGGTGGGAAAGGTTGTATTCTTTCGTGTTAAAAAAACCGAAACAAAACAAAAACAAATCTGCATTTGCCTGAAAGACTACGACGATTCAAACGACGTTATGTCCTAATAACAATAAAAATGACGACGATTTTTATCCTCTGGGACGCTCTAAGCGCCCTACAAACGGGGTGGGGGGGGAGAGCTGGGGGTGCGGAGAACCGCCCGAGCAACAAGACCATCTTTCAGCAAGACAGTGGTACATGTAGTAGAGCCGCCCGCGCAACAAGACCATCTTTCAGCAAGACAGTGGTAGTAGAGCCGCCCGCGCAACAAGACCATCTTTCAGCAAGACAGTGGTAGTAGAGCCGCCCGCGCAACAAGACCATCTTTCAGCAAGACAGTGGTAGTAGAGCCGCCCGCGCAACAAAGACTGTCTTCCAGCAAGAAGGAATGGGTGAATGGTGGTGGAGGGGGGGGGGGGAGGGGGGAGTGCAATAATACGAACAGATAGATAAACAGTTTCAAACACTATCAAACACAACTCACTTTACACACACAGATGATGATGATGATGATGATGATTGGCCATTTGTATAGCGCTACGAAAAGAACTTCCATGCAGTAAGCATGCTCACGGCGCCTTTGGGTTTGAGGAAGCAGAAGAAGAAGAAGAAGAAAGAAAGAAAAAATAAAAATTAGAACTGAGAGAAAAGGTGCGTCTTGAGGTTCCGCTTGAAGGTCATGACTGACGCAGAACCTGACTTGAGGTGAGCTGGCAAGTTGTTCCAGAGGCAGGGAGCTGCACTCTTGAAAGCCCGTGCACCAGATCGTTTCTTGTTTGTGTTGTCATAGTAACCTGGGACAGCAAGTCTGGACTGGGAAGAAGATCTTAGGCTGCGTGAAGGTCTATAGAGTGGTATGAGCTCAGCCAGATATAGTGGAGCAGTGCCGTGAATGCAGGAGAAAGTCAATGAGAGAAGCTTATGGTCGATGCGAAGCTTGACTGGAAGCCAGTGGAGATCTTTGAGGACCGGTGTGATATGGTCAGTCTTTTTGGAACGGGAGACAATTCTTGCAGCCACATTCTGTGCATGCTGAAGGCGCTGGAGCAGCGATTCCGGAAGACCCCAAAGACAGGCATTGCAGTAGTCCAGGCGGGATGAGACCAGAGATACGGCAATGGTGTTGGCAGTGTGTCTGTTGATGTAGGGACGGATTTTACCCAGACGTCTGAGGTGGAAGAAGCAGGCTTTGACTACAGCACTGACGTGGTCTGACATCAACAGCTCACTGTCTAAAATCAGTCCAAGGTTTCGAACAGAGTCCGAGAGAGGGATTTCAGCATCGCCGACAGAAACAGAATGGATCTGAGCTTTTGTTTTGATCTTCTTTGAACCAAACAAGATTGCCTCTGATTTGCCGTCATTAAGCTTCAACTTATTCCTCGACATCCAGGATTTGACATCAAGGCAGCAAGCCTCCAAACGACGAAGTGCTGCCTGTGCTGCAGTAGGATCAGGAGGGATGTGGGTGTACAGCTGTGAGTCATCCGCAAAATGATGTCTGTCAATCAGATGTTTTTGAATGACCTTCCCAAGCTGTGATGAGTAGACAGAGAACAGGATAGGGCCAAGGACAGAACCCTGGGGTACGCCGCACAGCAGTGGGGTGGCTGGCGATCGGACTTCTCCAACAGCAACATACTGTGATCTGTCCAGCAGGTATGAGACAAACCACTGATGAGCAATGCCAGTGATGCCAACTTCTTTGTGCAGCCTGTGGAGCAGAAGCTGATGATCGATCGTGTCGAACGCCGCACTCAGATCGAGCAGAAGCAAGAGAACTGCGCTGCCGCTGTCCATGCCGCATAGGAGGTCGTTGGTCACTCGAAGTAGGGCAGTTTCCGTGGAATGTCCTGGTCGATATGCAGATTGGAATTTATCAAGGAGATGGTGCGTGTTGAGATGGTCTGCAAGCTGATCAGCTACGACCCGTTCCAACAGTTTGGAAATGAAGGGAAGGTTTGATACTGGCCGGTAATTCTGGGGGAGATTGGGATCGAGGGTGGGTTTCTTCAGAAGAGGCTTGACAACTGCAGATTTGAGTGATTCTGGAACCACTCCCGTCGTAAGACTGGCATTGATAACGCCAGTGATGGCTGGGAGAAGAATGTCAATATACTCAAGGACGATGCGTGTGGGCACTGGGTCAACCTGGGACGATGTAGCCTTCGACCTCTTGATGACATTTTTCACCTCCTCTTGAGTAACAGTCGAAAAGCTAGCGAGTGGCTCACCAGAGAAGGCAGACGAGACAGCTATGCTGCCATCCACATCATCGTCATCTGGAAAAGACGTTCTGATCTTCTCTATTTTCTGGACGAAGAAGTCAGACAAGCACAGACACAGCTACACCGTCACACACGTGAATAAAATAAAATAAATGTACAGCAAGGACTGGCGCAGTGTTCTGTTAGTCTACTGTGACTGCTGAAACAAGATTTCCACAGCAGATTTGAAAATGTCCGTGCACTGCGAGTGCATGATGTCTTCTTTAAGCCGTGAAGGTTGTGTAAACAGCGTTGATCTTACTGCACCAAAAGAAGGGTTATATTCTGCTTCTGTGTGAAAGGCCCTCGAGGAGAGACTACAGATAAAAAAAAACCTGTCTGCTGTATACAGCAAGAATGTAATACTCTGAGCTCTGACAGCTCGACCAGCAATTTCCCCTCATCCAGAAAGAGCGGCAGAGATTCTAGACAGATCTCGGTGGTAAACGATTATTGCTTTCCCTGTAGCCAGGAGTTCAAGCGCTAGGAGCAGAAAAGCCCCCAGGATGGCTACCGTTATCCGCAAAAAGGGCCTATAAGCGCCATAGGTTTGATAGCTCCTTAAGCCTCTTTTCCAGATGACGATGGAAGACAGCACTTGACACTTCAGTGTATGTACTAACCATAAAGGGTCTAAGCACATGAACGCGATAAACGATTAGGTGCCTTCTCCTTTTGACGGAATATGTAGAAGACAGTACTCGACAGTTCAGCCTAGATAGTAATATCAGGCGTTCTTGCGTCGTAAATAATTATGCGCTGCTTATTAACTAAGCGGGTCTTAGATTAGACGGTACTTCAGTGCGATTTTAGAACTGAACGTGAGGTGAGCAGTATTCACGGGTTGTTTTGTCAGTTTTATTGGAAACAGAATGACATACTGCATGGAAAGCAGTGGTCAAGAAAATTAATGGATCTTTTCGCTGTGAAATGGGAAGAGTCGGTGGGTGGGTGTTTGGGAGTTTAACGTCCTTTTCCACCACGTATGAGTGATATCAAAGATGGTGCAACGAGAAAAAGGTCGGCATCAATATGTGGCCCCAGCCGGGATTCGAACTCACGACCCGAGCACAGCTCAACCATTCGGCTATCCCGGCTCCCCGTGAAATGGGAGGGTGGGGTGTGTGGGGTGGGTGGGTGTTTAGGAGCTTCACGTCTTTTTCCACTACGTATGGGTGATATCAAAGACGGGATAACGAGACAAAAGGCCAGCACAAATATTTGGCCCCAGCCAGGATTCGAACTCACGACCCGAGCATTGAAAGTCCAACGCTCTACCCGTGAAATGGGAAATGAACAGCTCGGAGACCTGGCATTGCACTTATAGTTTCTGAAGTAGACCCAGCGCTCAGCGGTACTGTATTCATGTAATACGTGTGTATGTTTTCCCAAAGTGGTACTGAGCGGTACTGTATTCATGTAATACGTGTGTATGTTTTCCCAAAGTGGTACTGAGCGGTACTGTATTCATGTAATACGTGTGTATGTTTTCCCAAAGTGGTACTGAGCGGTACTGTATTCATGTAATACGTGTGTATGTTTTCCCAAAGTGGTACTGGGCGGTACTGTACTCATGTAATACGTGTGTATGTTTTCCCAAAGTGGTACTGAGCGGTACTGCACTCATGTAATACGTGTGTATGTTTTCCCAAAGTGGTACTGAGCGGTACTGCACTCATGTAATACGTGTGTATGTTTTCCCAAAGTGGTACTGAGCGGTACTGTACTCATGTAATACGTGTGTATGTTTTCCCAAAGTGGTACTGAGCGGTACTGTATTCATGTAATACGTGTGTATGTTTTCCCAAAGTGGTACTGAGCGGTACTGTATTCATGTAATACGTGTGTATGTTTTCCCAAAGTGGTACTGGGCGGTACTGTATTCATGTAATACGTGTGTATGTTTTCCCAAAGTGGTACTGGGCGGTACTGTATTCATGTAATACGTGTGTATGTTTTCCCAAAGTGGTACTGGGCGGTACTGTATTCATGTAATACGTGTGTATGTTTTCCCAAAGTGGTACTGAGCGGTACTGTATTCATGTAATACGTGTGTATGTTTTCCCAAAGTGGTACTGAGCGGTACTGTATTCATGTAATACGTGTGTATGTTTTCCCAAAGTGGTACTGAGCGGTACTGTATTCATGTAATACGTGTGTATGTTTTCCCAAAGTGGTACTGAGCGGTACTGTATTCATGTAATACGTGTGTATGTTTTCCCAAAGTGGTACTGAGCGGTACTGTATTCATGTAATACGTGTGTATGTTTTCCCAAAGTGGTACTGAGCGGTACTGTATTCATGTAATACGTGTGTATGTTTTCCCAAAGTGGTACTGGGCGGTACTGTATTCATGTAATACGTGTGTATGTTTTCCCAAAGTGGTACTGGGCGGTACTGTATTCATGTAATACGTGTGTATGTTTTCCCAAAGTGGTACTGGGCGGTACTGTATTCATGTAATACGTGTGTATGTTTTCCCAAAGTGGTACTGGGCGGTACTGTATTCATGTAATACGTGTGTATGTTTTCCCAAAGTGGTACTGGGCGGTACTGTATTCATGTAATACGTGTGTATGTTTTCCCAAAGTGGTACTGAGCGGTACTGTATTCATGTAATACGTGTGTATGTTTTCCCAAAGTGGGACTGAGCGGTACTGTATTCATGTAATACGTGTGTATGTTTTCCCAAAGTGGGACTGGGAGCAGCTTTGCACATGTTTCATTGGTGCTCGCTCTCTCTCTGGCGTTGTTTTGCCTGTTATACCCGTTTTTTTAATCACTATACTTCTTTTGTATTGTATTGATCATTTATCTGTGTGTGTGTGTGTGTGTGTGTGTGTGTGTGTGTGTGTGTGTGTGTGATTTCTTTGTAGTTTAGTTTTCCTAGTTTAGCAAGGACAAGATGGAAGACAGGTCGTTTTACCTATATCTTTTTATCATTGGAAAATAAAGTTTCGTTCTCTCTCTCTCTCTGGGAGCCAGGATAGCCGAATGGTAGAGCGTTGGACTCTCAATGCTCGGGTCGTGAGTTCGAATCCCGGTTGGGACCAGATATTTGTGCTGGCATTTTTTCGTTGCCCCGTCTTTGATATCAAGAATACATGGTGGAAAAGGACGTTAAACTCCCAAACACCCACCCACCCTCTCTTCATATATATTGTAGGATGTTGTGAACCTGTCTTTTGCTAACACGTTCAGTTATTGTTCGTTGTCTTTATTTGTTAACTGAAATTATAAATAAACTTTCAAAAAATTCTTTTAATGGCCGTCGTCGATATGCATGCATGAGAGAGAGAGAGAGAGAGAGAGAGAGAGAGAGAGAGAGAGGACATACGATGTGTATCCACACACACTTACGAGCATTCTCTTGTCAGATAAATTTACTGCTCACCACTGAACTCCCTAATTAAGTCTGTCAAGACTTTGCTTCAGGCATAATACATAACCAGCGATTTGGAAAATGCCATTTGAGGTTCAGACGGCTGGAAAAATTCAAATAAGCGGCCGTGAAAACTTCCGCGAGAAGTGGCGAGAAGTAGCGAGAAGTGACCCGCATAAACACAAACCCAGGAGCCTCTATTTTCAACAGCACGTACAATACGTCTCGACCTTGACTAGGGAAAAGCCGACACTTCATAGGGAGGTGGAAAGAAAAATCGCTGTTTTCAATTTTGCTCCTTGTTTTGTGTCAGGAAATGAATGAACGGTCACCCAGCGTGGCAGACGCTTGAGATTGGCTCAGAGAATCGATAAAGGAGAGTCTATCTATCTTGTAGCGGGAAAGACTGCCTGATTGTTTGGCGGGAGGCTCTTGGGTCCAAAACCATTTAAATCAAACACAGAAGGGTTTTCCTTTTTCAGGACAATCCGACCAATTCTGTTTGAAGATCACAAAAATTATATTTATCATGGTAGACCTCCTCGGCGGACATATCCATCTCTTCTGAAATGCTTATGGCGCCGCAGGGCTGGAGGACGAAACCGTCAGTGAAAGCCTGCTGCCGCTAAGCGCTACTTTATGTACAAACCTACTCCCTGCTATTCACTCTGGGGCGTGCGACAGTATTTCTGTTTTCCACACCACCGGCCACAGCCTACTCTTCTTCGAAACATGGACGTGGGATTTTTAGCGTGCACATTTGATATTTGTGTGATTTTTGTGATATTTATGCGTGTGTGCACGAGGGCGGGACAGGCACCGTAAACAATGACGTGATTCTGAATCGATTTGGAAAAGAAAAATCCATCCAAATTCCTGCCCACAAAGGATTCGAACCCGGCGGCTCATGATCCGAAGTCGGGTAACTTAACCACTAGACCAAAATCCCCTTTTTACCAGATGTACCGTCACAAAAAGTTGTTTTTTGTGTGTGTGTTTTTTGTTTTGTTTTTATTTTTGGTGGTTGTTTTTTTTTTTTTTTTGGACAGCTTTTGGTTTCAGGTGTTTCGCCTTTCGAACTAAAAACTGTGGCGAGCTAACTTTTTTTTTTTTTTAGCCAATCGGAATATAGGCCAGAATTCTCAGAGACCAGAGCAAAGGCCTCGTAAGCAACAAACAGGTCGCTCATGTTGGTAATAGAGGCCACATCAGGTCGTTTGCTTGAACATTATTCACCCGGCACGCTTCAGACAGATCGTTAACAAACTACCACCAGAAGGGAAGGAAGCGGCCCTGCCTGCTGGCCCAAGTAAGGTTTATGTACTACAGGGGCTGCCGTCCCGCAGTCCCAAACCACACGGACCTCCACAGCATGGTCATATCATCATCGTCATCTCCATCATCATGCGTAATTTTAAAAAAATTGCCCCAGCTTCCAAGCTCTCCGTGGATTCCACTCAAGACCTGTGCGGAAGACCACTGGAGCTGGCAAAGAGTTCGGGCAGCAAAAAAAAAAAAAAATGCAAATACGTATTTGGGTTGCACTGCATTACGGCGAAGCGCTTAACCCGGGGGAAGCTACTCGAATTTCCTGAAAGCGCACTCCGGTGATCTAATTTGTTTGCAATGGAAATTCAAAATGAAACTGAAAGTTGACAACAACTTACACCGCAAGACGCCATCTACCGGCAGAAGGTGGGCTTGCAAATTGACAACTCGAAATGACCACACCACGAGGGACCCTAAGGGTTCATCCGTGTCCTTGTTTTAAATTCCGTGGCGCATCTAAGACTGGGGGGTTTCTACAAAATCTATTTATTTTTGTCTGGACGCCATTCCAGAAACTTCTAGAGGGCTCTAAATTCGTGGACTACGCGTCGGCAGAGAAAATCAAGTCCACCTCAGCTAGTTTTTCATCTAAAGTAACTGCGTTAGAAACGTTCAGCCCTCAGCAGAGGACGCTAGATGCAAATCTGCATTCCGAAACTTGCGAAGATGAGCTGATCCTTCCTGATCTTGACTGTAATGCTTTGATGTATGGCGTGTGAGTGAATGCGCGTGTTTCACGTAAGCGTGCGTGATGGGTTCAGATCGGTGCGCTCCCAACGTATCCTAATTATCATCATTATAGCATTCTAGGCATAAGACGAGGACGAAGCTCATCTACTCAGCGGCTGACAGTTAGTGGTAAAATATTTTTGACTGGCCACAGTGAGAGCGGAGATAACGTGGGTTGTTGGTGCTTGGTAACAGCGTCCTCACGCGTCAGCGCCCGGGGTCTGGGTGTGTGGTTGGCAACGGTATGCCAGGGCTCTGCACAAACGCTGGATGCGTGGTCGCGAAAAAGTTAACAGGGAGCCAGTGGAGACGTTTTAACAGAGGCGTAACGTTAGACACTTCGGGCCTACAGATGCGGTCTTCTGCCAAGTCCGCGCTGAACCGAACGAACGTGTCTGCACTAAATACCCTGTGCGTGTTGGTGAGACAACTCAAAGTTAGTACCGCATAAAAGCTAATTATCTGCCGGATCTGAAGGATTTATGTGATGTATTTACGACGGACGATGTGTTAAACGCAACTGGCATCTTAATCGATTTGGCGTTATTTAGGCTGCGGTGATAGGTTGTGGAAGGTACTGTCTATTGCGGTCCATTAGGGAAGACAATTAAATTGTTGTAGATCTTGTCGGTAGGGAAAGCCGTGAAGTCTGGTTCACCGTTTACGATGTAGATACACTTTCCAAAAGTTTCGAAAAGTTTCCAGATTTTTCATGCTTAGAAAGGGGTGGAAAGTAGGGGGTGGGGGTAAGGTTAGGGTGGGAGTGGAGGTGGGGGTGTTTGGTGTCTGGGTGCTGTTTGACAGGGAGTCTGAGCTGTGTGATTTACGTAACTGAAAGTGAGGCTCCCGATGAACAGAGCACATCCGCAGAGAAACGGGCAATATTCCCCAATCAATGTATGCATACTCAGCTTGCACCTTACACCGCCTCACCCTTTCTCCGAAAGGTTACAGAGAGAGAGAGAGAGAGAGAGAGAGAGAGAGAGCTACATACACAATTCCACGTATGAACTCAACATTACGAGTTGTACGAATGGATCTGGGCCCGTACGTAAAACTCTGAGGTTAATTTAACCCACGGCTACGGGCCTAACCCAGACTAGGACAAAAGAAACCCAAAAGCAAAATTAAATAAAAAGAAGCGAAGAAAGGAAGAAAAAAAATCCTTCTATATCAGCTTAGGAACCTTGCTGGAATGGGTCCGCTTCTTGATTTAAAACAAAAACAACAGAAAATGTAACCCCAGAGCTAGTTTAGTTCGAGGTTAGACTCTAACCCAGGGCTAAAAGCCCTAACCTCGACTATTACATACGGGCCCTGGTCTTTAACTCTTAATAGCCCGAACCCGACCACGCCCTGCCCACTACATGATAAGACTGGTTATAAAGAAAGCCACTGCATACCGACACGAGCCACTTCAAGCCGCTATTACACAAGGCGTGCGCCTCTCAAGCTAGGCCCGCGACCGCTGCAGATTGCATAATAGTGGCTTGAAAAATTGCGATTTGCATGGGATTTTAATAATAATAATAGTAGTAAAGACTTATATGGCGCCTATACATGTAAATGACAGGCTCTAAGCGCCGTACATCATAACTACATACACAGCACAATAAACAACTTTCATGACACATCCACAGACACACACGGAACATTTAAACAATAACTCTCAACAAGCAGGCTGATATGGTGTGGAAGGGCAGGGTACATCAGTAATCAGTTTTAAATAGGTGGGTTTTAAGGCAGCGTTTGAAACTGGCATTGGACTCTGTGTGTCTAAGTGGTTTAGGAAGTTGATTCCAAAGGGCTGCAGCCTGAAAGGAAAAGGATCGCTGACCATATGATTTAGTTCTTACTGAGAGGGTGCGCAGAACGTTAGTGTCAGAGGAGCTACGTAACTGCCTGGAGTTATATAATAATAAATCCGCAGGATCTCTTTCTCTGACGTCTTTGATCGCCTCGCTACATTTCATCAAAACTGGACCAGGTTTCCATATGATTAATCGTCTCTCCATGTTAAGTAGCGAGCTGATCAAACAGAAACACGCGCATCTCCTCGACGACATCGTCAGGACCGGAAACTGAGGCAGCTGCGCATGCTCCCTCCCGCGCACGTCCTTCGCGCACGTCCTTCGCGCACCACTTCAACAACAAGGTACAGGTCACGATCCTGAAAGTCTTGGGAATGACAGCTACATGAACCATCCCCGAACTCCCCCCAAACATGGATTGCAGGACCTGTCGAACTACAAGGTAAAAACTTCTCAGCGATCGATGCATGCTCAAGCATGAGCGGACGGAAGACAGAAAGGAGAGAAAATCAAGTTAATTTCGTGCAGAGGTTGGGAATGACAGTTGTTTTGTTCGCTGGTCGTCCTGCAGACTGGGTTTGGACAGAGCCAAGTGACGGCGATTATGATGGGAGCTGGCAGCGTCACAATAAGAATTCCTGGCAGACACAAGCGAGTAATTTTATCTCTGAGAGAACGGTGATGGTGGAAGGGGTTTCTGCTCGTCCCGGCGGTTGGCCATATCGACTCTCTCTCTCTCTCTCTCTCTCTCTAATATTATCCTTTGTAGTTGTAGCAACGGCAAGATGTAATACTGGTTTGTAGTCCAAAACACTTCCAATGTTAGAACATAAAGGTTCATTTCTTTTCTCTGTGAGTGTGTTTGCTTGCTATTTTATATTAAAAACAAACAAACAAACAAACAAACAAACAAACAAACAAACAAACAAACAAACAACAACAACAACAAAAACCGTTGGTCGTTGGGCATTGTAAGTCAATAAAATTAAATGTGCGTGCATTCGCGCTTGTGTGTGTGTGTGTGTGTGTGTGTGTGTGTGTGTGTGTGTGTGTGTGTGTGTGTGTGTGTGTGTTAGCCGGCGCATACGGTGTGTGTGTGTGTGTGTGTGTGTGTGTGTGTGTGTGTGTGTGTGTGTGTGTGTGTGTGTGCAACAGCTGCTTGTGTTTTCTCCTTTTATGCCTTCTGATTAGCTACATACTAGTAGTCTTTAGCAAAGGCTGGTATAAAAACTGACTCTGGTGTTACATGCCTCTACTGTTTCATTCATTCATAGATCCCTTGATTCATTTTCTCTCTCTCTCTCATTTCCTATGGTCTTTCCTACATGTATTCCTACGTGTAATTGGTTTGTTCATCACGTTTTTTTAAAATTAATGTTCCTGTCTTATTAGAGTGTAGTTTCATTTCCTATGGTTTTACTGCTATTTGCTTTTTTCCTGTTGCATTACATGTGTGTGTGTGTGTGTGTGTGTGTGTGTGTGTGTGTGTGTGTGTGTGTGTGTGTGTGTGTGTGCGTGCGTGCGTGTGTGTGTGTGTGGTTTTTTTCTGTTTAGATAGATACTACTAGAAATAGCAATTGCAGGTATGAAAATTGACTGTTTCACGTTAACTACCTCTACCGTTGAAAAATAAAGTTTTCTTGATTCTTCTTGATTCTCTCTCTCTCTCTCTCTCTCTCTCTCGCATTTTTCACAGTCATGATTCCTTAACTGCAAAGGACCGACGGTACGAATACACCAGCTTCTGTGATACATAGTTCGTTTAAATATCGGAGAACACAAACATCAAACAGCCGATGAAGAGTACTTTCGCAGCCAGAGAGAGGCAAAGCAGGTGGCTTTTGTTGCCCCCGAAACAAAAATAGAAATAGAAAGACACATTGACGGGAATCAAATCTTCAAGCACGCGACACTGAACACTGATGTAAGGGTGCTCATTTCCGGGTTGGGCTGGAGGTCCCCCCCCCAAAAAAAAAACAAAAAAAAAAAAACACTACCCAACAACAACAACAAAAAACACAAACAACAACAACAAAAAACAAAACAAACAAACAAACAAACAAAACAACAACAACAACAAAAACAATAAAAAAACCACCACCACCAACAACAACAACAAAAAACATGAAACAATTCTTCAGTTCTTCAGTATGTCTGTTGACCTTTGACGTGCACGTGTGACAATGTGCATAGGTGTATCTTATCAAGTCAATTTTATGTCCAAACTTGAGAAACTGATGGAGAAATGTTTGTCTGGCTGTCATCTGTCAAAAACAAACAATCAAACAAACAAAAACACACACCACAGCAATTAAAAAAGAACATTTTTCTTTTTTTTAACTCGCAACGCCAATGAAGAGAAACAGTAAACGGGCTTACTCCATCCTCTCTGTGTCATCTACCGACTCAAGTGACAAAGAACTGTGCTGTTTGTATGTGATTTAGTAGTAGTAGTAGTAGTAGCAGCAGCAGTAGAAGAATGCGCAATGAGTTGATGTATTTTCAGGGTGGGTGGGTGGGTGTTTGGGGGTTTAACGTCCTTTTCCACCACAAAGGGTGATATCAAAGACGGGGCAACGATGAAAAAGCCAGCACAAATATTTGGCCCCAGCGGGGATCGAACTCACGACCCGAGCATTAGGAGTCCAACGCTCTACCATTCGACCACCCCGGCTCCCCTGATGTATTTTCAAGAATTACTCTGTATAAATGTGATGTAGTAGTAGTTGTAGTAGAAGAAGAAGAATGCGCAATGAGCTGATGTATTTTCAAGAATTACGCTGTATAAATGTGATGTAGTAGTAGTAGTAGTAGTAGTAGTAGTAGTAGAAGAATGCGCAATGAGTTGATGTGTTTTCAAGAATTGCGCTGTATAAATGTGATGTAGTAGTAGTAGTAGTAGTAGAATGCGCAATGAGTTGATGTGTTTTCAAGAATTACGCTGTATAAATGTGTAGTAGTAGTAGTAGTAGTAGAATGCGCAATGAGTTGATGTGTTTTCAAGAATTGCGCTGTATAAATGTGATGTAGTAGTAGTAGTAGTAGTAGTAGTAGTAGTAGAAGGATGCGCAATGAGTTGATGTGTTTTCAAGAATTGCGCTGTATAAATGTGATGTAGTAGTAGTAGTAGTAGTAGTAGTAGAAGGATGCGCAATGAGTTGATGTGTTTTCAAGAATTGCGCTGTATAAATGTGATGTAGTAGTAGTAGTAGTAGTAGTAGTAGTAGAAGGATGCGCAATGAGTTGATGTGTTTTCAAGAATTGCGCTGTATAAATGTGATGTAGTAGTAGTAGTAGTAGTAGTAGTAGTAGAAGGATGCGCAATGAGTTGATGTGTTTTCAAGAATTGCGCTGTATAAATGTGATGTAGTAGTAGTAGTAGTAGAAGGATGCGCAATGAGCTGATGTATATTCAAGAATTACGCTGTATAAATGTGTAGTAGTAGTAGTAGTAGTAGTAGTAGAATGCGCAATAAGTTGATGTGTTTTCAAGAATTGCGCTGTATAAATGTGATGTAGTAGTAGTAGTAGTAGTAGTAGTAGAAGGATGCGCAATGTGTTGATGTGTTTTCAAGAATTGCGCTGTATAAATGTGATGTAGTAGTAGTCGTAGTAGTAGTAGTAGTAGTAGTAGAAGGATGCGCAATGAGTTGATGTGTTTTCAAGAATTGCGCTGTATAAATGTGATGTAGTAGTAGTAGTAGTAGTAGTAGTAGAAGGATGCGCAATGAGTTGATGTGTTTTCAAGAATTGCGCTGTATAAATGTGATGTAGTAGTAGTAGTAGTAGTAGAAGGATGCGCAATGAGTTGATGTGTTTTCAAGAATTGCGCTGTATAAATGTGATGTAGTAGTAGTAGTAGTAGTAGTAGTAGTAGTAGTAGTAGAAGGATGCGCAATGAGTTGATGTATTTTCAAGAATTGCGCTGAATAAATGTGATGTAGTGGTAGTAGTAGTAGTAGTAGAAGAAGAAGAAGGATGCGCAATGAGTTGATGTATTTTCAAGAATTGCGCTGAATAAATGTGATGTAGTGGTAGTAGTAGTAGTAGTAGTAGTAGAAGAAGAAGGATGCGCAATGAGTTGATGTATTTTCAAGAATTGCGCTGTATAAATGTATAAATGTGATGTAGTAGTAGATGTAGTAGTAGTAGTAGTAGTAGCAGCAGCAGCAGCAGCAGCAGCAGCAGTAGTAGTAGAAGAATGGGTAATGAGTTGATGTATTTTCAAGAATTGCGCTGTATAAATGTGATTTAGTAGTAGTAGTAGTAGAAGTAGAAGAATGGGTAATGAGCTGATGTATTTGCAAGAACTGTGCTGTATGTATGTCATTTAGTAGTAGTAGTAGTAGTAGCAGCAGTAGTAGAAGAATGCGCAATGAGTTGATGTATTTTCAAGAATTACGATGCATACATATGATTTAGTAGTATTAGTAGTGGCAGTAGTAAAAGAATTGCGCTGTATAAACGTGATTTAGCAGTAGTAGTAGTAGTAGTAGTAGTAGTAGCAGTAGTAGTAGTGATAGTAGTAGCAGTAGTAGTAGTGATAGTAGTAGCAGTAGTAGTAGTGATAGTAGTAACAGTAGTAGTAGTACAAAACATAAGATACTCACAATGGCAGACATTCCGAAGAATTAGGGCGATAATGACCACGTTCGGAGCTTGAAGTTTCATGTTCCTGCTCTCACTGTGTGGAAATGAAATGCAGAAGAAGAAAGTCCACTGATCAAAGAACTGAAAATACAAACTCTCAGTAAAATCGGCTTCGGCTTGCAGAGGAAAAAAGCCAAGTCAATCTTGCTTAGACTTGCTGGTGCGGCCAACTGGAATCTCTCACTTTTTAAACTGCTTCGTGAAAAGGAAAAGCTTTGAAAGCTGTCTGGGTCCCTTTTCTCAGAGTTTTCCCTCTAAACGCAAGAAAGGTGAAGAAACTTCACCAGCTCCATGCTGATTCGTTTATCGTTCCGTTGCTCTGGAAAAGGCGGGCTACCAGTCGGTACAAACTTTCCGCGGCACTGGCACACGGAATCGTCACTGGCTGCTGCTTTTCGCTGATCTTTTTGTATGTGGTGATGGCGCGAGGGGTTGACAACCGCCCGAAGCCAGGGAGGGAGAGGAGGAGAGCGTGAGAGCGGGAGGGGGAGGGGGAGATTGGTACGGAGCCAGGGACCTTGTTGCGTACATGGACGGGAGAAATGTTGTTGTGGAAGAGGGAGGGGAAGATGGGGGAGGGGGGGGGGGGTGTGAGCTCGCATGCCGTATATGGATGAATGAAGGTTGTTGGGAATGGAAGGGAGGGGGAGGAGGGGCGAGACGTGGGTGCTTGGTCGCGCTCGCAGTATATAGTTGAAGGGATGAGTTGGGAGAGGGTATGGTGGCCAGACGACCAGAAGAGCACGACGGTGGAGGAAGAGAGGGGGTGGGGGTTGGAGGGGGAGGGGGCTGTTCTTCAAGCTTTCACCCACCCGTCACTCCAACCCCACTGCAGACCGACTCAACAACCGCCCACAGCGACTCTTGGGTCACGTGGTAGCACGTGCAGTCGCCTGGAGCATACGCTGAGACGAACTCAAGGATCGAAATGTCAAGCTTGGAATCCGTGCCGCAACTTGCTATCGGCCTTCCTTCTGGCGACTTAACACAAGAGACTAGCAGATGGTGAAGATGGCACTTGTTGCTCCTGATAAGGCAGCAACCCAGCGACAGGCTGATGCCGGGAAAATATAATTGGTCCTTGACTGAGAAAAAGGTCATGAAAAAGACAACTGCTCCTCTGTCTGGATTCTCAGGAAGTCTCGGGCGCCGAAAACACCTCCTGTCACTGACTGTAACAATGTTTTGGAAGTTTACGTTGTTCCGCTTACTCTAGTCATCTGGGCCCCGGGGAGCCAGGGTGGCCGAATGGTAGAGCGTTGGACTTTCAATGCTCGAGCCGTGAGTTCGAATCCCGGCTGGGGCCAAATATTTGTGCTGGACTTTTTTCTCGTTGCCCCGTCTTTGATATCACCCTTATGTGGTGGAAAAGGACGTTAAACTCTCAAATACCCACCCACCCATCTGGGCCCGCATGTAAAAGTCGGGGTTAGGGAGTTTAGCCCCAGGTTAGAGTCCAGCCTCGAACTAAACTAGCCCAAGGGTTAAATTTTCTGTTTTGTTTTGCTTGAATTTGTTTTGTTTTGTTTTAAATCAGGAAGCGGGTCCATTCCAGCAAGGTGCCTATGCCGTTATAGAAGGATTTTTGTCTTTCTTTCTTCGCTTCCTTTTTTATATATTTAATTTTGTGTTTTGTGTTTCTTTTGTCCTAGTCTTGGTTAGACCCGTAGCCGTGGGTTAAATTAACCTCGAGTTTTACATACGGGCCCTGAAGATTTCAAGTAAAATTGCGATGGTTGCATGCGCTTTTCATGGTTGGTGTAAACAGGTTTATTGCAATACAATTCGTACAAGTAAACAATTAGTGAGCATAAACAAGCACCGCTTATGATAATGGCACCGCTTTTAGTAGTTAATGGATTAATAAAGTTATATTAAACTGGATTAAAAAAAAAACAACAAATACAATGACAGCGCTACTTACTTCGATCAGGTCTTGGAGAAAAGCGGCAATTGATGATGTCAAAATGAATTTATTTGATAGTGTTCAAATTCAGTATTTCGTTTTGACATTATTCACTACTGCCTCTCCACTCTCCGAGACCTAATTGAGACAAAAAGCGCTGCCAATGCTTTTGTGTGTTTTATTTTGATGATCTTTTGTTTGCCAAGTTTTTGCGATTGCGTTGCTTTATTGTATTACTTTGGCCTTCAGCGCTTGTTTTGATTAGTTGGTTGCGCACCTCATTTGTCTTTTCAGCATTTCGTTATCTTTGTATACATATTGATATTCCCATGATGTTAACGTTGTGTTGTCTTACAGCTGGATTCATCGGCTTTTCCCTACATATGACTGGGGAGCCGGGGTGGTCGAATGGTAGAGCGTTGGACTTCTAATGCTCGGGTCGTGAGTTCGATCCCGGCTGGGGCCAAATATTTGTGCTGGCTTTTTCATCGTGGCCCCGTCTTTGATATCACCCTATGTGGTGGAAAAGGACGTTAAACCCCCAAACACCCACCCACCCTCCTACATACATTGTTGCTGTTGTCTCGGGATTATTTTGTTTTCTTACAACTACCGCTTTTCTCTGCTATCCTTCTTACCCCAAAAGGGGTTTCAGGAATAAATATCTTATATCTTGTGTCAGTTACGGACACGATGCGGTGATATTGTTGTTAAAGTAGAATTGTTCAGAGAGACAGTTTCATTAAAAAACAAAAAACAAAAAAAAAAAACCCGACAACCAACAGTTACTGTTTGTGCTTTACCAGTCTTTGGACATCTGTGCTTCTTCATTTCAAGGGTCGGCTCAGCTATTTGAATTTCGGAATTTAGAATTGCATTTATTTTTCCAATTTGGCGGGCTGAACATTTCCAAAGCAGAGGGGGAGGAAGCCGGAGTACCCGGAGAGAACCCCCGACGATCGGCCCGAATGAACGGTGCCACATACGAGAAGGAAAAATTCTTTGCTCCAAATGGGACTGGAACCCCTGACCTCTCGCATTGGTGACAAGTCTCTTAACCACTAGACCACCGAGTGTGTTGCCGTTGTTGCTGTTGGTAGTGTTGTTTGTGGTGCTGGTGTTTTTATTTATCAGTGCTTTTCGAAAGCCCCTCGCAGTATCCTCTTAGCAATGCCCTCACGTTTGGTATACTGGCCTTTTGGGATTGCCTCACAGCAGACCAGAGACAGCCGTGCATATCTATTCATTACAGCCGCGTCTCCGAGTTATTAATATTGATTCCCCCAGCCCCTGCAAATTACGAAATTCCTAATCATGAATAATTTACGAAAAGGTCATGTCTCTGCACGCCCTACTACCCCACCTCCTCTCTCTGTTCAGCCCTCCCTTTGGCATAGCCACTGCCATGGAATTAGAACGTTTATTTGTTTGTGGGGGGTGAGGGTGGGTGTTTGGGGGTTTTAACGTTATTTCTTTGTGACTAGAACCAGTACAAGATATACAATACGAAGAACGATATGCCTCTATATTTGAAAATAAACGCAATTCTAAATTCCGAAACTTAAACAGCTGAGCTGACCCACGTGACTGTAATGTGTTTATGTCCAGTGTGTGAGAGAATGCGTGTGATTCACGTGAGCGTGCGTGTTGGGTTCAGTTCGCGGCGCTTTGAGCCAAATCAAGAAATTGGGTAAAGCGCCTACACAATTATTATTATTATTATTATATAGTAGAACGATATGGCTCTATATAGTAGAACGACACGCTTCTATAAGCTGTCCGACCACATCCGCACTTCTCTTTTCGTCTCCAGAATTTATTGCCAGACAAATAGAAAACATTCACGATCTGAATACGAAAAAGTTTTAAAAACATCAGACAAGACAAAACTGTTACCAACATTTTTGGCAAAGAAACCGTCGTCATCAACACAAAACACACAAAAACAATGACAGCGCTTTTGTCTCAATTAGGTCTTGGAGAGTGGCGCGGCAGCAGCGAATAATGTCCAAATGAAATACTGAATTTGAACAATATCAAATAAATTCGTTTTGACATCATCTATTGCTGTTCCTCTCCAAGGACTGATCGAAGTAATTTATAAGTAGCGCCGTCATTGTATATATATTTTTTTCAATCCAATATAATTTTATTAATCCCTGAAACGCAGTTTGCATCCTGATGAAGGCTTCTTGGTTGACCATGGTGTTTTACTGTGTGTGTTTCTCGTGTGACATGTGGCTACAACATACCTTTGCCTTAATTTTGCTGGAGTGTGTTGTTGTGAACCGTTTTCCATGTTTGTTTGAACAAAAACGTCTCCTGTATGTCATGAGCCTACGTGTGTTTTGAACCTTTCGTGTTTTTTTTTTTTAAATTAATTTTCCTGACACGCTGTCAGTCGTTTCTGTTCTAACTGTCATAGTCAACAACAGCAACAACAAAAACAAAACAACAACAACAACAAAACAAACAACAACAATAACAAAACAACACAAAGGAACAACAACAGCAACCACAAATCACAACAACAACAACAACAACAACAATAAAACCCGACAACAAAACAACAACAACAACAACAACAACAACACAGCAACAACAGCAGCAGCAGCAGCAGCAACAACAGCAACCACCACCACCACCACACATCCCAACAACAATAACAACAGCAACAACAACCACAAAATCGAACAACAACAAATCTCAACAACAACAACAACAAATCCCAACAACAACAACAAGAAATCCCAACAACAACAACAACAAGAGCCACCATTACCATCCAACGAAAACAACATCCACAAAGCTCACAAAAGAATCAAATCGTCCTTTGTTTCTAAATCCAGCCAGACAGGAACTGAAAGGGCCGCCCTGTCCCTACTGTTTTGTCTCAAGCTTCCTGTGGCTTCTACGTCTCCGTTTGAACCCGTCTGCTTTTAAATGTATTTCCCGTTAATAATGGGACCACTTCTGTCTTCACCACCTGCGGTATTGTTACGCTCAGCGGCAGAAAAAAAAAACCCTGAATGTCAAAATCTTTGCAGACGTATACTCAGAGCTACCGTATGAAACGATGCCACGTCATCAGTATAAAGTTTAGCTTTGTCATTTAATTTTCCACAGTCACCCACACTTGAGTTTCTTTCCCCTTTAACTCTCTCTATGCTGAGAGGTGTTTTCCAGTAGCATACTAATTGATGATTACTTCCCGTTGGCTGCGCTGTATTAAGATCCGCGATTTATGATGTCATAACTGAGAATACAAATAGAAAGCTGGCCATCCCATAAATCGGACCTACAGGCAATCTACAGGCAAGGCTTGTGAACGCGAGCGCCCCAGATGGACACTCTGGCATACAAAGAGTTAATATTTGGAAAGTAATTACCTGCGGTATTGCTTTTGTTGTTGTGAGCACTGGTGGTGGGGTGGGGTGGGGTGGGGGTGGGGGGTGGGGGGAGGGGAGAAAAGACACATTGTGGTCCGTGTGTTCGAAGTGTTCTGCGCTACGGTAAAAAATAATGCCAACTATAAACTTCGTCGTTTAATTTTACAATAAATGGGCAGCATTTTGGGGAAACGCTCACCAATATAGCGGTGCGGTCGTATATTCTGAAGACGACGACGACGAAGAAGAAGACAAAGAAGAAGAAGAAGAAGAGGAAGAGAGAGAGAGAGAGAGAGAGAGAGAGAGAGAGATGATGATGATGATGATGATGATGATGAAATGGTATTTATCAACGGTAAAAGGTTTGATAGAAATTCGTCAGTTGGCAAACTTGTCGTTGCTAGGCTACAGAGACCATCTATTTGGATTAAGAAAAATATTGCAAGACAGAAAATTATGCACTTAACGAAAGCAAACTAAATCTCAGAGAGAGAGAGAGAGAGAGAGAGAGAGAGAGAGAGAGAGAGAGAGAGAGAGATATTCAAAAATAAAAATTTAAAAAAATTGCAAGAACCGCGGCTCTAGCCTTTAGACTGACAATAACACGCTGCAAAAACAGCATCAACAATGCTAACACTGGGGTGTTTTTGTCTTGGTTGGCAAGATTACAAGGAAATTGGACCGCCGATGGCACACCGATTACTACCCACTGATTTCTCAGCTTGTGTCTAGTGAGACCACTGGATGGCTTTGTAAACCAGTTTTGAAGCCGTTTTTGTTTGCGCAGACATGCTGGCATGGGAGTCATTCCAAAATCGAAGACGGAGAAATGAATGCTTACCGCTTCAAAGAGCGAATTTGAAAATGTTAAAAACAACAACAATAACAACAAAAACGACCAGAGAAAGAAAGAAAGAAAGAAAGAAACAAACAAACAAACAAACAAACTGTTTTCTGTAAACGGCAGGTTTGATAGTTGGTCGGATGACCCAAACCTTCTACATTTAAAAAGACAAACAAACAAGCAAACAAAAAAAAACCTTAAATGTCAGTCAACGGTAAACGGTAAATGTTACCCCGATGAACGATGAACCCAGAACGCGTATTGAAAAATCTCTTGTGAGCTGTGACCGCACTGACAATTGCATCGTTAGCGGTTGTACAACCCTGTGCTGGTGAAAGCGACAGTTTTCACCGCTTCTGTGCACACTGTGAAATAACACGGGGACCTCAAAGTGTGTTTGCAACTGTCCACTTTCCTTGTCACCGAGTAATTTCTTTTTTTTCCGTCTTGGGTATCACTTAGCTCGGCTCGGTCTCGGTTAGCCAGACTTGGCCGTCGTCGCAGGGGCCTAGAGTTATCGACGGACCCGGAACAGGGTTGGCGGTTGTAAGGAAGGAATGGCGGAAGTTGCTTCAGAAGCTGACATAGTTTTTAGTGACACTACGTACTTCACGTATCCTGTCTCCGGCATGACATGAGGTCAAAGAACACAGATGAACGAAACATCAAAATGCCTGTATATATGTATTCCCTATTAGCCTCATGCATCATAGTCACACCTTAAAAAATGCTTCAATCTACAGACAAAAATTACCGTAAGACTATTCAAGAGCACGTACCTGACAGGAGTTTAAAAAAAAAAGAATGTCTCCTTCTTGAACCGCTCAGGTCTCACCGGAGTAATGTTAGTCTATTTCACTTCACCCAAATCAACTCATGTCACCTTTGCCTCGTCTGTGCGCAAAAAAAAATCCCGGTTTTACTGGCAGCATGCCTCTTCTTGCTACCCCCTGGCATATACCTTGCCCTTCCAAATAAAAAAAACTCACGAAAATGACGCTTTCTCGTGATAACAAAATCACTACAAACGTGCACACTCGCAAAACAGGTTACTCCAAACAAACGACAAACTTGACCCAGCGCTCATTTTGTGTCATTGCGCCTGACGTACCCTGTCGAAAAACATATACGACATTGACCATTTCATCACCAGTACGGGGGCTTCAGTATGATCTGCAGTGTGACCGTAAGAATCTATTACAGGTTGAAATACGCCCACAGTGCAGCAGACGCCCAAGGGGATACGAATTTAATTCAGGAACCGAAAACACCTTCAGAAATAAAATCCGGGACAGGAACCTGCCCAGGACTACGGAGTTCGCTCCAAGCTATTCATAAGCCCGGTAGTGACTTCTATCATCAGACAGGAAAAAGGGACTGCGCACCACGTGTTTGATAAGCGCTTAGACCTTTTTTCATCCAGGTGACAATAGTCTTGGGTGCGACCCAGCGGCAGCTAACGAAGTTGATTCATCTGACCGAACGTGTTTTCAGCGCTGCGGGCCGAAGCTTGGCCAAGGAGCGAAGACAGTTTCCAGAGCTCTGGGTTCTGCTTCATTACTTCGCCCAAGGCGTCAAGACGGGACTTGGCTATTGCTTCTAATGTAATGACACCCGCTCTGTTTGGCCTGCGATGGTGAGCGCTGGGAATTGGCGCCGATGGAGCGATCTCTTGTTGAAGATAGAGACCTGGGCTCCGCTGCCCATAAATCTTGCGGATATTCCATTAAACAGTGCTAGGTCTGCTATAGCACATCACCGGGGGGACTGAATGGTCGTTGGACTGAAGGACGGGACAACTGGAAGGACCCGAGAGTTTAGTAGAGTGCAAGGTTATATTGGCTGACCTCAATATAGCCGCTTTGATCTATTTGAGATAAGCTATAAGCTGACCTTGATTGACGCCCCCCTCTCTCTCTCTCTTTTTATGTAGGTTCTTTACACTGTTCGTTGTTTAACTTTTTGTTTTTCGACTAACTACTATTTGTTTGTTGTTTAACTTTTGTTTTTCTACTCACTATAATTTTTTTTTAATATCAGCAACGGCAAGTTTGTAAAAACTGACGAACCTTCTCTGTCAAAACTTTTACCGTTGATAAATAAAGTTTCATCATCATCATCATCATCATCATCATCAGCTCTCTCTCTCTCTCTCTCTCTCTCTCTCAGGAGCCGGGATAGCCGAATGATAGAGTGTTGGACTCTAAATGCTCAGGTCACTTTAATTATGAGTTCGAATCCAGGTTGTGGCATAATATTTGTGCTGGCCTTTATATCATTGCCCCGTCTTTGAGCGTACAGACGCAATCACAACAACAACAACAACAACAAATAAAAAGAGGATGACTTCTACGTAACTCAAAATTGTCTGATAGTGGGCTTTTCATGTCGGCTACTATGGCTCTGTTGGTGTAGTTCGCCTATTAGGAGATGCAAATGTACACGAGCTGCACAGTACGGGGGTGCAAATGTATCCTGGATTTGGTTCTGGGGAGTTGAAGTCACGAGACGGTAACTTTGTTTTATGGATTAATTTAAATGAAAGCGTGGGAGACTATAGCCATCATCAGATGGTGAAGACGTATGAGCGCACATAGTTTCTGTTGTAATCTGTAACCGTTTCACTTTCAGGCAACGAGCCTGTCGATGTAAATAGCACGGAAACATCGCGAGAGCTGACCGGACTGAAGGAGTACAATCGCCCCATGGACATGACTGGGACACATTTGCACCCCCTAGTGGCCGAACTATACCAACTGAACGCTGCTATGAACGACTGCATCAACACACCAAAGGAGACTACGCGGATATTGCATGTCTTGTCCAATGTCCATCACGCGAAAAAAAATCGTTACGAGCGGCCCAGAACAGTCAGCTCAACTAGTTGTTACCAAATGCCTCGCGGTAACCAGTCGCTTTATGTTACAGGACAGTAAGGATACACAATACTACTGGCTTCCGGGGCATGCAGTAAGACCTCCGCGAAATATAGTACAGAATTTTCGCCCCTTTTACAATTTGTGTGCAGAGTTTAAAAAAAAGGCAATTTGTTGGCTTTGTAAATAAGTTTCATGCAGTGAAAACAGTGAAAAAATAATGAGCCTGGCATGTGGACTGTTTGTATTCATGCGCGGCTGGCACAAGAGCTATCACCCGCATGTGGTGGAAAAGGACGTTAAACCCCCAAACACCCACCCACCCTGGCACAAGAGCTACTAGCCGACAGAAGAATGAGAGGACAGGTGGTCGCTGCCGGCTTTGCAAAAAGGTGGAATATTGGGATTTGTGGAAATTTACCCCCACACGCGATACGAGCCTTTGGCTGCTGCAATTGTGTGAATATCTTTGGTGAATTTTAAAGGATTTCTAGGGTATATTGCGCCGCGTTATGTTTAATATGAATAAACAGCATTTTTTTTTTAAAATCCGCATCTGTAAAAGATTGTGTTCCGAAGCACAGAGTAGCTAGCTCTTCGTGTAATACCCCATGTAAGCGTGCATTTACAAAATTGGCACAGCTACTAAAAAGAACACGCCGAGGCGTTACAAGAAACTCTACAAGTTAAGAGTCATCCCTTGGAAATCTTTGAAATGCCCTGATTCGAATTATAACCCTAGTATAGAGCAAGGGGCGCGACTAGACCGTACTAGTAGTAGTAGTAGTAGTAGTAGTAGTATTTTTTTTCGTCGATGATAGGTGGGAATTCCTTTCTAAGAAAAACCTTGCTAAGCGTCCCAGAAGGCAAGAATCAACACAAGACTGGCATTTTCCTCGCGTTCGAAACTCGGAGGGCTCGGCAGATCTATACGGAGTTTTTACATAGACTGGGAAGTGATTCGATCCTTGCTACAGTAAGGTAGGGCATGTGAAGGCAGAAGCGGTAGCCATTGTCAAGGAGAAGGAAAAATCAGACCATGCCTGACGGACGCGCGTCAAGATTGTCCCTGCTGGGGTTTCTTGATTCCTAGTCGATACTCCTGAGATCCTCCAAGAGCTTCCGATGCCTAGGAGAGGAAACAATTTCCAACGCAATCAGACCTCTAATTTGATTCCTAGCTCTCTCTCTCTCTCTCCCTCCCCCCCCCCCTCTCTCTCGTTCTCGTAGTGTGCAAGATTGTATTGAAGAAAGTGACATATATTTTCCTCGCGCGCGTGTGTGTGTGTGTGTGTGTGTGTGTGTGTGTGTGTGTGTGTGTGTGTGTGTGTGTGTGTGTGGACTGCGTTGGTTTGCTTGCATTAATCCTTCAGCGCTTATTTTAATTAGTTTGATGCGCCACCTCATTTGTCTTTTCAGCATGATTGTGTTATCTTTGTGTACGTATTGATATTCCCATGATGATAACTTTGTTTTGTGTTACAGCTGGATTTGTCGACTCATCCATTACGCTTTTATATTCGGACTATTTTGTTTTCTTGCAACTACCGCTTGTACTTTTGTCCGATATCCCCCACACCACAAGAGGATCTACAAGAATAAAATATCTTGAATGCAGTGCTTTTCGAGTAATTTGCAAAGGTTAATGTCACATCATGTAAGCCAGCGTAGACAGTTCTTGAACCTTGACCTATCACACGCCTAGACTGACAGAATTGTGGACTGATTGACAGAGCCCCCAGTAGCTTCTCTCGGACAGCGTATACTTACCGGGAAGAGGGGCGGATCAATGATAAGTGATGTATATGGTGTCCATCCCAAGAGGAAGGGGCAGAGAGAGAGAGAGAGAGAGAGAGAGAGAGAGAGAGAGAGAGAGAGGCACGGGTTCAGAAACATCTGGACCAACGCCATCACGGGGGGGATAGTCAAGATTGCCAGAGTCTTTCCCGTGCTACAGCGGATAAAAAATTTTGACTACAATTGGTGTCGGGTGTAGTCACATCTGGTACATGTATAATATGAGCATGCGGACGTTCTTACTTTTAAAGGTTCTATAATCGTAACGCCACTGAGATGAATAACTGCCGTTTTCAAAGCTCTGAGGTTGTTCACCAGATAGAAGGATGTTTCATTTGGCCATCGCGACCGTCTTCGTGACTTCGTGGCTTCTAATATTAGAGATATGCGATTTTCTTTGAGCCTACTGTCCATTCCTGAACAGACTGGGACTCGACAAAATTTCTAAAAATAGCCACCAATCAGCGCCGTCTAGCTGGTCCTCAGTCCGCAACCAAATAACGTCGTCTGCTCAGTACGCGGTACACTTCTACAACAATTAATACGTCGGCCAGAGTCACCACAATGATCTCAGATGCTGTATTGTGACTCAGGTGACTGATTCTCGAGCACAGATTTAGCGCATTCGACGACTAGTTTTCAGTTCACACGCTGTTGAATGTTGAATATGTATTGAGATTTTCTGTAAGTCGTAAGTCGTAAACGTAAGTCGTTTTCTGGTTGACATACCCCCCCCCCCCGCCCCCCCCCCCCCCCACACACACACCCCTTCTTCTTTACCGAGGCAAAACGAAATCTAGTAAACAACAGCACCAAGTGTTTCAAGTTTCAAATGTGGGTAGCGAGGGTGTCTAAACCTTAGGCAGCACTGCTTCATGTCTGACGTGTGTGCATGAACACGTCTTCACACTGAAGTTGTGTTGTATGGGGTTTAGTCAAAATGGCGGGGAATCATTCTCGTGCTACCACGATTCAAAACTTTTTTTAATGATAATATGTGTACATATTGACCCAGCCGCCCGTGCTGATGTATATTGGATTGTATCAAAAATGGCTTCAAAAACTCCCTTGGGCTCAATGCCAGCAATAAAATCTCTTTCGGCAAAATTTCTCCTGGTCAGATGAATGGTCCGTGGCTAGTACGTAAAATTGCAAAATTGTAAAAAAAAAAAAAAAGAAAAAAAAAAAGGATAGGTATTGGGTGGCGCTGCACCGCGGCGACGCGCTTCCCCCGGGGGAAGCAGCCCGAATTTCCCGAAAGGGATAAGAAAGTACTTAAAAAAAAGAAAGAATACTTTTTGTTTCTTGACAAAAGCATTCTCGGGGCGACTATGATCTCCGAGATTAATATAAAATATATAGACATTTTGAGGGTTCACCATTCGTGGTCTTTGACCGGCAGGAGAAAAATCCGCCATCTTGGGTATAGCTGCGTGTGCGGAGTGATGTATACGGTGTCGGTCCCTAGAGAAAGGGACAAAGAGAGTGTGACGCGCGTAGGGAAACATCTGGACCAAAGCCACAGCAGGTGATTGATGCACAATAGCCACGCCACCACCAACATCCGGGGAATTACGTACCGGTGAAGGGCTGTAGTTTGCATCCGACGGAAAAAACATCTCTGATGTGTTTTTAGTAGTTTTGACATTTATTTCTAGATTGTCCAAAACGTTACACGAAAAACCCACAAAAGAAAACGACATCAGCAGCAACAACAACGACAACAAAGCCACCTCCACAAGCGCTACCTCCACCACCACCACCATCAACAACATCAACAACAACACCATCAACAGCAACACCACCTCCACCATCAACAACACCACAATCACCATCAACAACACCAACATCAACAACAACAACGACATCAGCAACAACACCACCTCCACCAACACCACCACCACCACCAACATCAACAACAACAACGACATCAGCAACAACACCACCTCCACCAGCAACACCACCATCGACAACAGCAACAACTACAACAACAACAACAGCAACAGCAACTTAAAAACCAACAAAAACAAAATCAAAAGTATTTAATAATAATAATAATAATTATTATTATTATATAGGCGCTTTACCCAATTTCATGAATCGGCTCAAAGCGCCGCGAACTGAACCCAACACGCACGCTGACGTGAATCACACGCATTCTCTCACACACTGGACATAAACACATAACGACCACGTGGTGTGAAGGGTCAGCTCAGCTATTTAAATTTCGGAATTTAGAATTGCATTTATTATTTGCGGTTATTGGGATGTTAACATTACTTCCAGATTATGTGGGAAACCTTGCAGCAAACAAGCAAATAAACAAGGGGGGGTGTGAAGGGGTGTTTGGGAGTTTAACGTCCTTTTCCGTGGGTGATATCAAAGACGGGACAACGAAAAAAAGGCCAGCACAAATATTTGGCCCCAGCCGGGATTCGAACTCACGACCAGCAAATAAACAAACAAATAAGCACACTCAAAAACCCGAATAAATGGAGCAGTTTTGTTGGTCGGTTGGTTGGTAATTTAATGGCCGTTGTGGCACGTGAGGGTTAATTTGTATCACAGACGGGACAACGAGGAAAAAGTCCGTGCAAACGTTTGGCTTACAGCCAGGAATCGAACTCACAACCCGAGGATTGAGGGTCCGACCCTTTACCAGCTCGATTATCCTGGCTTCCACAAACAAACAAACAAACAAACAAACAAACAAACAAACAAAAGCAAGCAAGCAACAGCATTCAGAAAGTCAGCCGTGGGTCAGGTTTGCAGGTCGAAGGACACAAATACACAGGGCCGCAAAATGCCTATTCCCTATTAGCCTCAGGCATCATAGTCACCCATAATAATGCTTCAATCTAGAAACAATTACTACCATGAACAGACCATTCAAAGGCACGCACCTGACAGGGTTTATAAAAAATTGAATGACTCCTTTCCGCTCAGGCCTCACTGGAGTAATGCATGTCTACTTTTTCTTTAGGCCAGAGAGCCAGTTTACACAAATCCGCTTGCCTCACTAGGGCTCGACTTCTGTGCAAAAACTTCCAGCTTCACTGGCAGCTTGTCTCTTTTTGCGACCACCTGCCATGCACCTTGACCTACATAACACAAAAATCACGAAGATCATGCTTTTTCATGACAACAAAAATCACTACAGTAGCAACTAGCACACTTGCCAAAGAGGGTACCTCAAATAAACACCAAACATGACCCCACGGTCAGTTTGTGTCCTTGCTCGTGCACACGCGAAAAATACCCCGGTGTATATCTAGCAAGAGGAACTAATTTGCTTCGATACACCGGCCGTGACTAAGTGGCAGTATCACAGACACCCCCCACCGCCTTCCCCCACTGTGTTGATGTCCAGGGTGACAATAAGTAGCACCTTCGAATCCTGTCAGAGCAAATGGTATGATGGAGTATGATGCTGACGTAGACAAACAGGACAATTATATGCCTGCCTAGCTACATGATGAGACCCGCGGGAGTGTGTGTGTGTGTGTGTGTGTGTGTGTGTGTGTGTGTGTGTGTGGAGGGGGGTGGGGTGGGGGCGGTTCAAATCAAAACAAAAAGTTAAATGCCAAATTCTAATTCACATTTTCGATATCTCGAAATCGAAGTGTTATTCATATCAGTTCCGTGTGATAAACTGGAGATCGCCCCGAGTTTGCGAATTTTCTTACAGTAAAACTCCTGGGGCGGTTTCCACTGATTGAATGCATTTTCAACAGTCTGACAGTTTTATGGACGGGTTTCCAGACAGGAAGGGAGACAATCAGAAACACAAACAGTTCTCGCCCCTAGTTTTACGCTGATGAAACACGCTCTTGTGTAGACTGAGACTCTGACGGAGGAGAAATTCACCACCAGAGCTTGTGTGTTCATGGCTGTACATATTTCAATGTGTCTCACAAAATGTAGTGTTTTAAAAAAACATGCTCCTAGCATTGGATTTTGGGACGTGCGGGTGGGGGGGGGGGGGGGAGGGGGGAGGGGGGGGAGAGGGGGGAGAGGGCGGTCGATGGACTTGTGGTTAAGAGACTTCGTCACCAATGCGAGAGATCAGGTTCGAGTCCCACTCGGGGCAAAAAAAAATTTTTTTTCCTTCTCGTACGCGGCACCGTTCATTTGGGCCGATCGTCCAGGGTTCTCTCCGGGTACTCCAGCTTCCTCCCCATCTGCTATAGAAATGTTCAGCCCACACAATTTGAAAATGAATGCAACTCTTAGCATAAATTGCTGAACTGAGCCCTCACACCAAGTTTTTGTTATATGTGTTCATGTCCAGTGTGTGAGAGAATGCGTGTGGTTCGCGGGAGCGTGCGTGTTGGGTACAGCTCGCGGCGCTTTGAGCCAGTTAGAGAAATACCCAGTCATTATTGGACGTATTTACCGCTTTCCTTATTGTGCAGTATTGAATGTCTTTGTACTTTTTGCTCTGTGATCGAGACAATGGCTGAAATACCATTGTCAGAGATACATACTTCAGCGTTGGCGGGTGGCGGTTAGACTGTATTCACTTGTATTGTATTGCGACTGTGGACTCAGCCGCGAATTAGTCTTTGTGGCTTGCGCGGCTTTAAACCCTAAAAACTCACTCACTCACGCGACTGTGGATTTTTCTTTCAGCATTTATGGTAAAAGTTTAGGGGTAACGGATGAACGTATGCACTTACCCTGTGATGTGGGATAGCCCCTGTCGTTGATGTTGTTGTTCATCTTGTTGGTTTTCTTTGTCTAAACGTCTGGTAGAACGTTGGACTTTCAATGCTCGGGGCGTGAGTTCGAATCGGGGCTAAATATTGTGCTGGCCTTTTTCTCGTTGCCCCGTCTTTGATATCATCCTTACGTGGTGGAAATAGGACGTTATACTCCCTAACACACACCCCACCCCTTGTCTAAACGTCAGGCAGCTGTACAACAGTTTCTATTATTGTTAATGTTGTTGTTGGTCATTTTTTTGGTTTTCTTTGTCTAAATGCCAAGCAGCTGAAGAACTGTCTCTGTCAGTTGTTGTTAATTGTTGGTTTTGTTGTTGCTATTTTGTTCGTTTGTTTAATCATTAGGCAGATTGTATTCAAAACTTTACTTGGCAGAAATTAGGGAAATTTATTTTGTCTTGTTTCCTGCGTTTCGTGAGGCGAATCGTCATCTGAAGGTGGTTCTCTCCTTCTGGATGTTACGATGGCGAGTTGTCACACTTTCGTGGCCTGTGCCTCAGGCCATGAAAGGCACGGCCATGCGTGATTCAACGTACGACAACCCTGCCAAGCCAGTCAGTTCTGTCCCCTTCTTGGCTTCGACCTGTCCAATCTTGAATGGCGTCCAGACGACTGTTGACACGCAGATACTTCTAAAGAGGTGCGCTCTCAGCCGAGGATCAAGTCTAATCTTAACAACCCTGACAGGAAACTGGAAACAATTTCCTTCCAAGTCCGTCTGCTACCGCTTCGCTCCTGGGTTTGAAAATCTGGGTCAGCTGATCGACGAGGGACATCCCAGAAGTACTTTGTCCTAAAACCCGACCGCCTAGTTTCTTTTCCGGTTGACTTCTGCCTTGAGCCCGTAGTACAGCCATAGCTTAACGCTATCGAGCACAAATCGCGTTTTTCACTTTCACTCCAAGCCACTTATGCGATCTGCAGCGGTCTGGGGCCTCGCCGGAAGGCCCATGCCTTGTGTAATAGTGGCTTGAAGTGGCTGCAACTGGTGCGCAGTGGCTGTTTTCTTTTTAACAAGTCTTATCATATAGTGGGCAGGGGGATGGTTGGGATTAGGCTTTTAAGAGTTATGGGTGGAAAATCGTGCTTTTAACACGTGCTTTCAGAAACAACATAGCGTTACTCACGGCCAGTTTACTTTTTTTTTTTTTTTTGCTGCCCCACCTCTTTTGCCAGTTTCAGTGGTGTTCCTCCCAGGTAATGGGTGGAATCCACGGAGGGCTCAGAAGCTGGAACAGTTTTTATTATGCATGAGGATGGAGATGAGGATGATGGTAAGATGATGCTATGGAGGTCCGTGTAGTTTGGGACTGCGGTACAGTGCCGCATTCCACGCTTCCTGTCATAAATATCCCGGCATTAACCAGGCCCGGGAACTACGGCACCTGCGGTAACCGGCCGTGTAATCATCCATAACATAAGACGTGTCATACCGAGGGAAGCACCCCCAAAGTCGCACCCGTGAAGTGGGTGAATCTCGGCTGTGTGGCAACAGCCTCCCCAATGGGCCCATAGCACACCCGCTCTGGGTAGGAGCCGACCTAGGCAGGCAAAATCCCGCTTGCCTCAGCTGGGACTCGAACCCGGGTCTCCCGGTCCATGATCCGGAGTGCTAACCACTACACTACGGGGGCCGGTACAATAATTTTCTTTGTTTGAATTTTCTTGAAACAATACACACGCAAAATGCACACCCTTCCTCCCATATCTCACAACAACATGGACAGTGTTGTGGTGCACATGTGATGCTCAGGAGGCCTGGATCAGATTCCTATATAATATATTCACAAAGACTGTTTGGAGCATTGTGGGGCGACGGGGAATGCGACTGTCGGTTGGTGGGGGGGGGGGGGGACGGTTTGGAATCAAAGGTGTGGCAACTATTTGCCATCACTAATGTCACGGCGATGAAGCGTGGGGTCGAGCCCAGGTCGAGCGTGTGATATGTGAATCGGTTTTTCCTGGCTGCCGGGCTGCTCATCGGGGTTTTTTTCTCCGGATTATCCGGCTTTCCTCCCCCAGCAAAATCGTAACAAATATAGGATAGGCATTGGGTGGCGCTGCACCGCGGCGACGCGCTTCCCTTGGGGGAGGCAGCCCGAATTTCCCGAAAGGGATAATAAAGTAGTAAAAAAAAAAAAAAAAACCCAAACAACAACAACAACAACAACAAAACCAACAAAAAAAAAATTGTAAGATCCTACCGTGACACTGCTACCGTTAGAAATCCCGAACGAAGTCGCTGTACATTTTTTTTGTGTCGCCCGACAGGAAAGACTGAAAATATAGGTGTGGGAAATCCGACGCAACGAAAGGGGACTGTACTCTTTACTGACGGCAGATGGTACAAATTTTCACCGCAAGATCGTAAATCAACGCTTGAAGCACTCATCTACCCGCGCGTAAAGAACTTTTCAACAGTAAGATGTATTCCTTTTCAAGTTCTTGTTCATGTCAGTTTTGTTTTGTTGCTCCGTGCTGCACGAACTTGGATACGCCACGGACAGGGGATTTCCAACCGTGTTTTCCATATAGTGTGCAACAAACTCTAGTGCCGTATTGAGTTTATAGTATACGAACTAGCTGCAGTGCTCGCCTACTTTTTTCGTGGACAACAGGGACGCTATTCCCTAATTTTACTATTTCCTGGCATGAAACTTGTGTACAAAGCGAACAAAAACCACCGGATTGCCATTTTCTACTCTGCACACAAATTTTAAGAGGGGCAAAGATTTTCTACTACATTTAGCGTAGTCGTTACTACATGACCCGGAAGCAACTACCGGCGGTCTGTAACCTGTTAATTCAGGCTCAACATTGCTACAGAGAGAGAGAGAGAGAGAGAGAGAGAGAGAGAGAGAGAGAGAGACGTGGCACCATTTATTCGAAAGATACTCAAACCTTTATCAGTCTTCCTGTCATAATTGTGTGTGTGTGTGTGTGTGTGTGTGTGTGTGTGTGTGTGTGTGTGTGTGTGTGTGTGTGTGTGTGTGTGTGTGTGAATAAAAAAATCAATTGGCGTACAATCTCTGCATGGGCCTCCTTAGGGGCTTACAGCTATTAAGCCTCGGACAGAAGTTATGCGGGAAGAGAAACCGCGTTACCCGTCCAGGGGCTTTGTGCAGAGCCCTCGGCCAGCGGGTGTAAATGTCAAAGATGGAGAAAGTTAATGGTAGGACCAGTGCTACCTGTTTTTGTTCGTGACGAGTCGGGTTTTCGGTTATCCCTACATCTAATAGAATAACATCAAGGGAGCCATGCGTTTACCAGAATGTCATGACTGACAATTCTGCCATCATCAGGAGAAAAAAAAAAGCGTAAGTGCCCATCAGAGTCCATGGCACTTATTTCCTTTTTTTTTCAAGCTGACTGCAGGTTAGTGAGGCTGTGACGGAGCAATTACTAGTTTTAACTCTTAAGACCCACGCAAAAGTCCCAATTTTTCTTGAATTCTTCATACTACTAGAAGCCTCTTCAAGCCACTATTACGCAAGCTGCAGCGGTCTTGGGCCTGGCTGGAGGGTGGGTGGGTGTTTTGGTGTTTAACGTCCTTTTCCACCACATACGGGTGATATCAAAGACGGGGCAACGATGAAAAAGGCAGCACAAGTATTTGGCTCCAGCCGGGATACGAACTCACGACCCGAGCATTAGAAGTCCAATGCTCTACCATTCGGCAACCCCGGCTCCCCTGAGCCTAGCTGGAAGGCCAACGCTTTGCGGATTAGTGGATTGAAGTGGCTCCTATTGGTGTGCAGTGGCTTGTTTTTTTGGTTTTTTTTGGTGTTTTTTTTACAAGTCTCATCATATAGCGGGCAGGGGGTGGTCGGGCTCGGGGTCGTAAGAGTTAAAGACGATGCGAAGTAAATGCAATATATGGATTCATTTGTTAGTCTGATACCGCAGAACCAACTGAACTATCAAAATTCTTTATAATCGGAACAGAACCGCGCCTACAACATCGCTACAGTTACCGCCAATGTAGGGCAGGGCGGAAGGGGGGGGGGGGGCTGTTCGGGACACTGTCGAAGAATTTTCAACGTGGTGTAGATTCACTCACTCTGTTGCTGTTTCTCTCTCTCTGTGTTGTTTCTGTTGCTAAATATACGGTCAGTTGCCTACATTCTCGCCACGAAGGAGTCAAGTCAAAGCCAAAGGGCACTGCCCCTAGCACTCCACGGACTAAGTGAGTTTGCTCGAAAGGGGATTTTCTCTAATTTCCGTGATTCACCCTCAGGACGGGCGGGGGACAGATTAAGGTACTGTACAAAAACGTCGGACCTACTGTTCTGGTGTCTGGCCTGTCTGGGTTCTAACCATACGGGAGGACTGTTGGAATATACTGTGGAAAGTAGGTGGAAGGACTGCCAAGGCAGCGTCTCAAAACAAGAATAGAGGACCGAGAAGTTCAAAACAAGTTCGGAATTAATTTTGTCTCGTCTGCTGTCCCCTCAGATCGCATTTTGAATAATTTGATATTCTCATGCTTAACTCTTAAATGCAAAAATCGCAATTTTACTTGAATTATTCAGATCACAAGAAGCCACTTCAAGCCACTATTATGCAATCTGCAGCGGTCTCGGGCGTAGGGGAGCCGGGGTGGTCAAATGGTTGGACTTTCAATGCTGGGGTCGTAAGTTCGAATCCCGACTGGGGCCAAATACTTGTGCTGGCCTTTTTCTCGTTGCCCCGTCGAGTCTTTGATATCACCCTTATGTGGTGGAAAAGGACGTTAAACTCCCAAATACCCACCCCACCCGTCTCGGGCGTAACGGGGAAGGCACACGCTCTACGTAATTGTGGCTTGAAGTGCCTGCTAGTGGTGTGCCAGTGGCTTGTTCTTTTTAACAAGTCTTATCAAATAGCGCGGGGGGGGGGGGGGGGGGGGGGGGGGGGGGGGTCGTTTTCGGGCTTTTAAGAATTAAGAAAAAAATGACGGTGAAAGAAACGAATTAACTGTTTCATGGATCATTATTTATCTGTTTATTTGCTTTGGTAAGTCTATAAAATGAATTGATTTTACACTCGCAATGGTTATAGAACGCTAGCTATGCCTCAAGCATGGTTAGCACAAACAGTATGTTATCAATGCATCAACGTAGCTGCTCAAAATTATATTTTCAGTGTTGTTACAGTCATCGCCATCGCCATCATCATCATCATCGTCGTCGTCGTCGTCGTCATCATTAATCAAATGGCCGAAAGCGACACATTTCCCGCGTGATAGGAAATACTAGAAAAAAAGGTGCATGTGGCCAGTAAATGAAAGACTGTCTCACCATTACCTCATTACGGCGAAGACAGCGTGTTCCCCCTGTCTTTCACTTCCATACCCCTGGGCGGGGAAGCAGGATGCCAAAGAATTCACCGGAACCGAAACGTCAGGTTCTGACAGGATATAAGACTATGTGGAACTTCATGGCCTAAAGATACAGAGGTGCCAAGTGCTAAAGAATCTGGACCCCCAGAAGATCGATGAACTAGTGGTTGTGCGTTTGTCTTAGTGCTAAAAGGTTGTCGAATTCATACACGCTTCCTTTGACAGCAAATAAAATACTTTACATAATGAAATCTTTAAATGTATACGTCGGTGGTCTACTGGTTAAGACTCTGTTGCCAATGCGAGAGGTCAGGTTCGAGTCCTACTGAGGGCAAAGAATTTTTCTTTCTCTTAACCATTCGGGCCAACCGTCGGGGGTTCTCTCCGGGTACTCCGGCTCCCTCGCCCTCTGCTTTGGAAATGTGCAGCCCACAAAAATCGAAAATAAACGCAATTCTAAAATTCCGAAACTTAAATTGCTGAGTTGGCCCTTCGCACCACGCGTTTTGTTATGTGTTCATGTCAAGTGTCTGAGAGAATGGGTGTGATTCACGTGAGCGTGCGTGTTGGATTTACCTCGTGGACTCCTCATCCACCAAAAAACGTCACTGGACGACAATAAAGCAGCGCAAACTTGAAGGCTAGTGTTTTTTTTTTTTTTTTTAATTATTATTTTTGAGAAATTAATTCAGTCTCATATTTCACGGCGCGCTGCAGTGCGCATCCATCTTACGGCATTGTGTTAATTTGACACACATGCTAGCATCAATTTTGTCTCGGGGAGCGGGGAAGAGATGGGTGGAGGTAGGGATGGGGGCATGAGAGGGGCAGGTCGCATATAAAATTATAAGGGGAGGAGGGATGTCAGGGGGTGAAAGTGGATCAGGCGAGAGGGTAGGGAGGCCAGGGAGGGGAGGGGGACTGAGTATGTGCGTGAGGGGGAGGGGGGCGGGGGTGGGGGGTCAATGTGTGATGTTAGGAAATGAGGCTCCATCACGGAGTAGTTGGGGGAGGTGTGTGTGTGTGTGTGTGTGTGTGTGTGTGTGTTGTGTGTGTGTGTGTGTGTGTGTGTGTGTGTTGTGTGTGTGTGTGTGTGTGTGTGTGTGTTGTGTGTGTGTGTGTGTGTGTGTGTGTGTGTGTGTTGTGTGTGTGTGTGTGTGTGTGTGGTGTGTGTTGCGTGCGTGCGTGCGTGCGTGCGTGTGTGTGTGCGTGTGTGTGTGTGTGCGTGCGTGCGTGTGTGTGTGTGTGTGTGTGTGTGTGTGTGTGTGGTGTGTGTGTGTGTGTGTGTGTGTGTGTGTGTGTGGTGTGTGTGTGTGTGTGTGCGTGTGTGTGTGTGTGGTGTGTGTGTGGTGTGTGTGCGTGTGCGTGTGTGTGCGTGTGCGTGTGTGTGTGTGTGTGTGTGTGTGTGTGTGCGTGCTGGGGGCGGAAAGGGGGGGGGGACGGTGGAGACGGAGAGGAGAGCTGGGTCACTGCCTGATTAGCCGTTGCTGTCATGTCATGGATATTCCACTCAACCAGAAGAGGTGACATGCTGCATTGGCTTTTGACCCGCGAAAAGCATCAGCCCAGTTAACGACCTTCGAGCTCGTGATGGAACTGAGAAACACTTGACCGCGACTTACGACTAGCAATCTATGACTCCTTGACTAGAAAAGTACAAGAACAAGATACCTAGGGCCTCGCGCTTCATGCAAGTACAGGGGCGCCGGAACCGGGGGGGGGGGGGGGGGCAGCTGCAACAATAACAACAAAGACAAAATAAAATGAAGTTTGGAGAAACAACTTTGTAGGACGGGGCCGTTCCTCCTTGTTTTTTTTTTTTTTTTAAGAAAAGGATAAAACAGCGAAAAAGTCGATTTAGGCTGCTTTCACTTATGTCGAGAAGAAACGGGAAAGACACTGGCTGTTATCAAATGTATTAGGTCACAACTTCCTGAATAACATTTTCTCTGCGATTGATCTACAAAAGAAGCTCGATGAAAATGTATCTTCCAAAATTGTTGGTGACTGCAATAACAAACAAACAACTAACTTAGCTACATACGTTGCAAGAACGCTTACAGTAGAGCCTCATGTAAGCCGCATTCCAAGTGCAATAACCATGCCTTGCCCAAGTTGGGCAGTTGCCGCTCCTGTCTGTGTCCACGCAGGTGGCGGCGCTGCTGCTGGAGCAAGCGTTGCAGGAGCGTTTGCACTGGACAAGCATGAAGGCCGGGTTGTTAGTGCACTCCCCCTGGCTGGCCCACGAGTCGCAATGACCTGATGTGTCTGTGTTCACGCAGGAGGACGAGGTGCCACCGTCACTGCTTGATGAAGAACCTGGCAGAAAAGAATGAAGAAAGTAGTCAAATCAAATCAAATACAGCTTTATTACCCCAAGCGGGAAATTCAGGTATGGTGGGCATAGGAAACAAGCCGATAATACATGCAGCAGGGGCGCCGGAAGATGTTGGGGGTGGGGAGGGGGGATTATCAGACGACTTTCTGCCAAGTCGTTTTGATATTTCATGCAACGGCTAAACTGAGTTCTCTGTTGGGTGGGATGAGGGAGAGAGCAGGAAGAAGGCCACGGTATGGGGAGGGGGGAGGGGAAGGGAGGCGGGGGCAAGACAATGACTTTGCCCCTCCCCCCCTTGCCATAGTCACCTGATTTTCCGGGGAGGGGGGGGGGAAAGATACTCTTGCCCCCCCCCCCCCGCTTGGGTACAGCGTTAAGTTCATGGTGTAAGCGTTAAGCTCATGGTGTATACCCAAGCCCCATAATGTGTATTTGTCACATAATCACATTACAGCGTAATGAGAGTATTGAAAAGCAGAGGGCAGTGAGACGTTGCCATCGCAGCCAACCACTTAGTTACCATGTGAAACGTGTTTTGGAGGTACATGTATGTCCATTAAAATTTAGCATCACTTGTTTGCTTGGGGGGGGGGGGGGGGGGGGCGATCAGATGCTGTGCGGACAAAAGCCTTTACGAACCAGGGAGCCACTGAAAGGAAGGACGTTGCCCAAAGAAAGTGAAAAGCGTGGGGGGGGGGGGGGGGGAGGGGGGTGATTATCAGACGATTTTCTGCCAAGTCGTTTTGATATTTCATGCAACGGCTAAACTGAGTTCTCTGTTTGGTGGGATGAGGGAGAGAGCAGGAAGAGGGGTAGGGTAGGGGGGGGGTGGCCATGGCTTTGCCCCCCCTCCGTCTTGCCATAGTCACCTGATTTTCCGGGGGGGGGGGGGGGCAAAAAGATACTCTTCCCCCCCCCCGCCCCCCCCCCCCCCCCCCCCCCCCCCCCCCCGGTTCCGGCGCCCCTGATGTAACAACACTGAAGAAACATACAATAATGTACAATACACACTACAATTTATCCTTTCATTGCCACACTCGTTTTTTTTTGTTGTTGTTTTTTTTTTTTTTTTTTTTTTGGGGGGGGAGGGTCACACTCATGACGTGCTGTACAAAAGAAGCAAAACAGTTTTCTCTCTCTTTTTCAGCCACTAGAACGATCACATTTTACACAAGTTTGAAATCTGGGCTAGATGCGCGATTGAGTCTGCCACCATGGCTGAATGGGTTAACATAAAGATTTCTATGAATTAAATATCACCTTAATCTTAGTGTTCATGATATGTACAACTTAAAATAGCTATTGAAATTAAAGAGATACATTATTCATGACGAAAACAGCTTCTTTTAATTGATCTTACATGATTAGTTCGAGAGGTTTACGGCGAAAGACTAACCCCGAGGTGGTTCGATTGTTTGTGTAGCTACCGAGCCTCCGGCGAGGTAGCTACGCAAACAATCGAACTATCTAGGGGCTAGTCTTTCGCCGTAAACCACGAGAGCTAATCATGTAAGCTGTTTATACCACGAGCATTCAGCTCTTACTTCTACTGCTCTAGTCGCATACATTTTCTGCGACATTTTATTTTTCTGGTAGGGTGACTAGTGACTTTTGTACCCTCTCAATATTCTGCGCACTGACTTGTGAGGAAATGATGAGTAGGGCAGGTGAAATTGCTTGATGTTAAGAAGAATATCATTCAAAGTATGTGTTCGTGTACTGACATTCAAAAGTGCACTCGCAAATACTTCGCAGAGAATATTCTGTGCGATCATTTTTTACGTGATGCAAGAAAAATAACTTTTCACCCCCCAAAAGTGAGCAAAATAACTGAGCACGGCCATAACGTATGAGTTCCAAATGTTTGAAATGACGCACTTTCTGACTGATGACGTAACTTGAGTGTGTTTTGTGAACTCGTTAACCACTGAGTGGGTTATGGAAAGTCATAACTCACACTTTCTCTCTCTGTTTCATTACTATTTTCGGACGTAAAGCACTCATAGTTAACTCTTAACTGTCCACAGCCCTACCCCCCCCCCCCCACACACACACACATTATATGACAAGACTTACCAACACTCACGAGACCACTAAACAGCACTAGACACCACTCCACAACACTATTACGCAAGGCGTGGGCACGCTCCACGAGGCCATATCCCTTCCTTTACCTCGCCCAGCAGTAGATCGCATAATCTCTCATAATCTCTTTGCCTGCTCAGGGCAGTCTTGTGTATGGCTCATAGGGCTGTGAGTAGGTCACACGTGGTTTCACGCCCGACTGAGTATGCCGTTAAGCGCACGGTTACACGGCTGCCAGTCTGCATGTTGCCGTACTCGGCTGCCTGCTGGCGGGCAAGTGTTCCGCGGCACACGCAGCCTGCGGCGTTGCAAGGTTTGGGCAGTGACTGGTCAGTTGGCTGTACGGGGCTGCCAGTGGCTAGCTGGCTGCCAGGAAAAATAGAACGGCTTTCTATTCCCGCGCCAGCACCGGCAAGGGGGATTTGCCAGCTGGCAGCCAGCGATTTAATTAGGGTTGCCAGCGTTGCCAGCCCTGCAAGTACCAATCCTGGCAACGTGTAGCAGCGGCCCTTAGCTATTACGGCCAATACCCGAACTGGCGAGTGACCGCGGTATTCACAAGAGGGTGCTAAATCGCCGAGCTGTCTGGCTGGCGTTGACCGCTCGCCGGAGTGTGACGCAATATGACGGCACGTTGCGCTGTCTCTCGGGCGGACTGCTGGCCTTGAGGTTGCATAATAGTGTTGTCTAGTGCTGTCTTGTGTTGTGACGATTTTGATTCAGGGTGTGATTCGTGTGTGGACAGTTAAAGGCGCGTCTTAACTATGCCGATCAACCCCGAAGAGCGAAGCAAAAACGCTTCGCTCGAAACATTTTGGGGCCTCGCGAAGAGATTTTGGACTGTTCGGGCTTCGCTCGACATGTTATGCGATGAACTCCGATCAACCACGAATGATTTCGCCAGACGCTATCTGATTGGCTGGTCCAGATTCGCCAGCTATCTGATTTCAAGATGGCGGAGGGTCGCGCTCGTACATGGCCGGTGTCGGTTCAAAGTTACAAGCATTAATATTTCGGCAATGAAGAAGTTTCTTGGTGCTGCTGGAATACATTGATTAGTAAGGATAGTGTACATTTGACTTACAATGCTACAGGTGAAGTAAGAATGCGAAATATCTGTAATTACAGCGTTTTTGCTTCGCATGCTAACGCCGTCTGCTCGCGTGGCGGCTCGCCGCGTCGTCACATGAGTACCAAGTCAACGTTCTAGTCGCTGATATTTCAGGCATCTATAACTTTCATGGCTCACTTGCGTCACTCTCATTACTGAGGTAGTGTAGAATTTTGATTTTGTTTGCTAAAATTGATGCAAAACCGCGACATTGTTGTTGGTAAGACGTTTTTCTTCCGCCGTGTGCTGGTGACCGTCTGCTACGCCGGTGTACCGGCTCGTAACTGTCTGTCGGTTCAGTGGTTTCGTTGGTGATTATTTCGGTTTTTAATGCAATTCATGGTGCAGTTGGGTCACATTGATTAGTTCAGATAGTGCCCTTTTGAGTGCGTAAAGCCATGTTGTCGTGTAACCCCTTGATTTCCCTCAACAGCTACAGTTGCTACGAGACGCACTTCACTGGTAAGCTCACAATCGGCGCCATTGCTATTTTCCTTCGGTCACATGTCACGAATGCTTGACGCCTAGTTAGTACGTGGAGGCCACGCGGAACAAAGGCGAAGAAATTCGGATGTCTTCGGCGAGGACCTCTTCGGGCATAGTTAAGACGCGCCTTTAGGAGTAAACTCACTGAAAGTTTGCAGTGGGCGAGTGGTGTAAACAGACTTTTTGTCTGTGTCATCCCTTATCAGGCACCAATCATGTTCCTCGTAGTTAAAGTGTGCAATCCGCCAGGTCTCGGAAGCTGGCGCAGTTTGATCAGATGATCAGGTCGAGGATGACGGTCTCTTTAACCAGTTTTGGTCATGTTTTGGTCACCAGTTCACGCCCTTAGGCATCGTATGTAGAAATACGATGACAGGGTCATGGAATTTTACACCCCCCCTTAATCTAATGTTCATCATTATTTTTCCATGTTTGTGACATAAACCGGCACAAAACTTCTGAAAATGCCATGCAGATGTTCTTAGGCACATAAATACGACAATTTATGCATAAACTGCTGACGTAATTTATTGCTCGAGGTTGCTGCGTCACGGACGCTTCCGCCATTTTTCTTGTTTTCAATCGGCGCACGTGGTGTTTACATCTGTCCAAATTTCTCATCAAAATGAGCTCATCCGAGTCAAACAGTGAGCCATTTTATTCAGATGATGATTCTTCTGCTGTTTCTGATTATCAACTCGACTCTGGAGACAGTGATAAGGAAAATCACATATTGACTGTTGCTGTGCGGAGGGCGGACAATGTGGTGTGGAAGAGACTAGTCATGGAAACATCATATAATGTGACAAATGTGTGTAAATACCTAATGTTGAGGTGAGAATATTATATCATAAGTATTTCAGTTTTTTCCAAGGTGTTAGTTCATGGTTTTGTATGTGTGCTGTGTGCGGTCCAAATTGTGTGCGATTTTTCTCAATTTACGGTTCACATTGTTCACATCGGCTACAAAACACATTTCTAAAGATATTCTCCTCATATTTTGCAATAATATGCTGAAACGAATGAGATAAATGAAAATAGTAATGCCATGGCATAAAACAATGAAACAATTTTTTTTCTTCTTAGCCTCTGTCGGGAATCAACATTTTTGTTTTATTTTTTGCTCATATGCTCAGCGATCGTCAAATGTGTCAGGACCATGGTAGCCATTCGGGCTACCGTCCTGAACAAAACTGGTAGCCTGAAAAAAATTCTGGAAGCCGGAGTGGCTGCTAGGTTCTGAGTTCATCTCAGAATTCCTGCTCGCCATTCAGGCTACCGCTACCGGAGCTTTCACTCGCCCGACGGTAAATTTGGTAGCGAAAGCGAGCGGGCGAACGCATTTGACGATCGCTGTATGCTTGCAACATAAAGTCAATTTATTGCTAAACCATTGTTCAAAATTATTTTTCCTTTACATATCTAAAAGCAGACTTCAATTTCCTTCAAATTGGTGTATAACATGTCTATGTTATCTTTACAAATGAGTATACAGTCCCCTTTCAGAGAATCATGCTTGATTCGCACGCGTTATAGTTCAAAATACTGTGAACTGGTGAGAAAGTCCTTCTCCGCCACGTATAGGTGAATCATAGACGGGGCAATGAGAAAACGGCCAACACAAATATTTGGCCCCAGTCAGCTGGGATTCGAACTCACGACCCGAGCATTAAAAGTCCAACGCTCTACCTTTCGGCTGTTTCTCCACCACGTATAGGTGAATCATAGACGGGGAAATGAGAAAATGGCCAACACAAATATTTGGCCCCAGTCGGCTGGGATTCGAACTCACGGCCCGAGCATTGAAAGTTCAACGCTCTACCTTTCCGCTGTCCCCGCTATCTCAGAGATAGAGAGAGGAGAAAAAAAACAACCTAATTTTAACCCACGTTTTAAGACATTTTAAACCATTAAGACACGCAATTGTATACACGTCAAGCAAACCAACAAATTTTATACCGACAGAGAGAATCCTGCAAGAAGAAAATCAAGTGGGCCTATAGACAAGAGGCAAACAGAGAGAATGCAAAGAGTTGAAGAAGGAAGACAACTTAGCAACACTTACTGCATCTGTTGCAGGACCTCGGGCAATTGCTGTACATATACCGTCGGTAGTAGGAGTAGTTACAGTAACCGGCTCGAGCCCAGGCCGCACACGACCCGTGTCCGTCTTGACAGCTGCCGCCTACAAGTACAACATTACATAATAAACAGGGCTCAAAATGGTCCCCAACCCATAAAGAGGAAAACTGTACAGCTGAGGCGCGTTCAGTTAGCTTAGCGGCTACGTAGGAAAGCGAGGAAAGCTAGCGAAGCCGTTCAGTTGCGAGTAGCCAGGCTAGCCCCTAGCTTAGGAAAAGTAGAACCCCGCAGTTAGTGACGAAGTGTCATAGGCACGAGCTCGCGTCTGCGAAGCATTAGGGGTGTTTGAGGGAATGCCCCCCCCCCTCAATCCCCCCACCTCTCTCTCTTTCTTAAATAAGACTAAATCTGTGTAATTTGGTGCCTTCCGGCATTATTGTAAGTACTGCGTGATGCGTGGATGAGCGAGCACATGAGTGTGAAAAGCATGGTTGATTTTATAAGAAGATTTTGTTTCTCTGATGGACTGAAGTAGTACAGTGTATTATGTTTTTGAATTATAGTTCTGTTGTTAATTATGAAATTCAGTTCTTAAGAAATTTTGTTCTTAATCATTTACAGTATTACTGCCATGAGTGTATGTGATGGGTGTATGAGTGAAGAGTGCGTAAGGGTGCATGGTTGATGTTTTTTACATGGAGATTCTGTTCCTGTGTCAAGAGCTGTACACCATAAATTTCCCTGCGGGGGATTAATAAAGTTATTCTTATTCTTAAGTACTTCAAATGAGGAAACACTTTTTTGGGGGAGGAAAATGTTTAGAGTTAGACAAAAATCTGTGCAATTTGGTGTGTTTTGGTATGGTTTTAAGTGCTTCAGAGGAGAAAACACACTTTCTTGGGGGAGATTTTTTTTTTTTTTTTTTTGCCGAAGCGGCAAATCCGCCAAAAGGTGAAAGATTTTAAGCCCTGAATAAATCACATGTAATAATAATAATAAATTGCTTTTATATAGCGCAGTATCCCAGCAGATGCTGGCTCAGAGCGCTCTACAATTACACACACACAGAGGAAAAGACACACACACACACACACACACACACACACACACACACACACACACACACACACACACACACACACACACACACAAAATTCCTGAAAATACATCAAGTTCAACTCATTCCGCTTTCACACAACACTCACACACACATAGAACACATCCTAAAACAGCAGGTACCGCGGTTACATGAATCAGTAGAAAGTAAGTTAAAACACATAAGTTTTGAATTAAGTACTCGCGTGCTTTACAGCGCAATTTAAAATAATAATAATGATAATAATAATATTAATAATAGTGAGGGTGGGTGGGTTTTTGGGAGTTTAACGTCCTTTTCCACCATGTACGGGTGATATCAAAGACGGGGCAACGGGAAAAAGGCCAGCACAAATAATTATCTGGCCCAAGCCGGGACTCGAACTGACGACACGAGCATTGATAATAATAATAATAATAATAACTCTGTATTGTACAGGCGCTTTACCCAATTTCTTGAACTGGCTCAAAGCGCCGCGAGCTGAACCCAATACGCACGCTCACGTGAATCACACGCATTTTCTCACACACTGTGACATGAATTAACACATTAACAACCACGTGGTGCGAAGGCCGGGTCAGCTCAGCTAGTTTAGTTTCGGAATTTTAGAATTGCATTAATTTATTTTCAGGTTTTGTGGGCTGATCATTTCCAAAGCATCTTTTCCAAACCATTTTTTTTTTTTCGTCCCACTTCTCAACCTTACCTCCACCACACTTGTTGCAGGATCTCTTGCAGTAGTTGTGCATGTAGCCAGGATTCCTGGAACACTCGCCTCCGCTTGCCCACGATCTACAGTGCTGGTTCTGGTCCGAGCAAGCTGGCCAATCAGAGGTGCACATACGTAGGATTAGGTCTTTTAAACCAATGCATGGTTTCGTTAGATTTAGTGAAATACTCGTAGAGCCTGAACGTAGCGGAAGGTTCGGGAAGGGGGGGAGGGTGTTCATGGTTTAACGTCCTTTTCCACCACATAAGGGTGATATCAAGGACGAGGCAACGAGGAAAAGGCCAGCACAAATATTTGGCCCCAACCGGGATTCGAACTCACGACCCGAGCATTGAGAGCGAGAAGCATAACATACGACAATGATGACAAGAAGCAAACCACGGTGTGTGTTTTTTTTATCCAAGGTAGCACAGGAATCAATGTCAAATATAACAGGAGACCCGAAAAATTGCAATACGTGTTTTACAAATAAGCAAAAAAAAAACAAAAACAAAAAAAGCACGAAAAGACGGGTACAAAGTTCTGAGAGGGAATTGACGACTCCACTCGGCAAGCCCCGAGGCCAAAGCACGGCCCCGCCCCTTTCCTCTCAGTGCCGTGTATTGGCAAAACACAGTACGTCCATGACGCCGTTTTATGGATAAATAGATGATTTCAAGATGAACGACATCTACGTTATGGTCTGTTTCCTCAAATGACGTCAGTGAACTTACTACAGTACTTTCTTTCCAAGTTTCAGTCATATCAAACTACTCGTGCCTCCCACGTTGTCGTGTCTGGCAAAAAGCTTGCCAGACCATGCCACGTCTTGTGCTAATTATGCCGCGGGACGCGATTGGCTGAATTCTGTTGGCTCGGCACTTTTGACTGACAGCAGTGTAGTCGTCCATTGACGACTCCACTCGGCAAGCCCCGAGGCCAAAGCCCCGCCCCCTTTACTCTGCCGCAAAACGCAGTACATTATTAACAGAAATGCCTGCTCTTAACTGGGCACAGCGCGCGAAACACACATGTGCACATCACAGTCGTTGCGCTCGGTGTGTTTACTAACTACAAAACTGAACCAGGGGCGCCGGAAGATGTTGGGGGGAGGGGGGGCAGAATCTCGGAGGGGGGAACGTTGCCCGAAGAAAGTGAACAGCGGGGGGGGGGGGGGGGGGGGGGGGGCGATCAGATGCTGCGCAGACAAAAAAATCTTTACGAACCAGGAAGCCACTGAAAAGAACGACATTGCCCGAAAAAAGTGAAAAGCGGGGGGGGGGGGGGGGGGGGGGGAAGGGGGGCAATCAGAGGAGCGGACAGCCTTCGGTCTGCAAAAACAGTTCTCTGTTGGGTGGGATGAGGGAGAGAGCAGGAAGAGGGGTAGGGGAGAGATAGGGGAAAGGGGGGGGGGGGGCAAGACCATGGCCTTGCCCCCCCTCTTGCCATAGTCACCTGATTTTCCAGGGGGGGGGGGCAAAAAGACACTCTTGCCCCCCCCCCCCCTGCTTGGGTACAGGGGGGCAGCTGCCCCCCCCCCCCTGCCCCCCCGGTTCCGGCGCCCCTGTGAACACAGCTGTGCTCGGTGACAAACCGATTGAAGATGCACTGTCCGCCATGTTTGCGCGCCGAGTGACGTAGAACAACCAATCAGAATCTGTTGTGGAAACCACAGTCACAGTTGTGGCTGTTTGAAATCCAGGTTGCTGTGATGACGCCACAGCGGCGGAAACCCCCCAAAATCACAACTGTGTCACAACTGTGGACAGCACTGTGGCGCTCCGCAGTGCCCAGTTAAGAGCCGGGTTAACATTAGTAACAGTTATAACGCGTGTCCTTTGCAGCGTCCAACGCGATCTGTTCACAGACCATTACCTCTGAAAAGCCCATGCAAAAATCGCAGTTTTACTTGAAATTTTAAAATCACTAGCAGCCAGTATTTCGCAATCTGCAGCGGTCTCAGCCGGATGAGTGGGTGGGTGGGTGGGTGTTTGGGAGTTTAACGTCCTTTTCCACCACATAAGGGTGATATCAAAGACGGGCCAACGAAGAAAAAGGTCAGCACAAATATTTGGCCTGAGCCGGGATTCGAACTCACGACCCGAGCATTGAAAGTCCAACGCTGTACCATTCGGCCACCTCGGCTCCCCGCAGCGGTCTCGGGCTAAGCGGGGAATGCCCAAGCCTTGCCTAATAGTGGCTTCTAGTGATCTGAAAATTTCAAGTAAAATTGCGATTTGGGCTTTTAAGAGTTAAAAGTGGAGTCGTCTATTCTAACTGTTCTTTTTAACAGATGTTATCATTATAGCGGGTAGGCGGTGGTCCGGCTCGTGCTGTAAAGAGTTAACAATCAAAGTGAGTCAAATTGGAGACTTACTGCCTCCTCCTGTTCCACCGCCTCCTCCTCCACCACCTCCTCCTCCGCCACCTCCGCCGCCGCCGCCGCCTCCGCCACCTCCCCCGCCGCCTCCGCCACCGCCGCCGCCCCCTCCTCCTCCACCTCCGATTCCGTCACAGATTTTGTATGGCGACCCTGGACACCAGCACTTGCAGTCTTTGCCCACAAACCCTTCTCCCGGACAGTCGCTGTCTGTCTTCGTGCAGCTTGATGCTGAGACATAATAACAATAATAATAATAACAATACTAATGAACACATACACCATAGAATGATAATGACATTTTTCCCGATGAGTTCTCCTAGCTTCCTAAGTGAAAGACCACCTCGCATTTCAGATCTAAACATGCAGCTGGCGTCATGCTTGCGTCAAGACATGACGGCGGGCATGACGTAAGTTTTCCTACGTCATTGTCAGAGTTAGAGTTGCAGAAAATGTAGTGTGATCGCAAGTTTGACAAGAGTCCTACCCGAGTTGAGGTAAACTCGGGCTGTACCCGGGTTGTAGTCCAAAGACGATTGTCCATTTTATACCTGTTATTTAAAAGGGTGGGTGGGCGTTTATGGGATTAACGTCCTTTTCCACCACATAGGGTGATATCAAGGACGGGGCAACGATTAAAAAAAAGCCAGCACAAATATTTGGCCACAGCCGGGATGTTATTTAATAGACAATAAATATTTTTGAATATAAGCTGAATTTGAAACAGCCTCATATATTCAAATCTGCGCACCATGTCACTCGCATTATGGGGAAGGGGAGGGGGGGGGAGTGAGTGAGTGTGTGAGAGGTCTTCTGTGTTTATTGTTTATCCAGCTGTCATTAATGAAGAAGATAGCATGGTCTTTTGGTAGGAGTGAGTGAGTGAGTGACTGACTGAGTTAGTGCGTGAGCTTTCCGAAAATAACAGTAGTGATCATTGAACGTTTTGAACACGCCTCGCTACGACCGTACATACATCTGGAACAGGGGTACATGAGATTCATGGTCTTGATATCACGGAAACTGAGTCCGCCCTGGTTGCCAATAACGTCCTGATATCGCCTGTCTGTCGTCTGGATGGTGATGCCTCCGTTCACAGAGAACGCCTGCGGTGCAAGGAGGAGGAATGAACTATGAGATAATGCATACCTTCTAGCAGTAACAATATGATCAGCCATTTATAAAGTCAGATATGCAAGGAGGAATGCACTATAAGATAATGCATATCTTCTAGCAGTAACAATATGATAGCCATCTATAAAGTCAGATATGCAAGGAGGAATGCACTATGAGATAAGCATACCTTTTAGCAGTAACAATATGATAAGCCATTTATGAAGTCAGATATCCGTCTTGGCCTTACACAATGGACGACTCCACTCCTGTCAAGCAAAAGGGTCGAGGCCCTAGAATTCAGCCAATCGCGCCCCGCAGCATAATGAGCACAGAACATGGCATGGTCTGGCAAACTTTTTATCAGACTCAACGAGGGAAGCACATGTAGTTTGATAATGGAGAGAATGCAGTAAGTCCATTGACGTCATTTGAGGAAAAGGACCATTGCGTCAATCTCTTTCATCTTGAAATCGCCTCTTTTCCCATACAATGACGCCATGGACGTACTCGGTGTTTTG
>JACVVK020000031.1:1060000-1115000 GCA_018292915.2 Batillaria attramentaria | reverse complement strand
CGTGACCCGTAGTAGTCACTGACGTCACAAGAGGGTAGGGTCGGGCTCAGTTGAGGTCAAAGGTCTCGTTGTAAAAGTCGACTGTGTACATGAAACACACATGGAAGTTCTCCTCTCAGTCAGTGCCTACCATGGAGAGCCGGGGTGGCCGAATGGTAAGCGTTGGATTTCTAATGCCCGGGTCGTGAGTATGTATCCCTGCTGGGGCCAAATATTCGTGCTGGCCTTTTCATCGTTGCCCCGTCTTTGATATCATCCGTAGGTGGTGGAAAAGGACGTTAAACACCCAAACACCCACCCGACCAGTGCCTACCAGTATTTGTGACGAAGACACGGTCAGTCCCGGTGGCGCGAAGGCGGACACCTTTTTCTGCTGCATGAACTGAAATACAGTAAGGACTGCAATGTGACATTGTGTGGTTGTAACATGCGAGTGAATGTATGTGAAAGTAAACGTACGTGAACAGTAGACTGTCCATAGCCCCCCCCCCCCCCCCCGCCCCCCTCCCCCCCCCCCCATTCCCGACCAAACACAGTACACTGTAAGTAATTGTTCTGTGATGACTGTACACTGTACCTAATAGAAGTGCATATCATTGTCAAACTTGATGTATTTACAGGTACTGATGTATAATGACCACCCATAAGAATGTATATATTATAATTATGTGTGGCCATACCTGAAGGAGGAGAAATTACAAAAAGAAAAAAAAAATGCAGCATGGAGTGATGTGGCACGAACTGGCTTTGTCGGTGTCTTAGGGGTAATAAAGATATTTTGATTGATTGATTTATGAATTGATTGATTGACTGATTGATGCGCAGAATATGTATGGCGGTGGTACATTGTATGTTATTATTACTGTCTTGGGACTACTACAAAGAATAATCACGGTGTCTAGCAAAGGCCATGCAGGGACAGTGACAGTGCGCGGACCTGAGGTGGTTTTTCAATTTAGTTCCTGTACCGAATAGCCAATTCACTGCCATGCTTTCTTTCCATTATCAAACTACATGTGCTGCCCTCGTTGCGTCTGACAAAAACTTTGCCAGACCACGGCATGCCTTGTGTTGGGCTCATTGTGTCGCGGGACGCGACTAGCTGAATTCACTGTCAGTCACATACGAAACAAGTGATTTAGGTCGTGGTCACTGTTGCGCAACATGACTGACACGCTGCATGCACTCAGTGTGTGACTCGCTCAATGCGCCATTCAAAACAAGGTTGTTGACGCCGCGACTAGTCAGGTCACAGTGCAACCCTGACGCTAAAATCTAAAAATAACTTGTGACCAACCAGACAGCCGCGAATATGGGTGCGCCCCTACGTCACATCTCAGGTAAGCAAAACTACGAACCCACGTGGCGGGGACCAAGCTGGTATATAAACCGATGAACCGAGAGAAACATCTCGCTTTCTCACTGCCAGCGACCCAAGGAATTGCTTTGGGACGACGTGAAGAGTTTCACAGCTCTGTTCACAATGTCGCCAGTTTTGTGGTTGCTGGCAGCGACTGTCGCTGTGTTTGTAACCGCTGTACACAGTGGCTCGACTGACTGTCCTCAGAATCAGTTCTGGGACGTCGGATTGGACAGGTGTGAAGAATGCGGCCCTTACTGCCGGGACGCTGTGTATAGGAAAATGGTGGCTGAGTGTAAAGAACTGTGTCCAGGTGTGTGTTTGGATGAATGATTTTTCTTTCTGCTGGAATATATATGTATGTGTTTATAGGTCTCGTGTGTTACTGTGTTACTTCTCAGTAGGGATTTTGTTAAACTGGGCCTATCGCAGACTGCGGTTTTCATTAGCATTCTGACGGAATTCGTGATAGACTGTGTTCGTTGATGTGACAAGATCAATATCAAATTTAGTCGTATAAATGGTATCGATCACCGCAGTGGACATTTTCTAACATTTGTGTAGGTATGTGGACCAAAAGGTACTCCTCAACGTACAATTACCCGTTTGCTTTACGTTAAAAATGGAGTTATTTTCAACTGTGAACTAGTAATAATAATGATTGCAGGAATATAGGCGCTTTACCCCAAATATTTCGCTCAAAGCGCCCGACCGAAAGCCAACACGCACGCTCACGCGAATCCCACACATTCTCTCAGACACTGGACATGAACAGATACCAATCACGTGTTGCCAAGGGCCAGCTCAGCAATTTAAGTTCCGAAAGGTTAGAAATGCATTTCTCATCGAATTTTGTGGGCTGAACATTTCCAAAGCAGAGGAGGAGGAAGCCGGAGTACCCGGAGAGAACCCCCTGTCGGTCGGCCCGAATGAACGGTGCCACATATACGAGGAAGAATAAGTCCTCTCTAAACTAAGAACTTAAAATATAGTTTCTGTCCGTGAACAGCCAGCGGCTTTACAAGAATTCCTTGTCACGGACTTTCATTCTTCTACATTTTCTTTTCTTCCAGCCTTCGTTCAGTTTCTGAAAGCCGCCGCTGAGCCGAATCAGGGTCTTTCAGGCGTGACTGTGGCGAGCATCATCGCAGGGGTTGTGCTAGTTATAGGAGCCGGTGTCGGAGTGGCAGTAGTACTGAGACGAAGACGGCAAGCCGCACAGCAAGTCAGGCGCGTGCCGTGTCCTGGACTACCGAGGCAGGAGACCAAGTACGGAGTGCCACAGGCCACGCCAGAGCCCGGACGGTACAGCAGGATGCATCCACTAGCTCCGAGCGGGAGCAGCGGCGGTCTCTCCCTGATCTACACGCCCCCTGGCGGACTGCCAAGAGGAGCCACTGTTGTTTAAAACTGAATTCACTGACGGGATTTCTCGCCTACGGATTCAGAGGTGTCGGGTTCGAATCCCGTCGTGGCGAGCAGGGATGTGGACTACCAGCGTGTCACAAGAAGAGTGAGAATACGACAGCTCGTTTAGCCTGGAGGGGAACAGACGAGACAAACTTTATTCTCAACCAAGTTGTTGGAAATCCCTACATGGTCCAACCCTTGTCGTGGGGTAGTGGCTTGTGTACCTCAATGACCCAGAGAACTATGCCAGCAGGAGCACATGCTCCTGGCAGGGTCACCCAAGCTGGACAGGTCGAAGGGTAGAGGTCAGACGAATGTGGACCACCTCTCCAAGAGGCTAAACGGGTTTGCGTAGGGTTAACAGCCCTACCTGTAAAAAACACTAAGTTACTGAAGCATCGACAGCAACAAACCGAGACATTCACCTGGGCGAGGAAGGGTCTCCATCCCGGAGACCTATGACGCATTGCAGTGAAAGCCGAAAGGAAGCTGCAAGGCCGACCCCCCTTCTAACACCCAGGACAACAACGAGAGTAGCCACATGGAACATCAGGACAATGTATGAAGTAGGAAGGACCATACAAGTAGCAAGAGAGATGAAGAACTACAAGATAGGAGTACTGGGACTGAGTGAGACAAGGTGGCTACAGACAGGACAGCTGAGATTTTCATCGGGAGAGCAATTGCTGTACTCTGGACACACAGAGGATGGAGCCCCCCACACTGAGGGCGTGGCCCTGATGCTGGCACCGGAGGCACAGCGGGCACTCATCGGCTGGGAACCTGTCAACTCCCGCATCATCACAGCCAAATTCATCACCAAGAAAAAAGACATCAAGCTGAACTTCATCCAGTGCTACGCTCCCACCAATGATGCGGAAGAGGAGAAAAAAGATGACTTCTACCAACAACTGCAGACAGTGATAGATAGAGGAGGAGCCAAGGACATGACCATACTGATGGGAGACTTCAACGCCAAGATTGGATCAGACAACACAGGCTATGAGGACACCATGGGAACACACGGACTGGGACAGATGAACGAAAATGGCGAGCGCTTTGCAGACTTTTGTGCCCTGAACCAGCTAGTGATAGGAGGCAGCATCTTCCCACACAAGCGCATCCACAAGGCCACATGGAGATCGCCGGACCATGTCACGGAGAACCAGATTGATCACATCTGCATCAGCCGGAAGTTCAGGAGATCGTGGCGGGATGTGCGCGTGATGAGGGGTGCTGATGTATCATCAGACCACCACCTTCTTGCAACAACATTGAGACTTCGGCTTAAGAGGCACACCAACGCCAACAGCACACGGACCAGGTACAACGTTGGACTTCTCAGGAACACAGACACACAAGCAGCATTCCGGATCAGCCTTTCCAACAGGTTCCAGCCACTGCAAGACCTGATAGAAGACAGTGAAATGGACATCGAGACACAGTGGGAACACAGCAAGAAACTCTGGCACGACACATGCGAAGAGGTCCTTGGCAAGAAAAAGACCCAACATAAGGAATGGATCTCTGCTGATACCATCCAGAAGCTGGAAGTTAGGAAAGAGAAGAAAACTGCACTGAACACGAGCCGAACAAGAAGAGCTAAGGCAAAGGCACAAGAGGAATACACAGCAGCTGACAGAGAAGTGAAGAGGAGCACCAGAAAGGACAAGAGGGACTACATCGACAACCTGGCCAGTCAAGCAGAGGAAGCAGCCCGACAAGGGAATCTAAAAGACCTGTACCAGGTGACCAAGAAGCTCGCGGGCAAATTTCAGCAGACAGACAAACCAGTGAAGGACAAGAACGGGCACCCACTGACAACAACTGAGGAACAGCTGAAGCGATGGGCAGAACACTTCAGGGAGCTGTTAAATCGCCCCATCCCTGAAACACCACCAGACATCCCACCAGCTGAGACAGAACTACCCATCAACTGCGACAAGCCCTCTAAGGCGGAGATCAGGAAAGCCATCATGACACTGAAAAATGGGAAAGCTGCAGGGCTGGACGAGATACCAGCAGAAGCCATTAAAGCAGACACAGAGACAGCCGTCAACATGCTGCACAGCCTGTTCAGCAAGATCTGGGAGAAGGAAGAGGTGCCAGCCCAGTGGAAAGAAGGGATCGTCATCAAGCTGCCAAAGAAAGGGGACCTCAGGGACTGCAGCAACTACCGAGGGATCATGCTCCTGTCAGTGCCAGGCAAGGTTCTCAACAAAATTCTACTGGAGAGGATGAGAGAGGCAGTCGACCCCATGCTCCGAGACCAGCAGGCAGGCTTTCGCAGGAACAGGTCCTGCGCTGACCAGATTGCCAGCCTACGCATCATTGTGGAGCAGTCACTGGAGTGGAACTCCCCCCTCTACATCAACTTCATAGACTATGAGAAGGCCTTCGACAGTGTAGACAGAGAGGCGCTGTGGAAGCTGCTAAGGCACTATGGAGTTCCCGGGAAGATCATCTCCCTGATCCAGTGCACCTACCAAGACATGAGCTGCAGGATTGCCCATGCCGGCCAGTTGTCAGAAAGCTTCGAGGTGAAGACCGGAGTCCGCCAGGGATGCCTGTTGTCCCCGTTTCTCTTCCTCCTGGTCATCGACTGGATCATGAAGACCACTACAGCAGGCAGGAAAAACGGGATACAGTGGAAACTCTGGACGCAGCTGGATGACCTCGACTTCGCGGACGACCTGGCGCTCCTGTCTCACAGCCACAGCCAGATGCAGGACAAGACTACGTGCCTGGAAGCCACATCAGCCGGAACAGGGCTCAAGATCAACAGGAAGAAAACCGAGCTGATGAAGATCAACACCACTGCCAACACACCAGTCACAGTCGGTGGAGAGCCCATCAGGGAGGTGGAGTCTTTTGTCTACCTGGGGAGTGTGGTTGATGGACAGGGAGGCACAGACCGAGACGTCACAGCCAGAATCGGCAAGGCAAGGGCAGCAATGGTCATGCTGAAGAACGTCTGGGCATCCAAAGTTGTCAGCATAAGAACCAAACTTCGCATCTTCAACTCCAACGTGAAGTCAGTTCTGCTCTACGGATGCGAAACATGGAGGACAACGAAGACGATGCAGCAGAAGATCCAGACATTTCTCAACACCTGTCTGAGGCGCATCTTCAACATCCGATGGCCAGAGAAGATCCGGAATGAAGAGCTGTGGGAGCGAGCGGGGCAGGAACCAGTGGCCAAGCAGATCCTGCGGAGGAAGTGGGGCTGGATTGGACACACCCTCAGGAAGCCAGCATCCAGCACCACACGCCAAGCCCTGACATGGAATCCGCAGGGGAAAAGGAAGAGAGGCCGGCCTCGCAACAGCTGGAGGCGGGACACTGAGGCAGAGCTATGTAAGCAGGGTACCAACTGGACTGGAGTGGCAAGACTAGCCCAGAACAGAGTGCGATGGCGAAGGGTTGTCGATGGCCTATTCTCCACGTGGAGCAAAGGGCCTAAGTAAGTAAGTAAGTTGTTGGAAATGACTTCCGTCACCAGTCAGTCAGGGTGACCCTCTCGTCGAGGATGTGGAAGCCACGAACATGCATGGGTAGCCCTGAATACCTGCCAGTATGTGTGTCTTGTGCGTGTGTGACTTGGTTCAAGCAGAGCAGGTCCACTGAACAACAAGAGCGGACACCTTCAACAAACTAAGGTTTGTGGAGGCCACGAACACGCATGGGTACCCTTGATATGTGTCTTGTGCGTGTGTGACTTGGTTCAAGCAGAGCAGGTCCACTGAACGGCAAGACTGAGCGGACACCTTCAACAAGTTAAGGTTTCTTGTGTATCTGGCCTTGTAAGCCTTCTAGCTCAGCGATATACATATAATACATAATGATATACAGTTATGCACGTAAGAAAAGCTGTGACGTCATTTCAACATTTCGTCATCTTCTGCTGCAGGTTCTGATTGGGTCACTGAATTCGCAGTCATTGTCGGTAGGATAACCGGTCAAATCCAGTTCTGACGCTAAATTAGTTTTGCAGTCTTCAGTTCCGCGGTTCTTACACATTGTTGTTGTTGTTGTATAGATACAAAATTATTTCGGCCTCAAGACCGAATGTGACTGCGTCTCTTAATACCAGTGACTGCAAACTCAGCGACCATAACAGAACGAGCAGCTGATCCGCCATGAGAATGGTTAGGATTGTTAAAACTGTTCCATTGCAAGGAAACTGCGAGACCCCCTTCCCCCTTCCCCCTCCCCCTCCTCCTCCCAACATGATCAACAATACGTGTTTGGCTTAAATCAAGCTGGTGCTATTGTAGCAAGTCACAGTCAAATCAGGAAAGTTATGACCATAATCATTCTGTACTATCATTGTTTTTTTTTTTTCAATATGTAACATAGAGTGTGTATGTTTCGATTTGTTCATGTAAAAATGCAGATTGCAAGTGACGTTCTGCCTGTAATAAATGTAAATCCATAGATGTTTTGTTTTTCAGTGTTGGTGTTATTCTGTAAGTGTACACGTGAACACCTGAACGTATTTGTACATGACGTGCGAATATTCCAGTCATCCAAATCAGCACACACACACACACACACACACACACACACACACACACACACACTCTCTCTCTCTCTCTCTCTCTCTCTCTTGCAGTGGAGCATTCAAGAAAGCCATAAAATGACTAAGCAACTGTCCACATTTTGGACTATCAGAAAAAAAAGACACTCCGGCTCGCAAAGTCAGTGACACACAACACTGATATTACTCAGCTCAGCGGCATTGCTACATTCACACGGAGGACACAAAAGGAAGAGAAACTGCTAGACTGGTGTATTGCGTCAGTCGCTGTCAGTCAAGAAAACAACATGAATAAACGCTGTTCTGTCGATGTGACCTCTCTCTCTCTCTCTCTCTCTCTCTCTCTCTCTCTCTCTCTCTCTCTCTCTCTCAGAGTAAGCCTACATTTTGACAATTTAGTAAATCAATATTTTATCACCGCATGTAAATGCCGGACTGAGTCAGCGTAAGCTCACATGCCTTTCAAGTATTCATCTCAATGAATGACACAGGTCATTGTACCGATGATTGTACCAGTCCACATGTAACCACAATCACGTACGTCAGTCATCTCATAAAATGCTAGAATGTTCGTGACTTGCAAAATCCTTTACAGTCTGACCGAAAAGTGAAGACGCAATACTCGATATTAATAACAAAGGGGATTCCCGATATTAGCGCTACACACTCTGACACGGTTTCGCGGCAATGTCGTTCACAAGAGTCAGTGAAGGGGGGGGGGGGGGGGGGGGAAGAAAGAAAGAAAGAAAAAAAAAGAAAGAAAGAAAGTAAAAAAAACCAGAGAAAAGGTGGCTGTGAAACGACACCACCACCACAAACAACTACAACATTTACATCGTCTGGAGAGATAAAAAAAAAAAACAAAAAAAAAAAACAACCTTAGTGCTCGCCGCATGCGAATGTGAGTCAGGCCACCCGCACTACGTCACACGCTTGAGCCAATCGACGCGAACATAATAATTATCAACACACGCCCACGCGCACGTTGAGTCTCACTCGCGAAGCAGACGTCAGCCTGGTCGGCGCTCTGTCACAAAACTGTACACTAGTTTTCAAGTTCGTACAAAACAGATCAGTTGTCCAACTGCATCTGTCAAGTTTGAACGGAAACAAACAGCGCTGTTCAGTCAAGATGGACACCAGACTGGAATACATTTTCCTGACAATGGTACTGATGACTGGCGGCTCACAAATAGCTACTGTGACGGTCAGTGCTGTTCCGCTTGCCCAAGAGACACCGAAGTGTGACCTTTTCTTGTACTACGACCACGGAACAGGCACGTGCGAACCATGCCGGGGCCTCTGCTACGCTGCTGCCGTTCAGAGAACAGAGGACCAGTGTCAGGCTCTGTGTTCTGGTATGTAATCATTCCTTGTCACTTTTTCAACAGCATCAGTTTTTGTTTGATCACTCAGTGCCAGCACTCAGTCACTGACGTGTCCGCGAGTGAACCATTGTAGTTCAGCGTAATTCCGTCCTTGCTAAAATTTCTTGGAGACGTATCTGAGTGTGTTTAAGAGTATTGGTTTGTTCATGTTTCATTCATGAGAACATCAATTTTTCACGTTTTATTTATTTATGGCCGGCGAGCCGACAGTGGTAGCAGACGACATAACTGAGTGTTACAAGAAAAGTCACTGAGCCCAGTCAGAGTTTAACCCGCTGAGTAAACCAGGCTATACCAGGAATCGACTGTACCATGCTACTCTCTCCACTGATTATATACTCAGTGTGGCGTCAAAAGCGAATAAGTGATTCTATTAGTATTACTATTACCCGAGAAAGTCAATGTCATTGAACAAAGTGCTTCCCAGCCCAGTCGGCCAGTGAGAGATTTCATCATCACATTGGCGCGGCACTGAAGGTCGTTACGAGTCACTGATTCGCTTTCACCACTGAGATGGCAACTGAGACACCAACAGCATAGACGACCGTGTAGTCTGACCTTCGTATACTGGTTTTATCGGATGTTTATTCATTGTTGTCATAGAAACGAGGGAATGGAAACCAACCAGGCACATGACGTAATCCTGTTTACTGGGGGAGTTTATTTATAGCATTCACATGACTATGAGCCCCAAGAAATGCGCTGATGTTAAACATAGGAATTTGTCAATCGGGAATTTCCTGTTACTAAAACGGTATTGCCTTTGCCTTGGTGCAGCTTCAGACGTGAGGTCTAACGCAGGTGTGTGTGTGTGTGTGTGTGTGTGTGTGTGTGTGTGTGTGTGTGTGTGTGTGTGTGTGTGTGTGTTACAGATTATCTCATGTCCCTGAACTGCACGGATGACCAGTATTACGATGACGTTGTGCGTGAGTGCAGCCCCTGCTCCGAGCTGTGTAAAGATCGCAGCATCACCGGTACAGCAGAACAGTGCACCAACAAGTGCAGAGGTAGGTTTTGAACACCGCGATTTAATAAGTACAGTTTCAATTTGTGGAATTTTTTATGTTGTTGTTGTTGTTGTTGTTGTTGGTGGTGGTGGTGGTGATGTTTGTTTGTTTGTTGTTGTTGTTTTTTTTGGGGGGGAAGGGTTGGGGTGGGGGGTTGGGGGGGTTGGGAGAGGGGTATCTATCTATCTATCTATCTAGGGATCTATCTATCTATCTATCTATCTATCTATCTATCTATCTATCTATCTATCTATCTATCTATCTATCTATCTATCCACGTTGTTGTTGTGTTTGTTGTAGTTGGTGGTGATGGTTGTGGTGAGTTTTATTGAATAGTCTGAGTATGTGCAAATAATGTATGGCAAATTTAGTGTATTCAGTCTTGACTTTTGTTTCTAAGACCTATTTCAAGGTTCAGGGACAACATTATACACAGTATACAATGGGCCATTTTTACAATCATCTCTGTACTCCTTCCGGATCATGTACCCGAGAAAAGAAAAAAAGTGGCGTATTTGTTCTAAATAGTTACTGGCAATCCTCAATATCCCCCATCCGTTCCCCCAACGTATGCAAAATCTATCCACAAATTAACTAAACCAGCAATTCAGTAACTTACGCACGCAAAACTAGACTTTTTTTTAACGATTTTGTTTGTTTGTTTTGTTTTGTTCCAGCCTATCTTGATAAACTGGAGAAGGAGAGAGAGCCACCAAAGATCCAATCCCATGACCTTCAGCAGGTGAACATGGACAAGCCAGCAGACGTGGATCAGCCGCTTGAAGAAGAAGAAGAACCTCAGTCCGGACCGCTAACTCCTGCTGGGATTGCTGGTGTTGTTGTTGCAGGGGTTGTCTTACTTGTCATTGTTGTCGTAGTAATAGTGATCATGGCCAAAAAGAGAAGGCAGAACAGATATATGCTGACGCCCCAGTCCGACACAGGGACAAAGCCCGTGCAGGCCACCTCTCCTGGCCCGATCCCTGAGACTGATCCACAAGCAACAGGTTCCCCTGCATATAATCCTACATAAAACTTAGGACTGGAACTCAAGGGTTTAAAGCACAAGGCTTGGGCTACACGTATGTACAAATGAACGTGTGTATGTTCCCAGAGAGGAATGATGCTGTAAATTGTGTATAGTTACAAGTTGTTCAAAAACTGGTACCAAAGGTTTCAGAAAAAGCTTGCAGCTATCCGGTCGGCACATAAACTGCTCTACGCACAAAACTTGCCATGCCTAAGAGAAGTCAGAGAAATGCCAAAATAACTTTGAAAGATGGTTACAAATACTGACATTTGGACATTTTACTGAGTCTGCAAAACGTCTCTAAAGACGAACGAATATTTTGCAGTGAACATGAGAATGAGTGGTTGGTTGGTTAAGCGTGTAATGACTCAGCCGGGAATCGAACTCACAACCCGAGATGAGAGTTGGTCAGTCAGAAAGGCCGAAGGCAAAACCGTTTGGGCTGGCGGGGAAATTACTGAGGAGGGAAACAATTGTGGCAACAAATATCGTTGCTTTTTTTTTTTTCTTCTTCCTCTTTTCTCGTTATTCATGTGTGATAACTGTTGGAGATTGATACTATTCCACTATATCACTGTAAAGATGTACACATTCTGAAGGCACAGTGAACTTTATGTGTATTACATCACTTTAAAACCAAAGTTCATCTGCAGATTTATTTGTTGTTTCTGTACAGCTCAAATCATTTCAAACCTTACCATTCCGTACATGCAAAATAGCTGCATTAAGTTTGCTGTAATTACTGTATAAACTTTAAAAAAAATGTTTTTGTAGATTTGAATTGTTGACTATGCAGCTGTCATATTGCTCAGTGCAGCCTGTCCTCCGCAGCTATTGCATGAGTATGAGATGGGAAAGGCAGCTATGCACATGATTTGTTTGATAAAATCTCCTGAATTGAAACCCTCTTTTTAAAACATTTTTTAGCGCTATAGTTTCTCTTCTTGGATTTTTTCTAGTGCCAGTTGTACTTTGTTGTATATAGGTGCCAGTACCCCTTCTGCCATTTATCATATTTATCGTACTATCTTACTATTGCTGTGATATGTACCAGTGCATATTTATCATACTATCTTACTATTGCTGTGATATGTACCAGTGCATATTTATCGTACTATCTTACTACTGCTGTGATATGTACCAGTGCATGTTTTTGTACTCTGGGTGTAGGCTGTTCTTTCGGTGGTTATCAGAAACAACAGAGTCCATGGCCAGTACTTCTTTGAAATAGCCATTTTAAACAGGACAGATTCAAACATTTTACCAAATGTTTACTTTTTGCAGGAGCACGGATGTTGTTGCTATATCAAAAAGGCCAGATTTTAAGTATTTTACCAAATGTTTACTTTCTGCATGAGCACTGCTGTATATACAGTTCAGTATCGCTGTTGGTAACAAAACTGATTGTATACTTTTATTATTGTTTTATTATTGTTGCTTAGCACAGGCGAATCAAAGAACCTGCGGGTGTTTTTACTTTGTAGCCATATCTGTGTTTGAAACAGTTGCCATGATATCACTCTCAATCAGTACAGTGTCAGTAGTATCAGGTGTAAGGGAGACAACACACGTAACTTGTCAAAGCTAGTCTCCCTTGCGGACATGCTCTGCTGGTGTTTCTGTGCAGGCCATAACAATCTTGGGACAAAGCCGACCCAACACGTGCTTTTTGTTGTACAGCACAGTGCGCAGATTACTCCCAACAGAGGTGGATTTCTCGGCTTCGTTCCCATACTGATAACCAGTGTCAAAGCGAGATAGTTTTGTCGTTGTTGCTGGTGCATGGTGTTTCGGTTTTGTTGTTGTTGTTTAGCAAAAAGCTGATGAATTTCTTAATTGTTGCACGCTGCAAACGTTAACCCAAATTATACCTTACTGTTACTTATGTCAAGAACTTTTCGGCTGCTGGTAAACTATCCAGAAACATGATAGAGAAACACATGTATATTATTTTTATTGTGTGTCTCTGTTTCAGTATCTGGCTTGTTTATACCCCTAGATAAAACTGATGTAGGATGTAGCTAAAATAGACGACTCCACTCCTGTCAGTCAAAGAGGCGAGCCCCCAGAATTCAGCCAATCGCGTATCATTGTCTAATGAGCACAGCATTTGGCATGGTCTGGCAAACTTTCTTGCCACAACACTGCAACGAGGAAGCACGTGTAGTTTGATATGACTTAAACGTGGAAAGAAAGCAGTAAGTCTGTTGACGTCAATTGAGGAAAATGACCATTACGTCATTTAGTTTCATCTTGAAATCACCCCCTTTCCCATGAAATGACGTCATAGGCGTACTGTGTTCTGTCAATACTAGGCAGAGTAAAGGGGCGGGGATTTGGCCTCAGGGCCGGATTGCCGAGTGGAGTCGTCTGTTTCGTACGGGCAGTCCTGCAATGCAGAACCGAGGTATATTGCGAATGGCTGTGATAAGTACTGTGTATTTGAATATTCGTTATTAAGCTCACATACCAAGCATGAGCGTGTTTGTACATCGACCCCTTAAAAAACAACCCCAAAACAACAAACAAACAATCACAACAGCAACCAAAATCCCTGGAAAAAAAACACACCAAAAAACAAACAAACAAACAACAACAAACCCCAAACAACAACAAAACCCAAACAACAACAAACAAACAGACAAACAGACAGACAGACAAAACATCTACAACCCCAAAAACTCATTTACTTGTGCTCAAGAAATGATTATGGCAAGAGCACATTACTAAGAGCTGGTTACAGCGCATAGGGCAGAGTAATGGGCTCTTGGCAGTTGTGATTATTAAGTCCTAATTTAAGACATAGCCAATTGTTGGATTTGAGTTATAAAAATGGTTGTTAAACAATTTGTGTGATATAGTTGTTTTGCGTGGTGTATTTTGTTTACATGCCGGTCTGTGTGTGTGTGTGTGTGTGTGTGTGTGTGTGTGTGTGTGTGTGTGTGTGTGTGTGTGTGTGTGTGTGTGACAGCGATTAGTCAATGGAAGCGGTACGTTTTCTTCAAAATAGGTACGTCGTCAATTAGTAAAGGTAGATAAGAACTTGGGCCCTTTTCGCATAGTTATAACGAATAAGATAATTATGTGTCACATTGGGACACTTGTTCAGAGAGACAGGTATGACGTAAGTACGAGGGAGACCCCAAAGGACTCCGCTATTCAGAGACTGCTGAGGATCAATGTGTTGACAGCCAGAAAGCCCCCGGTTCACACCTGACCTCTTTATCAAAGGCGACAGTGAGATACGTGCTTATTGTAACATAAACTACACTACCTCACACCACATGTCACTGTGACTCTCTCCATAGAATGACCTCAACACTTGATAAGTAAAACATACGATTGCGACATCCATTACTGGGACATAGATATATATATCTGCGTCAGTGAACAGTAACCTGTTCATGGTAACTTAAAGATGTGCTTATAATAGAAGTCCTGAGAGTTAAACCTCGGCTTTGACGTCAATAAAGGTGAAAAGATCAGACCTCCTGGACGAGTTCTGCCAAAATTAATGTACATGTATCTGGTGACGAGGAAAATCAAATACAGGTTGAGTATTCACCTTACTTCTATATGACGCAAATGAGACCCGGATAAACGCTTCAGTTTCTTAACAACTGGCGTTCTCATTGTGTGCTTTAACAAATAAACGCCCCCCCCCCCAATCCCCAGATACGCCACTGCACAACAGGAATGACACGAACAAACAAATTGATGTGTATGATTGCATACATGGTATCCTTAATCCTTGTCAAATCCTTAATTTGTGGGCGGGTCATCTAAGAACAAAACTGAAATTAGATCAACAAATTTAATCTGAAGACCGGCCTTTATTATTTCTTCGTCTTGGTTTTTTTTTCGTTTGTTTGTTTGCTTGTTGTTGTTTTTATCCTCGCGGTCAAGTTTCAGCTTTCCAGTCTACCCGGATGCCCTAAATGAATGACAGCGACCAGCTGTTCCCAAAGACACATTTGCTTCAAACAAACAAGCCTGCAGTGCAGACACCTTACACGCAAACAAGTGTCTACTGCTTGCGCGCCTGTAAGCCCAAAATGCTGACTCACTCACCCCATGTGTCACATGTCTTTATTGTTACCTTCTTGACGTAAGTAAAAGGGAGACCCCAAAGGCCTCAGCTATCTTTACATTGAGGTCGCTTGATGATCCAATTGTTGACCCAGTGGGAGCTCCCGGTTCAGCCATGACCAGTTTATCAAAGGCGACAGTGAGATACGTGCTTGTTGTTACACCACCTCGTACCGCATGTCACTGTGACTCTCTTAAAAAAAATGATTACAGCACTTGATAAGTAAAAGACGACATCCATTACAGTGACACGCCAAGTATATATATGTATCTGTGTGAGTGTAAAGTACCATGTTTATGGTAACTTAAAGGTGTACCTCGAATAGGAGTCCCGACAATTAAACCTCGGCTTTGACGTCAACAAAGGTGAAAGAGATCAGACCTCCTGGGCGGGTTCAGCCAAATGCATGTGGTGAAAAAGAAAAGCAATTACAGGTTTTTGTTATACTGTACTTCTATATGACGCACACGAGTGATGGGTACACAAAAGTACACGGATAAACACTTCAATTTCCAAAGCAGGGACCGTTTCATATTGTGTGCTTTAATAGCAAATAAACACCCCCCCCCCACCCTCCCGAGAGGCGCCGCTATCAAAAGAATGACATGAACAAACATACTTCATACGTGGTTTCTTGTCAAATCCTTGCATTTTGGACGGGCCAGTTGAAATTGATACATAATATAGTTATTATATACACGAGGCAGCTAGCATTATTTACTTTTAATATTTCGCAGTTTCGGTTTTCAGTCTACCCGGATACCTTAAAATTGTAGTTGGCTTCAAAACGTAGTCAAGAGGCATAATGATATGCATAATATACAGAGAGGCATAATATACATTTGATAAACACTTAGACCCTTCTACCATTTCACGAATTCGGGTTAAGTGTCGACTGGGGACACTCCTTCAGAGATAAAAGTGACGCAGGTACGCTATTTTTAGACCGAGGTCGCTTTTACGGCTCAGTGAGTCTCGAAAGCTAGAATTACTTACGACGCAACGCTAAGGACTCTACAAATACCGCTCACACGGGACGCCAGTCGCGCATTTCCATCGTAAGGGCAATAGGCTAGGCTCTATATGTTAGGCGACTGTCAATGATGGCTGGCTCTACACTGCTAAGCTTCTTTGTTCTTTGTATGTTGTCGTTCTCTCAGACTGCCGCAGACTCAGCACAAACTTGTCAGGAAAATGAGTTTTGGGATGCTGGAACAGACAGGTGTGAAACATGCAGCGCTTACTGTTATGATGCTGTTGCCAGGGGGATGACAGAAACATGCGCCAAACTGTGTCCAGGTCCGTACTTCAGTTTTTCACCATTCTTCATCATTCACATTGTTGACTGTGTTGTTAAAGGATTAGAAATGGCCGTGCTCAGACACGTATAGAGAGAGAGAGATCGGAAATAAAGGGACTTTCGGAAATTTGCGAGGCGACGGCACTTGTGAGTTAAACTCCTCATCAAATAACGTTTTGCAGTCCAGATGACCGATTACCGAATGACAAATTACCGACGTAGTCCTTCGTGTACGCTACTTGAAAATGTTACTGGGTGGTTTGATTTAGCAAAAGGGCTGAGTAAGTCAGTATTTGAAACTGTAATTTTGTTGGATATACTGACAGATTCCCCAATTTTGAAATTTGACATTACAAGTCTGTCTCCCACATCAGTATTTTGTTTGGGGCAAAAGTACCTGTTTCCCATTGTTTGATACCTTGTTTCAAAACTTTTTTTTTTTCTGCCCCAACTCTTTGCCAGTTCCAGTGGTGTTCCTCCCTGGTAATGGGTGGAATCCACGGAGGGCGCGGAAGCAAGTGCAATTTTTATTATGCATGATGATGGAGATGAAGATGGTAGTAAGATGATGATATGGAGGTCCGTGTGGTTTGGGACTGCGGGACAGGGCCGCATTCCACGTTTCCTGTAAATATCCCGGCATTAACCAGACCCGGGAACTACGGCACCCGCGGTACCGGCCGTGTAATTATCCACATCATAAGACGTGTCATACCAAGGGAAGCACCCCCAGAGTCGCACCCGCGAAGTGGGTGAATCTCGGCTGTGTGGCAACACCCTCCCCACTGGGCCCATAGCACACTCGCTCTGGGTAGGAGCCGACCTAGGAAGGAAAAACCCCGTTTGCCTCGGCTGGGACTCGAACCCGGGCCTCCCGGTCCATGGTCCGAAGTGCTAACCACTACACCACGGGGGCCTGTGTTTCAAAACTCTTAGAGGTCAGTCGGAGGCAGATAGGTTGCTTAGAGTTGTGCTATTTGAAATTTAAACAGTGATCTGATTCCTATGATAGCAATGGATATAAGCAGCTGTAAGAGGCAGCTTTCTAGCTCTCTATGTATGTCTCAGCACGTCCCTGAATACCTTGTTGAACTCATGAAGGTAGCGGAAACATGTTACTGTTTGGTTTCAGCAGCTAGTTTGGCAGTACGAACCTGTATAATAATGCATCAGTGTGTACCGGGTCTGTACAAATACACTCCGCGATGTGTGTGTGTGTGTGTGTGTGTGTGTGTGTGCAAAGCATACTTTCGTTTTTTCAGATGTGCTTTTGTTGTGTAGAAGGTAGTGACTATTTACTTATTATACAACGTTTTTGTTGTTCATTTCCTTCTTTATTTAGGAACCACACATGTTTTGGTGAGCACGTCATTGACAAAGTCATGAAGTATCGTGGATCTAGCATAAAAACTGACTGAGCTACGGACGTTTGAATGAAAGTGTGAATGCAGTTGGTACGCTCTGGTTATCTCGCTTATGCATCCTTGAGTCCTGACAAAGTTTGCTCCCTTGGCGGAGGCCGGTGTGAATCCGGTTTACGATCGCGATTACTCATACCTACACGCATTGCTGGAGACGCAATGTCATTCACTAACTCGTTTGCATTCACACAGTAAATTTATAACTCTCTGCTCGGGCACTGCACGTCGTCTGGCTTTACAACAGAAAGTAATGCCGCCGCTTCTCCTCCCCCCTCCCTTCAACCAACCCCCCCCCCCAACTCACTCCTGCCCCCCCCCCCAGCCTTAAATACCCCTCCCCCTGGTCCAGTTCTAACTTTTTATATTTGTAGTCTTATTTATAAATATGTTTGTTACTTATGGGGGGGGGGGGCAGAGAAGCAATTTCCCTTTTCGGGATTAATTAAGTATTCTGTATTCTGTATTCTGGATTCCACCGCCCTCGCTGTCTTCGTTATCTCACTGTCTTTGGTTCCTGTCGTTCGTAAATCCCTGTCTAAATATCTGACGATTATGCTTAGATATAGACTTTTTTTTCCCGAGGACGCAGATTTGCTTCAAATGGCATTTTTATGGTGGGGCCATGAATGTCATTAATAAATTAGGCCTTTTGCAAACACTTATTTGCTGGTGTGTTCGGTCGGCTTAAAGGAGTCACCTTCATCATAGCTCCAAGCTGCCGCAAGGTCAACTGAAATGTTTGCTCAGGTTCCCGAATCCAAAAGGGATGACTTGCTTTCCGAGTACGTGCACACTGCACACCAGAATGATGTGAACAAGCGGTTTATCGAAGTGTGTGTGGACCCCAAAGACAGATCAGGCTGATGCGGTATTATTGAATTCATTATTTTGCAGCCTATGCCAATGCCCAGGCCGACAAGCCACAAGATGCACTGGACTCAAAAGCGGACACCAAAGACAGCTCAAACACTCCATCCAACCGCCCAGAAACATCCCCACCAGATTCAACAATCATTGCCATAGCGGTTTGTGCTGTCGTTGTGGTTCTGCTGGTTGTAACAGGCTCGATTTTTCTCCATCTGCGAGGAACGAGGTCTCTTTGTAGAGGTCTGCAGTACGCACGCGCCCCGGTACAGGAGACCTTCAAGTATCCTCAACAGGTCGAGGACAACAGCACAACCAGAGGACGGAACAAGCTTGCACCAGGTCGGTGCCATTACCCAGATCCGCACTACCACTTTGTGACTTAGCAGTTCTCCTTGTTCTTTTTGTTGCACGAAACTGTCCGAATTTGTAGAGTACATAGTTGAGTCATAACCAGCACGCTTTTCACACCGATTGTTAATATCCAAGACCCCAATCCTTCCACCCTCTCCCCCCCCCCCCCCCACACACACCCCAAATAGGATAATAGGAGCAAACAAACATGTGTTTGGAATGTCGACTTTATCAGTTCGGCCTTTAGCCTGGAATTCCCTCTCTCATTCTCTCCGCCAGTCACCCTCCCTTGAACTTGACTTTAAAGAGGATCGTATGCCTCATCTGTTTTCATCCCTGACCACCATTTAGCTGTTTGAATCCTGTTCTCAGTACGTGCATACATGTTCATGTCGTTGCGTCTAGGCCCTGGTCTTATGGTTCTGTGTATTTCTTCCTGTTCACATGTTATTTTATTAAGTGCTTAGAACTATTATTTATTAATAGGTTGCAGTGCGATATCATTATTATTATTATTGGGGAGCCGGGATGGCCGAATGGGTAGAGCGTTGGACTCTCCATGCTCGGGTCGTGAGTTCGAATCCCGGCCGAGGCCAAATATTTGTGCAGGCCTTTTTCTCGTTGCCCCGTCTTTGATATCACCCTTACGCGGTGGAAAAGGACGTTAAACTCCCAAACACCCACCCACCTTATTATTATTATTATTATTTACAGGAATGGGGCGATTAATTCGTTTGCAATAGTGCTTCTTCATAAACAGTAAGGTTTGTTGCAACTTGAGTGAACTATTCTTGAGACCTTCACCACAAGAAAGTTAGCCTTTCTCAAAGAAAACCCTTGGGACCAGACACTGAACACATCCAGATTCAGTATCACAGTCTGCTGTTGCACTGTTTGTTGCAGGTGGCCGCGCATCATTGTGTGCAGACGACTCCTCAGCGAGCGTGGAAATAGTTACAGTGGTGTAGTGACTGGCTTGAGCAGCCACGGGTGAGAACTCCTCTTCGAAAACGAAAAGGCGCGCCCGTATTATATACAGTGGGGGTGGGTCGGTGTTTGGGGGGTTTAACCCTTTCACTGCCGCCGTCGCAGGATTTCATGAATCGCACCAGTAGACCCACTGTCAAATTAGTTAAAAACGTTTAATCTAGACTTTCCAGTAGTTGGGGGGGGGGGGGAGCTCTTTGGGTGCAATACAGGTTTTGATTCCTGTTTTCAGCAGTGACGTGACGAGATGTTATCCGTGAGTGAACCGAACCGCGTTTGGCAGTGAAAGGGTTAACGTCCTTTTTCCACCACATACGGGTGATATCAAAGACGGGGGAACGATGAAAAAGCCAGCACAAATATTTGGCTCCAGCCGGGATTAGAACTCACGACCCGAGCATTGAGAGTCCGACGCTCTACCATTTGGCCACCCCGGCTCCCCTTACATACAGTGAATTACATAACTGACTGATGCTTGCTGGGCTTTTTTCGTGAGCAGAGTCCATTGTTCTGCGAAAGTGATGCAGACTTGTGGAATGTGATGATAATTATGCGAGTGCAGTAACAAGATCATCGCGGAACTGAATCGAATTTACATGCTTGTGATTTAGAAGGGTGTCCGAACAAAATAATGTTCAGTCTGCATGCTTACGGGAGAATATCAGTGGCAAGGCCGTGCGTTGGAACCTAAAACTCACAGGACAGCTGATAAGCCTATGAATAGTAACACGCGAATACGCCGTGAACGTGTTGGAATTCAGATAGCATGCCCAGCAAAGGACACAGCGCACAGTAACAAAACGTTGTGACATGATGGACGGAAAACTTGCATAGGCACACGACATTTGGGAGACTTTTTTGTTCGAACAGACATGGCGAACAACTCAAAACACGCCCTGGAAAAATTAGGGCAAAGATGTGTTGCAGCTGCGTGTCACACGAAGACTCGGAAACAGAAAAACTCTATCTTCGCTGTTTGTTCCGACCAAAAACACTGGCGTATGACATCGGCCATACACTTTGAGGATACAGTATAACTGGTGTGTTTCCTGTAGTGGTGAAAACAGCGCAAACAGCAAGACTGTAGAGTGTAGTCATCTTCGATAGGAGTTTATCACACGCTTGAGAAAACAAAGTTTTCTCAATGTTGTTCTTGAACTTCGGCGGTGAACTGACAGCACTGCGCGCGCGCGCGCGTGTGTGTGTGTGTGTGTGTGTGTGTGTGTGTGTGTGTGTGTGTGTGTGTGTGTGTGTGTGTGTGTGTGTGTGAAATCGATATGTAAGTTGTGTGAGAACGAACTTTTATCGCACTATTTTTGCTTCTTCACTTTTCAATAAATAAATAAAAGGGAATGTTTAACGTTTTTTCTGTTTGCTGTTTGCTGTATACATGTAAAGCGTGTTTCGAAGATTGGCCTCTGCTTTTGGTGTTTCTGTCATTCTGCGGCTAACTGGCACTCCAATTCGGAAAATGTATACGATCCTTATAGTGTGGGGAAAAAAATCGGCAGTTTAGCCTTTACTCAGACATCCTCCACTCCCACACCCCCCCCCCCACCCCCCCCCCCCCTTCCCCCCGCCAACCACACACACACACACACACACACACACACACACACACACACACACACACACACACATATACACGACCCCCTCCCAATGCACGTACAGATTCTAATATTTTGCAGATGAACTAGCGAGACCGAGGAGGAATGTACTCATGTACACAACTGAGGAAAAACTGAATTAGTGCGACCTTGCGTGGGAGGACGGCGCTCAACGTTGGCGGGTGGCCAAATCATGATTTTGTGGTTTGAAGACCATAGTTTGAAGACACGGTTACATAGTCGGTGTCTTGTTAACATTGATAACTTCGATAATCGCGGTCCTCTAGACAACTCCACGAGCTACCGCAGTATTCTAGGCACCAAGTGAAGATTTTATGCTTGTGACCTTAGCAAGCATGTACAAGTCATTCTAGCGGAGAGCTCTGTTTGTACTTTTAGTGAGAACAAACACGATCACGAGCGCATCCAATGAATCCGCACAGGAGTGGCCCTCTGCTACTGCACCACTGATAACGCATTTGCCGCGCATAATTATACACTTCAACGGGGTACTTCCATCTCTGCTAAGGTCATTAGAACAGTGTCACCCGTGAGTGCGAGTGAGTGAGTGAGTGAGTTTTTAGGGCTTAAGCCGCGCAAGCCACAAAGGCTAATTCGCGGCTGAGTGTGTGAGTGCGCTTGTACGCTCGAAATACTCTATCTAGATGATTAGTACAGCTCTTAATGCGATACAATGTTGTTTACACTTCGCGCGATTTGTCGAGCATTCAAATTCTGTTGTTATACAACTGGAGCGCTCAGTGTGAGCGCCGCCTTATTGAGTACGCTTTTGTTAGCTCAGTGCCAGCATTACGGACGCCGTCGCGGGGAGCCGGGGTGGTCGAATGGTAGAGCGTTGGACTTCTAATGCTCGGGTCGTGAGTTCGTATCTCGGCTGGGGCCAAAGATTTGTGCTGGCTTTTTCATCGTTGCCCCGTCTTTGGTATCACCCTATGTGGTGGAAAAGGACGTTAAACCCCCAAACACACACCCACCCACCCCCGGACGCCGTCGCTGTCCAGGTTCTAGGTGTCTAAGTGGTGTGATGATAGATACCACGAAAACAACTCAGAACGACCCGTGAGCGTAAAAATGGTAGCACCAACCCTTTTAAGTCGTTTGTATGTGCATGAGCAAAATTAATAATAGTGAATGAAACGATGTAATTACGGGGATTTGGTCTAGTGGTTAAGGCATCCGAATTCGGATCCTGAGCTGCCTGGTTCGAGCCCCCGGTGGGCAGGAATATGGTGGGATTTTTCCTTACCAGATCGAGTCAAAGTCATGTGCAGACTCGTTTACGGGTGCCTGTCTCGCCTTCGTGTACACACGCACGCACAAATATCAAGTGTGCACGCTAAAAATCCCACGTTCATCTTTCGAAGAAGAGTAGGCTGTGGCCGGTGGCGTGGTAAAACAGAAATACTGTCGCAAGCACCAGAGTGAATAGCAGGGTGGAGGTTTGCACAAAAAGTAGCGCTTAGCAGGTAGCAGGCTTTCACTGCTTCGTCCTCCAGCCCTGCGGCGCCGTGAGCTTCTTAGTAGAGATGGATACGTGCGCCGAGGAGAAGTCTACCATACCATACCATGCCATGCCATGCCATACCATCAAAATGGTAGCTAGTGTGTCCCGTGCTATTCCACATCAAAAGTAGCACCGCCAGGACAGAGTGTTTCCAAAGGTAGCACCGAGTGTTTCCATTTTAAATTTTTTCCAGTGTGTTTCCAGTGTGTTTCCAGTGGACGTCAGTTTGTCGACGGGAGACTGAGACTGAAAGAGGCGGTTTATCAACGACTCTGACTTAACGCGTTACTACAAGGCAAACTGAGACGTGTGCATGCTCATAATTATTTCAAACATACGGCATTGACGACACGGTTACTTGTGTGTTTTTGTCACCTCTGTCGCACGCGTCGGGCCCCGGGTTCAGTTCAACACACCCTGTTACCAGTAAACCGCCATCTTGGCCGCTAAACCACTCACGCTTAGACCCCGTATTCTTTGAGCAGCGGGTGGATGGGTGGGTGTTTGGGGGTTTAACGTCCTTTTCCACCACATAGGGTGATATCAAAGACGGGGCAACGATGAAAAAGCCAGCACAAATATTTGGCCCCAGCCGGGATCGGAATCACGACCCGAGCATTAGAAGTCCAACGCTCTACCATTCGACCACCCCGGCTCCCCCCTTTGAGCAGCGATTCTGGCTTTCCGTGATAGAATTTTCAACAAAACGCCTATGAAAAGGCCCACTCTGGCTCTGTAAGGATCTGCGCCACACATCTTGGACGATCATAAAGCAGTAATTCCACGGTAATTAGCAAAAATAAAAGAAAGTTTCTGAGAGGTCCAAAAAGGTGACCAGTCAGACACGTGAGCACAGCTCACCCCCTTTCCAAAAAGTAGCACTGACTGTTTCCATTTTAAAATTTGTGTAGCCGGCACCGAGTGTTTCCAGTGGACGTCTGTCTGTCGGAGGGAAACTGAAACTGAACGGGGCGGTTTATCAACGACTCTGACTGAACGCGTTACCACAAGGCAAACTGAGACGTGTAGATGCTCATATTTCAAACATAAGGCCTTGGGTGGGAAACCGGCTTTTGAAACGGAGTAACATCAGAAACACTCAAGTCCATTTTATTTGCACCCCGTGTTTTAAGGAGAAGCTGTCAGTCGACATGAATGCAGTTTTTTTTGTTTTTTTTCATCTTATCACAGCGCGAATCGTAACACGCCCGTTACTGTGGTTTCATACAGAGAAGGGATAGAAGATACCGGAAGCACATCTGACTGCACTTGGACGGTGGGGGTGGGGGTGGGGGTAGGAGGGTGAGGGAGCGCGATTGTCCACCACTTCCCGTGTGAAAAGTTTGTTGTTGTTGTTTTTTTTTTTCGTGAGAAAGTGTTTCAACTTGTGTCGCAGTGGTCCAACGTAAAATTCTCGCGTTCGACATGAACGCATTTTTTTTTTTTTTTGGTCATCTTATCACAGCGGGAATCGTAACACGCCCGTTACTGTGGTTTCATACAGAGAATGGATAGATTAACGGAAGCATACCTGACTGCACTTGGACGGTGGGGGTGGGGGTGGGGGTGGGGTAGGAGGGTGACGGAGCGCGATTGTCCACCACTTCCCGTGTGAAAAGTAATTTGTGTGTGTGTGTGTGTGTGTGTGTGTGTGTGTGTGTGTGTGTGTGTGTGTGTGTGTGTGTGTGAGAAAGTCTTTCAACTTGTGTCGCAGTGGTCCAACGTAAAATTCTCAATACGTACGGCAGACATACTACAGCGCGTGGAAAACATCGAATGCGCTGGATCTGTGCTTTAGAATCACTTGGGTCACAGTATACCATCTGAGCGGGGTGAGCGGTGGCCTAGTACAGTAGTAGGTAGCGCGTCGGATTTAGCTGCTGCGCTACTAAACGGCCGTCACCAATGTCATGGCGATGAGCGTGGGGGGGGGGGGGGGGGGGCGGGGGTCGGGGTTGGCGGATGAAATCGAGCGGCCATATCTTACAAGAATGAAACTTTCAGTATGTTGCCACTGTCATAATTATGCATCCTGTCTTCTCCACCCACCCACAGGGCCGTGTGGGAGTTGTCAGTGTGGGTAGATACTTATATCTGAGTGAATATGCCTGCGGTTTGAATACCTGAATGAAAGGCAAACCGGCTGCGGTATTCCCGGTTCCGGTGTAAGCGAATACTGGTTTCAGGCACATGAAACATGGACGTCGACTAAAAAGTTTCCTTTGTATCAGCGCCGCGTGGGAGGTGTGTGGGTGGATACTTATGACCCGGCTGCGGTTTGAATGTCCCATACACGCCAGTAGGCCCCAATCCACGGTACAGTCGACCCTTTCTACAACGACCAAGAAACGTCCTTACATGTTCTTAAAGTTGCGTTCATGGCAATCTGCGGTTTTACTGATGTGAGTCAGTCTTTGAAAGTCTTTTTAACGTTATCCCTGCCATTGCCCCTTCCTCCCGGGCCGCTAACGTCTCACACACCCCCTCCCCCCCGCCCATCCCGGACCCCCCCCCCCCACCACACACACACACACACACACTATTGACAAGTGGGTGGTGGTACTGCGGTTCTGTTACGTGCGTCTTACCGCCGGTATTCTTTCGAGTCTTCACTTATTGCATCATGCATATATCTAAAACTTGTCCGGCTGGGCCATTAAACACTGCTGTACGAAGTGAATGAGAGGAATTACATGACGCTGAAGTAAACAATCTCGACAACCAGAGTGTGATCAGTGGTACTTTTCTCAGTAATACTGATATTGAAGATATTAACGACGACGACGACGACGACGGCGACGATGATGATGATGATGATTATGACGAGGACGAGGAGGAGGAAGAGTCTGACGACGATGCTGCTGCTGCTGCTGCTGCTGACTACGACGACGACGATGATGATGAAGATGATGATGATGATGATGACGACGACGACGGCGGCGGCGGCGATGACGATGGTGGACGACAGCGACGACGACGATGACGACGACGACAATGATGATAGCGACGACGACGACGACGACGATGATGATGATGACGACGACGATGATAATGACGACGACGACGACGATGACGATGATGGACAACAGCGATGATGATAATGATGACGTCGACGACGACAGTGGGAGGGAAGGAAAGACAAGACAAAGTTCCGGCTCTGAAACTGACCAAACAATTTTCAGTATGATAACAATAATTTATCTTTGCTACATGACACGACTTTGACGACAAAGGCAACTGATATAATTACTGATGATGAAATTCATTTGCTATTATCGGCACGTTTGCAGAGAGCCTACTATACCTAGGTACGCCATATACACGAGTGACTGCAGGCTCAGCTGAAACATAGTGGGTCACTCACGTCAAGTTAATCTTTGACCGTGATCGTGATACGTGTATCGTGATTGCTCTTAGAATGAATCCGGAGAGGCTACGGCCAGCCTGAGAGTACCGATATCGATTCAATTCAATTCAATAATTCCTTATTGTCCTCAAGAGAAGGCAATTCGGTTGCGGCGTAAAAACAGACAACAGCCACATGCACAACATAACACGTCCCGATAGTTAACATTTAATATGTAATCTCACAACAATAACACATACACACACACACACACACACACACACACACACACACACACACACACACACACGCACGCACGCCAGCCCGCCCGCGCGCACGCACGCACCCACACACACACACTCTCTCTCTCTCTCTCTCACACACACACACACACACACACACACACCACCACCACCACCACCACCCACACGCACGCACACACCCACACTTTCTAATACCACGCCCTCATGCTCTCGGCGATAGTACTTGACTCGGAAATTCGTCATGTACGGAATAGTATACGTTAAAGCTGTGGTGAACTGTCAGAACTGCTATTGTTTTCTAACCTTCTCTTTGTCAGACGATCATGACACAACATTCACGATAAGGCCGGTTTCCTCTATATAATTACTGATGATCATACTAAGTTGGTATGCCGGTGTTCGGGGAGTCAGTCACTTTACGAAGGATCTATCATTAGCGTGTATCTAAGCACACGAAAACCTTGAAGCCGACACGTTTGCAGAGAATGTGAATGTGAGTCACCAAAGGCCTTTGATCTCGGTTGACGAGCGCTGGACGTCTAATGCTCGGGTCGTGAGTTCGATCCCGGCTGGGGCCAAATATTTGTGCTGGCTTTTTCATCGTTGCCTCGTCTATGATATCACCCTATGTAGTGGAAAATGACTTTGAACCCCCAAACAACCACCCACCCACCCGAAGCCGGGATCGCTATGATCGGAGAGCGGGTCACTGAGTAACAGCATGAGAATCCCGACATCGGTAGTAGTTGAAAACCATGTACTGACATGTAAGTGCGCCGATTATACATTTTGACTCGCACAGCCCTAACACCTTGCGCAGTTAGCAAGTCAGCGAGTGCCGTGCAGGCCAGTTCGGCTGACGGACCGTGTGCTCATCCAGTCACTGATAAAAATCTCGTGACACAATTTTGTATTTCCTTGGTTTAATGCCATGCGAAACAAGTACGACATGCCGTGACAGCAAATCACATGTTGTTTTGTTTGTTGTGTTTTCGTTGGCGTATTGCCAATCGGTCCGGCAGGTTTTTTTTTTTTTTTTTTTCCAGGGACATACATGTATGTCCCTGGTTTCATTCATGCACAGCACAACAGGGGACCCATCCCGATAGATTGGATTTGATTGGCTGAGGACTAGCGCGATCAGCCAGTCACAGGGACTTAACGCCGAATGTCGCATGCAGATTTGGTGGCTTAGTCAGGACCGCAGTTTCTGGGAGCGCCCAAGCGGGCCGAGCTGTTAAAATTTCACACGACCATTCACTCACTTTCAGACCAGCCGCTCGGAGCGTCAGACAGACAAACGGCTTTGCTTGCTATTTAGTTTGTTAACGTGAGTGTAAACCCGAGCACGATGCCTCAACTCAATCTTGCCGCTATTCCATTGGGTTTGAGTCTGTTTCTGGGTGTAGCGCTGTCTGCAGAAGATTGGTACCAATGCCCTGAGCAGGACACTTTCTGGGATGTTGGTACAGACAGGTGTGAGTCTTGTAGTGGCTACTGTTTTGACGCGGAACAGAGAGGGATGACAAAGGAGTGCCAGAGGCTATGTCCAGGTAATTATAACTGAACACCTTGTGATAATTATTGATGTATATACTTACTTGAAGTTGTTGTTGATGGTATTGACAAAAACAACGAAAACGATCATGATGATGATGGCAAAAACAATCGAACCAAACACTCCAAACAGAACTTATGTTAAGGGAAAAAAATAAGAAAAGATGATGATAATGATAACGATGGTGGCCGCTAAATGACTAAAATAAGGAAAATACAAAATACTGGAAACTGCGAAGTTGATGCGGATAGAAAACTTCGGCTGTGCTTCCGAACCTAGAGGTCGATGGTGAGGGTGCGTGGGTGGGTGGGGTTGGGGGGGGGGGGGTTAACGTCCTTTTTCCACCACATACGGTGATATCAAAGACGGGGCAACGATGAAAAAGCAAGCGGCGGCACAAATATTTGGCCCCAGCCGGGATCGAACTCACGACCCGAGCATTAGAAGTCCAAAGCTCTACCATTCGACCCCCCCCCCCCCGGCTCCCCGGTCGATGGTGAACTGTGAAGGAGATTAGTATTCACGTTACAATTTCAGTTCCTCCAGTCCACTCACTTTTCATTGCAGAGTACATAGCAAGCCAACAGAAAGCAGATCTGACCGTGAACGAAAATTCCGCTGGAAAGTCCGCTGACGGTTCTACGTCTCTGACGACAGTGGTAGTCGTCGTTGCTGTTATCGCTGGTGTTCTTATCGTCGTCGTGGGAGCAGTGCTGGTCGTCGTCTACAGGAAAAGAACGGCCCCTACTGGCGACCTTGACCTTGAGAGCAGTCGTACTCCTTCCAACGCTGGCAACGGAGGAGAGTCAGAAACAGGCGCTTCACTGCTTCATCTGCCGCATCAGGAGACTGTGGAGGGTCAACATGGGTCTCAGAGACTGCTACCAGGTAATGAATTTAAAAAAAAAGAAAAAATATTCATTGATTCCTTTATGTAGCGGCGTCTAACAGTGTGCATGAAATCAGTGGGGGGTTGGCTCGGGGACCAGTGCCAGGTTAGGGGAAACAACCCCTGAGGCATTAAAACGTCCGCTTAATTCCGGTGTTAGCTCCCTTCGTTAATACTGCTTCGCCCGCACGTGACATAACTGTGCAAGGACAAGGTACGCTGAAACTAAAGTTTTATTTTTTTATTTATTTTTCAAGATGATACAACGATGACAACTACGATAATGATGATGACAATGATGGCTGTCACGTTGTTGTTGTTGTTGTTGTTTTATGACAATGTAGAGAGTTTATTGTTATATTCTGTATTAAAAATTTGACTATTCAATTAATACTGTATTTGCAGGTTCCGGGCCCCCAAGTTCCCCAGAGGTTTAACCTGTGTCTCGGCCACCCAACTGTAATGCGACAGTTCCTGAAGTCAATGGACAGCACGGCAGTCAGGGTGGGCAAACAAAAGCGGATGCAGGAGAACCCAGTACATCCACTATACTTCTGAACATGTTTAGGGTAGTTTTGGACTGATCTGAGCACACAGGACACATATAATTATGCGTCAGCGTTTCACTCGAGTATAAACTTTGAAAACGAAGAGAAATACTTTAATCTCCGACACAGTGTCCATAGCTGTTAGTTACCGAAAGGTTTTGATATACTGGGAAAAAAAGGACATCATCAGGCAATCCGACCATGAGAATGGCAGGGGTTGTCTGTCGTGTGTTGCCAGAAATAGTTTGAAACGGTGCATTGTAAACATGTGTATTGTCTTGTGAGAGATAGTTCTAGCACTGAAATTCAGATTCTGTATGGTAAACGATATACGGGTGGGTGGGTGGGTGGGTGTTTAACGTCCTTTTCTACCACATTGGGTGATATCAAGACGGGGCAACGATGAAAACGCCAGCACAAATATTTAGCCCCAGCCGAGATACGAACTCACGACCCGAGCATAAAAAGTTAGTCTAAGTCCAACGCTCTACCATTCGACCACCCCTGCTTCCCGGTAAACGATATACGTTATTGTATTTCACTACTAACGTTACAAAAACCGCGTGAATGTTCTGTCAAAGGAAAATGTGTAGCCTGATGACAGAGACACTAGTTCTGCATCAGAGCTTTGAGAAGAGATAGGTCTTCAGGTGGCTCCTGAAAGATTCGGTGGAGGTGCTGGATTTCAGGGAAGGTGGCAGAGCGTTCCACAGAGCAGGGGCAGAACACTTGAAGTAGCGAGCTCCAAAGCGCTTCTTGGTTGTAGGCTACATGACCAGGTGGCGGACGAACTGCGTAATAAAAATCTTCATGTAGTAATGCCTGATCATGGGGTGACAGGATGCTCTGAACAGACCATCTCTGTTTATCAGTAAACGGTCAGCACTCCTAATGAATGTAATCAACAATTCCTGTGTTATGCAGGATATCTTTGTCATAGTGTGCCGGTGAATGTTGGAACAGATCCGGCCGATGACCGGCTACGGTTTAGATCTGATGAAAAATACACCTGACGAAGTGCAGTGAAATAGGAAGATGTCAGTAATCGTAAACAGAGTTTGCGTCACTGTCAGTCACAAGACAAGATCACTTACGTTGAACGTGATGTAGCCCTGATTAAACTGCTATATAAAGTAAAGAAAATTACCACAAACTTCGTGTGTGTGTGTGTGTGTGTGTGTGTGTGTGTGTGTGTGTGTGTGTGTGTGTGTGTGTGTGTGTGTGTGTGTGTGTGTGTGTGTGTGTGTGTGTGTATGTGTGTGATAACTGGCGTCAAGTGCATTCTGCTTTCTGCTAGCGCTTCTTTCTTACTTTTTTTGGTTCATTTTCTGTTTCCGGTCTTGATCTCAGCCGGTGTCTGAGATTTCAGTAAATTGGCGAAAAGGCAGTACAAGACGACAGAAGCAGTCGACAAAAAATGCAATGTCAGCAGTTGAAATCAAATCAAATATGCTTTATCAATCCCCAAAAAAGCGACAGTGTAAGCCGAAACAACAACAACAAACAAACAGCAAATAAAAGAATTAATTTAAATAAAAACTCAGTGAAGAACATCCATACACCACACACATACACACATGCACACATACTCTCTCTCTCTCTCTCAAACACACACACACACACACACACACACACACACACACACACACACACACACACACACACACACACGCACGCACGCACGCACGCACGCACGCACGCACGCACGCACGCACGCACGCACGCACACACACACGCACGCACGCACACACACACACACACACACACACAAAGAGCACTTGTCACACCATCGAGTTAACTCAGTTTCATTCGGAACTACCTAATTTTATCAAAATACTGCAGCTTTATACACCCATTACATTTAAAAAAAATAAAAAATTACTGAGTATAATTACTGATCTATGTATTACATATCTACTTCCTAAATTTAGAGACAGGTCATTTGTTTACAGACGGTCAGGTAAGCGTCAGGAATACAAGTTCGCGAATATTCCGTACATCCGGGTGTTGCACACGTGACGTCTCCCAAACTGGGTCGGACATGCACCGGTAACCGGATATCGGACAGAGGTCTCGGCGGATCCTGTGCGAAGACATCTTTACGAGGTTAGAGTTTCTGGGTTTTGCCCACTGTCTAAATAATTATGTCCCTTGGGCCGCTGCTTAGCAAGCGGAGTGGTGTGACCTAGTTTATAGAATTATTTATCACCAAGCTGTGTCGTCGTTATCACAGAAAGTTTTTTTTTTTTTTTTTGCCCGCTTCTCGCAAACTTCTCCTGTCGACTGACATATACACACACGCACACAAGCATGCACGCACACACAACACCGGCGCACGCACGCGCACGCACCGCACGCGATGCACAACCACTACACATGCACACACACGCATACACGCACGCACGCACACACAACACCGGCGCACGCACGCGCACGCACCGCACGTGACGCCCAACTACTACACAAAGAGAGATTTTCGACACTTTCACATGGTGAGGTTTGATCTGATATGACAAGTATAAACAAGAGTAAAATAAAACAAAGTGAAGACGCCTTTTCTGCGGGTTTTCCACACGTCAAATAAAGTCAATGTTCAGACACAACACAACGCACTGGTACACAACACAACACAATGTCTACCACAGCACAATGCAAACCACAACACAACACAATACAATGCACAACACTAACTAACAACACGACACAACACAATGTCACACGACTGGACACGACACGACACGACACGACACGACACAAAACAAACGACAGATCTCTTTATCGTCAGTGTTAATTCTCAGCCAGATTGGCCACAATCTGCAGCACATCCTCAAGGGCAATGCGCAGGCGTCCCCAGAACGAGGCTCTAGCGCGAGGCGAGTCATCCCACTCGATGTAGGTCGTCGTCCGCATCACAGCCAACATGGCGCCTGACAAGTCACGTGACACAGTCTCCTGCAGCGTCACGAGCACGAGCACGTCATCACGTTCCATGACGCAAGTCAGACACATCTTCAGCTCGAACTGACACCACTCGCTGAGCGCGAAATGCGGGGAGAAGATCATCATGAGTCGGTCGCTCTCATCCACGCAGTCCGAGATGTTGTCGATGATGTGCTTGCCGGGGATGAAGTCGCGCTGGTGGATGCACACCCTCAGTCCCCACTGCCCCTCCAACACCGGGAGAAGCTCGCCCATAACCCAATCGACGTCTTCCTCGGCGTACGCCACAAATACGTCATAGCGAAAGCGGCGCGCCGGCCATACGTCTAAGTGGTGGCGTCGTCTGCCCTGCCTCCCTCGACAAACCTCGTAGAGCCAGAGACGGCAGTGCCAGCGATAACCGAAACACAGGGAGAAGGTGATGAAGAACAGGATGGCCAGGCTGCTGAAGACGATGGTAAGGGCGTACGCCATTCGGCTCAGTATACACGCCTGGAACACACAGAGATCGGTCATTCAGTTGTACTTTCTGTCACAGGCAAAGAGGCGTCACAGCTCTCTCGGTACTTGACAGTTTATCAACACCATGCATAGCTGGTTCAGTTTGCTTCCCCCCCCCCCCCCTTCTCTCTCTCTCTCTCTCTCTCTCGTGTGTGTGTGTGTGTGTGTGTGTGTGTGTGTGTGTGTGTGTGTGTGTGTGTGTGTGTGTGTGTGTGTGTGTGTGTGTGTGAAGTAGCTTTGTTTTACTGTAGCTTAGCAACGGCAAAGTTGTAATCTGGTCCTTCGGTGAAAATAATCCAACGTTAAGAAAGGAAATGCCTCTCTCCCTCTCTCTCTCTCTCTCTCTCTCTCTCTCTCACACACACACACACACACACACACACACACACACACACACACACACACACACACACACACACACACACACACACACACTACCCCTCCCATCCTTGATGGATACACAGCCCAAACTCAACCTTCAAAGTAAGAGTGTTTTTGAAAGTTGCAAACCAGCCAACCAAGCAAGCAAGTAAACAGAAGCGCTTCAAAAGTTACACTTTCCTGGTCACTGATGTAAAAATCCTGCACAGTTTTGTTGTTCACGTTGGCGCAGCGGTAACCTTCATGGTGAAAGTTCCTGAACTTAGAAGGATGGGTTTTCAGCCAGTTTTGGAACCAAAGGATGTCACATTCACACTCGAACGGATTGCCAGACAAATCCAGTGCCTGAAGTCTGAAACACAAAATAGTGATAATTATTTAACTTTTAAGATCTGTGAGATATCCCCCCCCCCTCCAACCAGGTTCTCTCTCTCTCTCTCTCTCTCTCTCTCTCTCTCTCTCTCTCTCTCTCTCTCTCTGTCCATCAAAGGGGGGGGGGGGGGGGGCAAAAAAGCCGTTTCGAGCCGTTTCTGTTGTGTGCATTTATTGTCAGGACAGGCGAACATAACCCATTCAACATATCTGGCACACTTAAAATATGGATAACGTCATTCAGTGACTGTCAGTCGTGAAATGTCATTAATTAACAGTGAAATTAATTTTGTCATTTCCGCGGTCTGGCGCCTCCCGAAACTCGCTTGAACAACAGTGAAACACAGGCACACGTAATGCATCCTACAGACATCTTTCCACATTCACTGTTCCAATAGAGAGCGTGCGGCCGACAAAGGTAGGCGTAACATGCGAGCGCCTGTAGGTTGTGCCGCACACTGTATACACGGAAGTTTCGGTTTCCTAATTACAGGATAACACCTTGAGAGTCAGCTAATTCACTTGCAGTTTCTTTTTGGTGACTGCATGATGTCTCAGAAAAGTGATGTGATGTGCAGCGAAAAATACACATTTTTTTTTCACCCTGATTACCAATGTGAACCACTGACTGTTCTTATTAGGCTAGTCTAATTAGGCTTTTTATATAGCGGAAGGTAGAACAAATTTGATCCAGGAAGCATCACTCTGATTGGGGTAAAATTTCAGTATGTCAACAATGCATGTCTTGTCTAACAGTGACCGTATTTAGAGTGGAGTTCTGCGCATTTCTGTACCCGCAAACACGCATACTTTGTGCACACCCTCAAAAGCCCATTTATAGGGCTCATATAGTGAAAATGGCAAGATAAACGGTCGTTTTTAACGGTGACGCGGACGGAGAAAAAATTCACGGAGACCACCACAGCATTAGGGGCCTGTGTTCTTCTGAAATCTGTAATAAAAAGTTAGGATCAAATTTGTTCTTCTACCTTTTTCAGCAATTTTCCTAGCCTATATACATTATCAGAAAAAAAAGTGTAACGATCCAAAATTCCTTTTTTTTTTCTTTTTTTTCTTTTTTTTTTTTTTTTTTTCTTTAGCTTGTATGGTCATGTTGCAAAACGTCACACATGTGCACCGAAAGTCTAATTAAAACTAGAAGAGAGTGCATTTTTCGCTCAGGAAGGCGAACGTAACCTCGGAAGGTTCAGTAGACTTTTTCACATAGAAGTAGGAAGCAACCACTGATTCGTGTAATAAGAAAATCATTGCTAGTAACACGAACCTTTCCAGCGTTGCCTCGCTGATCGCTGTTCTGGGTACAGTTGGCAGAAGATTGTTGTTCAGTTTTAGAACTTTCAGATTCCTCAGCTGATCGAAGGCACCGTCAGGGATATCACTAAGGCGGTTATTATAAAGGGCCAGACTTGATAACAGCGGGAATCTTGAAAACGTTGTCTTAGTTATCTGGCTGATTTTACAGTAGCCAAGATACAATATTCTCACCGATGACAGATGGCCAAATAACTGATGAAACCGTTCTTCGGTCACAGTGTGGAAGTTGGTTTTATCCAGGTACAGTACCTGCAAACTCGAACAACCTCTGAATGCGTCTTTGTCCACGACGGAGCTGGCAAAATCGAGTTCATAATTCAATCCCATTTCAAGCCTGGTCAAGGCTGAGTTGTTGAAAGCAAACCTTTCAATTTTCCTGATGTTTTTATGCATTTGATTCACCTCCAACTGAGTAAGCGCTGGAAATCGTTGTGGTGAGAACATGTTGCTTTCAAAGTGCACCAAGCGGTTGTATTTCATATCCAGCTCCGTCAGATTAGGTAGACAAACTGGATCTTCGATGCTTGTGATGACGTTGAAGTCAAGGTGCAGCTGAACCAGACTAGGGAACAACGACGTGGTCTTTCCCGTCTGGCACGTCTGTGGGAATTGGGCAAGTCTGTTGTTGTGGAAGTTCACGTACCGCAGAGAAGCTAAGTCGGCAGTTTTGAGGTCGTACAAGCCGTTACTAAACAAAGAGAGATTAGTCAGACGTGGTAGAGGCTGTAACGCTTGCATATCGAGCGAGTCTATCCGGTTCCAGCTCAGATCGAGATGGGTTAGACTGGACATTGAGACGTTCGCAAAAACCTCCTTTGGGATGGGTCCCAGATTTCCACACTTGATGTCCAGTTTCTCTAAGGTCGGGATGGCAAACACAGGAGCTAGGGAGGTGTAGTTGAGGTTATTGCCGCCGATGAGCACGGTGTCCAGTTTGGCCATTCCATCAAACGCTCTGTCCGAAATGTGCTCGAGTCCGTTGTTGTAGAGATCCACAAGCCACACTGTCCTCGATACGTTGACGAAAAACTTGTCTGGGAGGATGGTGAGCTTGTTGTTGGAGAAATTCAGCACCTTCACGTTGTCCATGACACTTGGTACGTACGTCAGACTGCCGAAATTAGAGGAGCAGTCAAGCGTGAAATGGTTGCAGCGACACAGTTCCTGGAAGCAGTTATGCGTGATTAAGAAAGGAGCAACAGGCGTGCTCCAGCAGAAGATGGCCTGAAGTGCCAGCATCTCGACATAGTGCTGCATGACGACAAAGCACATTACGATGACGAAAACATTCGTTTTGCCAGTATATGCCATGGTGGAAAAAGGCCCTCAGCCTGAGCTTTAAATGATTGACGTCTTCCCGACCAGAGCAACTGACGAAGACTCTTGCAGTCAGGCTAACAGTGTAAAAACCGCGGTCCTAACTGAAACATTCAGCTAAAATCTGCTAAATCACTCAAACGGATGCCAGGTTCAGTCAGCGGGAAGTTTTTTTTTTTTTTTTTTAATGACTCGCAGCACACGACGTATGCACGGGTGACCAGAATATACAGGGCATTGCTGGAGTATAACGAGAAGATGTATTTTTCATTTCGTTTTACTTTTTAAGTTGTTTCTCTATACAGAAACAACTTTATAGGATGGGGCAGATTTCGCTGCGCGCAGCAGCAAGTTTCAGTGAAACAAAACAAGATTTTGACGTTTCTCCAGACAATACATACTTTCACGCAGACATTGACGTAACGAAATCTGCGCCATAGACACTTTAGGTGCACACTTTTGTGACAAACCGCATTTATGGGGTTTTCATTAATTATGTGTTTTTGCCGTTTTCAAAAATGTATTTTTTGTGTAGTGCTAGCTGTTAACTAGTGTTTTAGACAGGTAGCACTGTACTGGATTTTATACCAGTCTACCTAACGTTTTCACGTGCGGGAAAATGCCTATGCACGGCTATAGTGTTCGCTGAGTTGTACTCAAAAAGCGAGACTGTTGTAACACAAGTAGACCTGAGTTGTTGTCAGCTTACGAAGTGAGCAATTGCGACAAAGATTGTGCGCAGTCCTACTATTGACCGGTGGACGGAACAGGTCTTTTTTCCCACCCGGCTTCTTTTGTGTTCCGTATGCCATAGCGCTACAGGTATGTTTGATTTTTGAATATTGTTTGCCTATTTCAAGACCAAGTGGATTGTTTGATAACCCTATGGATAACTTGATGCTATTATGATGTATATCTGATTTACTTCTGAATGTTGGACTTCTCAAATTGTTATTCAAATGAGAGAATTTTTGGTAGGATGTTTTGAACTTCATTCTTGTGAGGAATCAGTTTTGAGAATATGGTTTGAGGTTAATGATGAGGATATAAGTTTGAACTGTTTGATATTGTATTGGTACTTGGTAACTGGAAGGTAAATTTGTTGATAATTTCTGATCTCAATTCATAACCGGAACTTTCGAGATCGATGTCAGATGTTATTGTTGTTGAAATGGTTGTTCAGAATCAAAGTTAGTTTATGGAGGAGGAATAGTATCCGAGATAGTGGTAGTAATTACGGGTTAATATTGTACAGGAACGACGCCGGAGACCCGGTGAGCTGACCGCATAGTATGTCCGCCTGATCACGACACCATGTTTGTCTACTCTTGTCTGCCCCGTCGTTGTGGAGCTTGAAGCCAGCGACGTGTGTTTGTCTCCCTTGAGGTCACGTGCAGCCATCCAGTCGAGCGCCGTGTCAAGGTGGAGCTACCCCTGAGTCTGATGGGGTACACCATCCTCAGCGTATTATCTGTGAAGGTGTCTGCGGTCCAGCATTGTTCAAGTCACTTCCAGAAGAGGTGCTTCCAGTCACTCATTCCAGGGAGAAGGTGAATGAAGATTTGAATCCCCCAGAATTCCCAGAGGAATCGTCTGGACTCGCGTGTACATAGTTTCTATCCCATGACCAACAAGTCTTCACCAAATCTACAGCATCGTTTCAACCAAGCTTGTTGAGTTCTTCTTGTTTATTTCCCTTTGTTATTCATTCCACATCCAATTGTGTATAGTGGCTTTTGTCCGCGTTGTAGTACATTTTGTATTCAGGCACACATCCTTAGAATAACCGATGTGCTGGTGAAATTGGAGGCTTCTGCTTATCGGCGGTGGAAATGATTAAGCCTTAAAACTACTTATTAATTCGTGTGATTCTTTGTTTCGTGTATTAAAGGTCTCAATCAAAAGAATAATTATTTGCTTGTGTGTACGAAAGGGAGTGAATGACGTTTGCATGCGTGTCTTTCTGAATGTCTGTAATGTGAAAGCGGAGTGAAAGTGTGAGACCGCCTTACGTTACAACTATGCTGCTGCGTTCTTTTTGGCGGGAGTTGTGCGACGGTGTGGGTGTGTGGTGTGTGTGTGTGTGTGGTGTGTGTGTGTGTGAGAGAGAGAGTGTGAGAGAGTGAGTGTGTGTGAGTGATGCAATTGTGGCTATGCCGTAAACCACCTCGTCGAAGAGCTTTATACTTTGAGATGAATTAATGGGAATTCACCTGCTCTATCGGTAGGTTTCACGATTTTTCTCTTGCTGCATTTATAGAAGAGTTATCGCCCATTTAAAGAAATCGGTCATGTCACGTATTTCTACGAAAAATAAATGTTCAAATGCCTTCATTTTCTAGATTTTGAAAGTTCATCCAATTACACAGAATAGGTTTTTAGCACAGCTCTGTAGCTCTGACAGACTTTGTGCGCCCCCCCCCCCCCCCCAAAAAAAAAAAAAAAAAAAAAAAAAAATCTGAGATAGGGGTCGTTTGCGTATAAGGCCAACTATCTATGAAAACGACTCTTTCAAATTACTCACCATCCCGGCATTTTTGTCACTTGCAACTAATGCACATATGACTGGTATATATGCACTGTTATATCTTGAACGTTAAGTATAGCAGATTTTAGCTTAAAACATTTTTTCAAGTTCCTGCGAGAAGCACCGAACCAAAGAGTTCCAATTGTGCCAATTCGTAAGAACAATCCAAGGTATTCGAGTCCGTTTTTCACCAGTCCTCTAGATCTCCCAGATTTATGTAAAAATTAATTCTGTCAGGGAAGGCACAGCACCAACAGGGATATCACGAGACATGAACAAGCATGCTCTGTCAGACGAAGTACGTGAGGCTGAAGTGAAATGTTTAGTTCGCAGATGAAATCTGTAAATATCGTCACTGCCTCCGACATTTCATCCCTCTACATCTTTCAGATTTCATGTAAAAATCAATTCAGTCGGGGAAGTCACAACACCAACAGGAAAATCACAAGACAGTTAACACCCGAACAAGCGTCCTCTTGCAGATGACGTACGTGAAGCTGACGTCAAATGTTTAGTGCACGGAATTGACATCATCTCTCTCTCTCTCTGTCTCTCCCCCCCCCCCTCCCCCCCCCCCCCCCCTAAGATTCTAGATCCGCTACAGCAACAATAAACAGACAAAATATATTAAATTTGGAGAAACAGCTTTATGGGATGGGGCCATTTCTCCTTGTTTTTAATGCGGCGAAGTGTGGCTAGCTTCCGAACACAATTTGTGCCATAATAGCTCTGTCACGGGCGCGCTGCAGAGATCTAGTCCTTGCTACTGCGTGAATTGCGTTTAGTGCTAGCCAGTTATGTTTTGAGGTAGTCACGGTTTCCCCTCTCCTGTAATCGAGGCCAGGATGTGTCTTCTCCGAACACTCATGGGTTAGCCCGAACTAGTTTTGAGGTAGCCCGTGCTTCTTGTCAACAGCGTGACGGGTGTCACGAAGTTGTGTTCTGTGTGTGTGTGTGTGTGTGTGTGTGTGTGTGTGTGTGTGTGTGTGTGTGTGTGTGTGTGTGTGTGTGGCGCGTGCGTGTTCTGAGTGGCCCTCACACACAAAGCACTCACTCCGGACAAAACAACACAAGGTGTACGCCACCAAGGAACTGTACTGGACACGTACACTAATTCAGGATAACATGCATAGATCTCAATGCAAATGCAAAGGTTAGTGTTTAGCACAGTTCCTACAACAATTGAATGCAATAATTATCACACAAGTGCTGGGCCTGCAAAATAAGTCACAGTCTTAGAAACAACGTAGGACACAATACGAACAGCTGACTCCTCGTTCCCGAGACGCTTGTCTAAGCTCACCGTCGGCTCCGGGTAAACGAGAGAACAATCGATGTAGAATAGCGGACCCGGGTTCCAGGACACACACACACACACACACACACACACACACACACACACACACACACACACAGAGAGAACATAACTTCGTGACACGCTCACAAACAGCGTACTTCAGTCACGTTGCGGGAGAGTACTAACAGAGAGTTGGGTGCTCGCTACAAGTTGAAGTCGTACACTTTGGCTACTTGTGCAAAGATTGACAAGGGCTAAGAGTACCAGTACCGCGCACACACGCTTTCAATACTTCAACATTATGAGGGCAGAGTACACAAAGTCATGTGCACAGTGATTACGTGACGGAAAATTCCTCGGTAGTGTGGTGGTGGTGAGTTGTTGCTGGTAGTGGACACGTATAGAGATTTCCTTGTCAGGTTTTGGCAGGACAACAGTGATTCATAGTCATACAGGTACACACACAACCCAATTGCATGTCGTTGTGCAATGCCCTGCAACAGGCCGGCGTATATCGATCCTGAAGTATTCGACTACTCGGTGTGCACTTCCTGGTGTACCCGCAAAACTACCTCAAGTAAATCGTTCACGTAAAAAAGGGGGTGCAGGATGTCTTGTGTGAAATTTACACGAACAGCATTTTGCTGCTACCATGGTTTGTTGTGCGTGCGTGCGTGTGTGTGCGTGCGTGTGTGTGTGTGTGTGTGTGTGTGTGTGTGTGTGTGTGTGTGTGTGTGTGTGTGTGTGTGTGTGTGTGTGTGTGTGTGTTTAAAACAGGTTTCACTTTGATTCTTGCGGGTTTTTTTTTTAACAAGTTATTCCACTATGCAATCATATTTACTACATATGTTAGCGTTTTCTAGGGGTGGGGGGGGGGGAACTGTGATTATGAAATACTTTTGACTGTAGTGATTAAGTCTATGTGCATCTCCTCGTTGTTACGATACATGTATGTTTGTATGATGTATGCTTTAGAAATGTTCAGCCCACCAAATCCGAAAAAAAATGCAATTCTAAATTCCGAAATTTAAATAGCTGAGCTGACCCTTCGCACCACGTGATTGTAATGTGTTTATGTTCAGTGTGTGTGATTCATGCGTGTGATTCACGTGAGCGTGCGTGTTGGGTTCAGTTCGTGGCGCTTTGAGCCGATTCAAGAATTGGGTAAAGCGCCCATACAATACTCATTATTATTATTATTGTTATTAGGTAGAACTTCAGATACAAGCACAGACCCCTTGTGTCACTGTCAGAAAAAAATATTAATAAATGGGCTGTTTGACGGAGCATCCGACCGATTGATTGATTGATTGATTACTGAGTTAGATATTTGATTGATTGGTTCATTGGCTGATTGATTAGTCAGTGTACTGGTTGACTTGGTTGACTGACTGGTTGACTGACTGGTTGACTGACTGACTGCTTGGTTGGTTGACTGACTGACTGGTTGACTGGCTGGCTGCCTGAGCCATTGAGCGAGTCAGTGAGTAAGTCTGTAAGTCAGTCAGTGAATGAGTCAGTGAGTGAGTCTGTAAGTCAGTCAGTGAGTCAGTGAGTGAGTCTGTAAATCAGTCAGTGACATGTATTGAGTCAGTGAGTGAGTCAGTGAGTGAGCTAGTGAGCGAGTCAGTGAGTAAGTCTGTAAGTCAGTCAGTGAATGAGTCAGTGAGTGAGTCTGTAAGTCAGTCAGTGAGTCAGTAAGTGAGTCTGTAAATCAGTCAGTGACATGTATTGAGTCAGTGAGTGAGTCAGTGAGTGAGCTAGTGAGCGAATCAGTGAGTAAGTCTGTCAGTCAGTGAATGAGTCAGTGAGTGAGTCTGTAAGTCAGTCAGTGAGTAGGGTGGGTGGGTGGGTGTTTGGAAGTTTAACGTCCTTTTCCACCACATAAGGGTGATATCAAAGACGGGGCAACGATGAAAAAGCCAGCACAATATTTGGCCCCAGCCGGGGTTCGAACTCACGACCCGAGCATTGGAAGTCCAACGCTCTACCATTCGACCACCGCGGCTCCCCAGTCAGTGAGTAAGTAAGTGAGTCTGTAAATCAGTCAGTGACATGTATTGAGTCTGTAAGTCAGTCAGTGAGTCAGTGAGTCAGTGAGTGAGTCTGTAAATCAGTCAGTGACATGTATTGAGTCAGTGAGTGAGTCAGTGAGTGAGCTAGTGAGTGAGTCAGTGAGTAAGTCTGTAAGTCAGTCAGTGAATGAGTCAGTGAGTGAGTCTGTAAGTCAGTCAGTGAGTCAATGAGTCAGTGAGTGAGTCTGTAAATCAGTCAGTGACATGTATTGAGTCAGTAAGTGAGTCAGTGAGTGAGCTAGTCAGTGAGTCAGTGAGTAAGTCTGTAAGTCTGTCAGTGAATGAGTCAGTGAGTGAGTCTGTAAGTCAGTCAGTGAGTCAATGAGTCAGTGAGTAAGTCCGTAAATCAGTCAGTGACATGCATTGAGTCAGTGAGTGAGTCAGTGAGCTAGTGAGTGTCAGTGAGTGAGTCAGTGAGTGAGTCAGTGAGTGAGTCTGTAAGTCGGTCTTTGTGCTAGCCTTTTTTCTCGATGCCCCGTCTTTGATATCACCCTTATGTGGTGGAAAAGGACGTTAAACTCCCAAACACCCACCCACCCACCCTGTAAGTCGGTCAGTGTATGAGTCAGTGAGTGAGTCTGTAAGTCAGTCAGTGAATGAGTCAGTGAGTCAATGAGTCAGTCCGTGAGTCAGTCAGTCAGTGAGATATCGTAGACATTAAAACATGGTGTAACTGTGATTCGAGTCAACTTCAAGTTTGTACAACTGTCAACACAGATAATTACTTTACTGGAAACACTTTTATTAAGTCCTTTGTGGCTGGGTCTGCCTTTATCTGCTCGGCTGATGGCATAATTCGCTATCTTTCCAATCAGCTGAACAACTGTCACAGTGTTGGTGCTTCTAAGACCACTCGAGACTGACTCCTGTAATGTACGGGTGATATATATAGTAGACATGACCTACGGAATAACGTTTTGTAATAATTATGACTGTTGAATGTTGAATCTACGATACAGTTACCTGTCACCTCTACCTGCCCACAACGAGCCCCCCCCCCCCCCCCCCCAGCCACTCCACTCCCAGGCACACATACACGCGCTCCGATAATTGTGTCTCTACTTTCGTTGCCCAACGCCCTATTTCTACTCAGTGAGATAAGAATTTTTTTGTAATCCTGCACCGACCGGTTTTATCGAGCAAACAAACCAACCACTTAACAAGTCAAGTCAAGTTTATTTATTTCCAACCCTCTGGGGGCATAGAAAAACAAAAGGGAACATATGAAAATCAACGAAAGTATCAACAACGAAAACAACAACAACAACAACAACACAGAAGAAAAAGGCAAATGCTGACGTACACGTATGTGAAAGAAAATGATGGCACTTGCAGGACTGGCAGTTTTCAGAGGAGAACATTGAAGAATCAGGCAAAAAAAAAAAAAAGAAAAAAAAAAAGCATGCTTTTTGTATTGTCGGAGAATAGGAAGTTTACGGGGTGTGGTGGGTGTTTCGGGGTTTAACGTCCTTTTCCATCACATAGGGTGATAATCAAAGACGGGGCAACGATGAAAAAGTCAGCACAAATATTTGGCCCCAACCGGGATCGAACTCACGACCCGAGCATGAGAAGTCCAACGCTCTACCATTCGACCACCCGGGCTCCCAAAGTTGACGGACTTAAATTTAGAACTGACCCAAACGCACGGCCTGTGTCGACACGGGCGGTGACATTTTCATCCAATCAGAGGACAGAAGCGTCTGTTCTCTCGCAGTTTCAGACTTCACAGGCGTACCGACAGAGGCGGCCTCAGTTCCAGGCACCACCACAACAACACATCGGCGAGACGATGATGATGATGATGGGGCGAAACGTACAAAACATTCACGTCCTGATACTAGTGGTCTGCGTAGTCGGACTTACAATTCACACGACCAGTGGCAATCCAGTCGGCGATGAGACGGTACATCTCTGTGACCATGGCCAGTTCCAGTATTATGACGGGGTCACTGGAAGGTGTGAACCGTGTCAAGATCTCTGCTACGCCGTGAAGATCCAGAAAACGGAGGCGGAATGTAGGAGCCAGTGTCCAGGTATGCGATCAGTTTTACTGATACTGTTGTTACGGCAGACCGCATTGGCACTGATGGCGACTTATTTCCCACTCGTACTGTGTTTTAGGCTATTCAGTTCACTTTACATTCACTAGTTCATTCTTATTTTCCTGCCTATTGTGTGGCTTTTCCGAAGCAGACAGACATGTGTAACACGCACACTCACAAAGCACACTACCGAACGAAAAAAAAAAACCTTTCACTCATCAGTGATTGAACTATTTACAATTTTATACACAAATAATCCTCCCTATACAAACAACACACTAACGTATAAATAGAACAAGAGTTTGTTTGCACGAGTAGAAAAAGCCCGCCAGTAGGACGTGACGAGTCTTAGCACGAGGTTAGCATTGGCATAACACAAACACAAGGACACGGTGGGAGGTGGTCATTGTGCCCCCCTCCTGTAATCGAGGGTCATGGGGAAAAATCCAACACATTAATATCTCTGTGGTGGTTGGACCAATATTTATTTGATGATAGGGCACAACTGACGCTTAATAACGGTCCATGGAAATATACTCTTTACCCTTACAAGCTATATTGCGTGCATGTCTCAGCGGAACATGTCCAACGCCAACGCTGCGAGTTGAGGTTCACCGTGCGCCATTAGGAATCCCATTCTAACTTCCGCCCACGGCCAGTTGAAGCCGTGAACATTTAAATCAAGCTCAGCTAGTAAACATCATCGCACAGCTTATGTACGCTGTCATTTTCCTTACATTAGCCTGACGTTTTCCTGTGCTTAGCCACCACGCAAAAGATGTAGCCACCAAAAAGGTTGTTCGGTTGGATCCCTAACCCAGGATGTGACTTCCCCGATCACTCACGGGTTACCCGAACTAGGTGGGAGGAAGATTCAACGAACGTCACCGTCCTGGTGTTCGGGTTCTGGTGCCCACGCAGCGCTGTTGTCCTCTGTCTGGAAGTTCCACAAGACCTGGAGTGTAAACTTCAAAGTCCCTGGCTAAAGTCAGCTGGTGCTTGGGTCACCCTGGCGCCCACGGGATGGTCACGCCGTACGTCCAGCCATGGCCCTCAGGACGGGGACTGCAGCCGCTGGCAGCCATCGGCCAAGCAGAACAGAGAGACAGAGAAAAGGTCTGGAAGGCTGACTTCACTCATCAGTCCGGCGGTTCCATATGCACAGTCACAAACACCCCGCCCCGTAGTGCTAGGCTTTTGCCAGTCCCGTGACATAACCCGTGACATAACCCGTGGCAGTGACATCACCCCGTTACTAATACAACTAACACTGAATGCAATTACAATACATGAACAAGGTAACTAAACAACATACCAAGACAAGCAAGCTATACACATCAGTCAGTGCACTTAACGGCGGCTACACGCCCACACCCTCACACCACCGACCAACCAACGCAGACAGCCCCCCCCCCCCCCCTCCCGCGCTCAACTGACGCGGAATGAAAAAGGCCGACCTAGGAATAACTAATACCAATGCGAAACCCAGCAGCAGAGATCCAACTGCTCAATGCTTGAAACTACCGGGCCGGCGACGGTCTATAGACAGATGCCCACGAAGGCAACGTTACAGCGACGACTGAGCCCATTCAAAGCGTCCTTACTACGAGTGCTGGGCCCGTATGTAAAAGTCGAGGTTAATTTAACTCTTAAGAGCCCAAGCCTACCACCGCCTGCCCACTATATGATAAGACTGGTTAATAGGAACAAGCCACTGCACACCAGTAGGAGCCACTTCAAGCCAGTATTACGCAAGGCGTGGTCCTTTCCCGCTAGGCCCAAGACCGCTGTAGATTGCGTAATAGTGGCTTGAAGTGGCTCCTAGTGAGATGAAGTTTTCAAGAGAAAATAGAGTTTTTGCTTGAGCTTTTAAGAGTTAACCCACGGCTACTGGCCTAACCCAGACTAGGACAAAAGAAACCCAAAAGCAAAATTAAATTTAAAAAAAAGGAAGCGAAGAAAAGAAGAAACAAATCATTCTATAACGGCTTAGGCACCTTGCTGGAATGGGCCCGCTTCTTGATTTAAAACAAAAAATAACAGAAATTTTAACCCTAGAGCTAGTTTAGTTCGAGGTTAGACTCTAACCCAGGGCTAAAATCCCTACCTCGACTATTACATACGGGCCCAGATGACGAATGCGCTCACCGGATCAGGATTGCGGGCTAGGTCCGCGTTGCCACTGTGCACGGTATACACGGGACAAGAACGAGGACACTAACAGCACGAACCGCCACTTGAACAACTCTGTCCAGGACGGAAACGCACGTACATGCGATACGGCACAAGTAGCCGCTAACCCCACAGGATTGATGTGCAGAAAAGTCCGCCGCAGCGGTACTTTACTGATTCAATAGTGGCTGGGAAAAAAGGTGAAACAGACGGGTCGTGACAAGATTTTCTGACGAAGACTACGTAGGAGAGCGTATGCCTCTTGACCTTTGCCTTCAGCACTGATCAGTCAGCCGAGTGAGAAACAACTGAATGTTAATGCTGGCGGCTCTCATAGTCCTATCTCTCCGACGATAGTCGATTTACCGACATTATGGAAACATTTCGTTTCTCATAGTTCGGTGAAAGCGGGAATGCGGAAAATACAGTTCTCGCAGTAGCTGAAGTGGACGTGTTTGTGGTGAAACCTGTTTCGTCATCACCACACCTGCCCCGCTGTCACTACTCAATTCCAGTGTGATTCATGAGCTACAAAGAACTGCAAACCATTATTCAGGCTGTCAATTCAACACGCTACCCTAAGGACTACATTTTACATTTTCCACGTCGGGCCCAAGTGGTAGTGTTCAGACTCCGCACTGAACACAACAGACTGAAAAAGCACCTGTACCACAAACTGAAGCTGGCTACAACTCCCCTCTGCCCGTGTGGCCATGCCGAGCAGACCGGACAACACATCATCCAGGACTGTCCACTATACCAACAGCTAAGGATGACGACGTGGCCATCGGAAACGCCTCTACACGCCAAACTGTACGGCCCTCAGCGGGAGCTGGAGAAGACAGCAGACTTCATGCTCAGAACTGAACTTCCAGTGACCAAGAGACGAACGACAACAACAACAACAACTCAGTTCAAGTTTACAGGCTACTTGTGACCCACCACCAATTCGTCGCTAACCTGCTTGCTGCGAATAAACCCATAAACGGCAGCCTAGTTTGTCTCCTATTATGGTGTCACGTTGCCACAGAAACCAGCTGTAAACAAAACAGAAACCGGCGAAACTGTATGTGGCCGCGGTGACCTACTTAGTTCTCGTTTTCACTGACTATGCCACATATTGTTATGCGCATGCGCATGCGCGCCACAAGATATAAACATAACCACAGTGACTCTGGAATCCTTGTTATTCTGAGAGTAGCGTGTCTTGATCATGGACGTCCAGTCATCAGTGAGAATAAAAGAATAGTGTGTGTGTGTGTGTGTGTGTGTGTGTGTGTGTGTGTGTGTGTGTGTGTGTAAATAAGTAAGTAAGTAAGTAAGTAAGTAAGTAAGTCACATTTTGCGCATGTTTGGCCTGATGAAATTCTAGCTGACTAAGGCGTAAATTTGTTTATCTTCAGATTACTTGACGTACCTGAACTGCACACACATGGAGTATTACGATGACATCGCCAGGAGTTGCAGCCCTTGTGCGGAGCTGTGTAAAGATCGAAACATCACTCGCACAACAGCGGAGTGCACCAAGAAGTGCGGAGGTAGCAGTTTGCAGAGTATCACACTGATCTTTTGTTCAGATTGTTTAATCGAGTATTTCAAGTAAATCTAACCGTTGGACGCAGTTTCGTATCATTTGCCAAAAGGCCTAAATTCCATGGATTTGATTATCACTAAGTCCCTTTTTTCTGTTTCAACACGGAAGTTTTGTCTGTAGCCTGTACTGCCACGTGACTCTGGTCAGCACTGGATAGGGGGGGGGGGTGAATGGGTGGGTGTTTGGGTGTTTAACGTCCTTTTCCACCACATACGGGTGATATCAAAGACGGGGCAACGATGAAAAAGCCAGCACAAATATTTGGCCCCAGCCGTGATACGAACTCCCGACCCGAGCATTAGAAGCCCAACGCTCTACCATTCGGCCATCCCGGCTCCCCCACTGGATAGATTCAACATAACCAACAAGAACAATAACCTGTTTGTTTGTTTTTTTTTGTTTTTTGTTTTTTTCTGGCTGGTAGGATTCGCGTTTACCACAAGACTCATCGCGCTCAGCACATTTTGTACAGCACACGTGTATCCCACGTTTTGGCCCGGCTCTTTTTCGTTTTGGGCCCTTTAACAGTCCGAGAATCATTCAATATGAACAGTTCCTTGACGGCTCTTACTGCAGCAAACACGAGTATAATCAAATTGCAACATTCCCACAAAGCCAAATTTAAATCCGTGCAGACATGAGGTAATTTTCTTTTGTTTTTGTGTAGTAAATAATAATAATGAGGATTTTTAAGCGCCTAATCTCCGGAGCCGGGGCTCTAGGCGCTTTACAAATGTATACAAAAGGTGATAAATAAACACATGAATAATAGATAAATAATCAACTAAATAAATACGAATAAAAGCGTGCAAGTAAACGGGCTGATTCATCTGAAGACTGATATGAATAGATGCGTTTTAAAGGCGTGTTTGAATGACTGGGCAGATTGATTGTGTCGTATTTCCTGAGGGAGGCTGTTCCGGAGGACCAACAAAAGTGAGGCCACTGCTTCACGACCCGACACTTATTTGGTAGAAACAGAGTTAATTTCGCTTTGTTTCAGTTTATCTGGAGAAAGTGAGAGAGCAACCCAAGATCAAAAGCGATGGTCTTCGTGAAGAAAATGAAAAGCTAGCGGATGAGCAACAGGACACCAAAGGAGCAACACAACACAACGCTCTTGCTCCAGGCTCGATCGCTGCTATTGTAATTTCTTCTCTCGTTGTCTTCGCTGTTGTTGGTATTGTTGTTGTCGTCTTTCACAAAAAAAGGCGAGAGCTAGCCTCAGATAACGGCCCAGGATACACGCCAGTACAGTGCACACCGAACGAACCGATCCCAGAGACTAACCCACTGGCGCCTAGTTCTCTAACTTAAGGCCGGTGACCCAGCTTGAAAGGTCATGGCAGATGAGAGTGAGTGGGTGTTTGAGGTTTAACGTCTTTTGCCCATCGCCAGGGTGATTTCAAAGACAGGGACTCCTTTGCACCTTTACGTTTTCTGAATATCATAACTTTCGATTTGGACGAATTAAATTTCCAGTCATCACAATAATTTGCGAGTACATCTAGGGATTTCTGCAGGCCCTCGCGGGTTTCCCAAATAAGAATAGTATCGTCCGCATATAGCATAACAAAAAGTTTAAGGTAACTAACTAGGTCGCGGTCGGTATGGTATGTGTGAACTGGACATTCAGCGGATCACAGCCACTCTGTTTCAAATACGACTCGAGGTCGTTCAGGAAAAGGGAGAACAGTAGTGGAGAGAGATTCTCACCCTGGCGAACGCCATGAAAGCTTCCAAAAAACTCGGACCTGTTACCCGTTCCCTGACTGACGACACAAGATTTTATTTGGCTATACATATTTGTTATGACTCTAAGTATTTTCCCATCAACTGACTGGCGTAACAGCTTGTCCCATAAACCTTGTCTCCACACCAAATCAAACGCTTTCTTGTAGTCGACAAAGGCTACATACAGTTTCCGTTTGTGATGCAGAAACACATCTACCAATGTTTTTAAAGCGAAACAGTGGTCAAGGGTGCTATGGTTCTTGCGAAACCCGGCCTGGTTCTCGGAAAGGATATTATGCGTCTCCACAAACGCTGATAGTCTGTTATTCAAGACTGAGGTAAAAAGTTTCCCTATGCAACTGAGAAGGGTTATGCCTCTGTAGCTGTCACAATCATTCCGGTCTCCCCTACCCTTGTAGATTGGCATGATCAGCCCCTTAACCCATTCCTCTGGTAATATTCCAGTCTCTAAAACTTTGTTGAACAGTTTACAGTATGTACTGGTGAGTAGGGGAACACTATGTTTGATGTACTCATTACGAATATCGTCAATCCCTGCGGCCTTTCCGTTTTTCAAACCGCGAACAGCTTTCAGAATTTCGTCTTCAGTGATGGGTGAGTTAAGCCCTTCAGAGTCATAGTCTAAATCAATCGGTGGGTCAGCATTCACTTCGCTGGCACCAGTGTTGAGGTCCTTGAAGTGATCTAATAAATCGCTCAGGCTTATAGGACAGTTTTGCACGGGTTTTCCTCGTACTTGCCGCCAATACTCTTTTGGGTCGCTAAATTTCATATTTTTCAGTTTGGCGTGCCACTTTTTGCGGGCAGATCTCTTTGCTTTCTTAATTGTTGCGCGATACTCGCGGCTTCTAATTCTCGCGTGTTAGTTTCTGTACAATTGCCTTTGGCTCTCCTGTACTCCTCTCTCTTTTGTCTGCATTCCGCATTGAACCACTCCTGTTTGTTCTTAGTCTTAACATGCTCTTGGCTGGCACGCGACTTACACGTTCCCAACGTGACACGTGCGGTGTCAAGTAGGACCGACACTAGGTGCGGGTTAATCACAGCTGGGTCATCGTTGTTGTCAGTGAGCTCGTTTAGGGCTTGAATGCCACTTGTCGCTAAGTTGGTTACGTAATTGGATGATGGCAACGATGAAAACACCAGCACAAATATTTGGCCCCAGCCGGGATACGAACTCACGACCCGAGCATAAGAAGTCCAAGGCTCTACCATTCGACCACCCCGGCTCTCCGGTAAACGATATACGTTATTGTATTTCACTACTAAAGTTTTAAAAATCGTGTGAATGTTCTGTCACGGGAAATTGTATAGTCTGATGACTGAGACATCAGTTCTGCATCAGTGTTATTAACAGGTTCATTTCAGTTAAAGTGTAAAGCAATAGAAGTTACTGTATTTTACTACTAACCTTGTACCTATCATATAAATGTTCTGTAGAAGGAAAGTACTTGTACATGACTGAACAGGTGGCGGACGAACTGCGTAATAAAACTCTTCATGTAGTAATGCCTGATCATGGTGTAACAGGATGCTCTGAAAAAAACCATTTCTGTTTATCAGTTAACGTTAGCACTCCTAATGAATGTAATCAAATAATGCGTGTGTTATGCAGGATATCTTAATCATAGTGTGCCAGTGAATGTTGGGACAGATCCGACAACTACGGCTTACAACTGATGAAAATTACTCCTGACGAAATGCAGTGTGATAAAAATAGAGTTTGCGTCACTGTCAGTCACAATACGACTGAGATGACTTACGTCACTGAGTTGAAAGTGATGTAGCCTATCTTTATTAAACTGCTGAACAAAGTGAGGAAAATTACCACAAACTTCGTGTGTGTGTGTGTGTGTGTGTGTGTGTGTGTGATACGTTGCGTCAAGTGCATTCAGCTTTCTGCTACCGCTTCTTTCTTTCTTTATTCTTTCTTACTTTTTTGTGCACTTTCTGTTTCCAGTCTCGATCTCAGCCGGTGTCTGAGATTTACGTCAAAATTGGCGGAAAGGCAGTACAAGACGACAGAAGCAGTCCACAAAAAATGCAATGTTAGCAGTTCAAATCAAATCAAATATACTTTATAAATCCCCAAAAAGCGACAGTGTAAGCCGAAACAACAACAACAAACAAACAAGCAAGCGAACAAACCAACAGCAAATAAAAGAATTAATTTAAATAAAAACCCAGTTAAGAACATCCATACACCGCACACACGTACACATATACAATCATGCACTCTCTCTCTCTCTCACACACACACACACACACGCACGCACGCACGCACGCACACACAAAGAGTTAATTTCATTCGGAACTACCTAATTAATTTTTATCAAAATACTGAAATTTTATACAACCATTTTTTTTTATATCAAATAACTGAGTATAATTACTAACCTATGTATAACATATCTACTTCCTAAATTTAGAGACACGTCATTTGTTTACAGACAGTCAGGTAAGAGTCACGAAGACAGTTCGCGAATATTCCGTACGTCCGGCTGTTGCACACGTGACGTCTCCCAAACAGGGTCGGATATGCACCAATAACCGGATATCGGACAGAGGTCTCGGCGGATCTTGTGCGAAGACATCTTTTCGAGGTTATTTATAAACTAGCGCATAGAGTTTCTGGGTTTTGCCCACTGTCTAAATAATTATGTCCCTTGGGCCGCTGCTTAGTAAGCGGAGTGGAGTGACCTAGTTTATATAATTATTTATCACCAACCTCTGTCGTCGTTTTCACAGATTTTTTTTTTGTTTTTTTTTTTTTTTGCCCGCTTCTCGCAAACTTCCCCTGTCGACTGACATACACACACACGCACACACGCATGCACGCATGCACGCACACACAACAACGGCGCATGCACGCGCACGCACGCACGTGACGTACAACTACTACACAAAGAGAGATTTTCGACACTTTCACATGGTGAGGTTTGAACTGATATGACAAGTATAAACAAGGGTAAATAAAACAAAGTGAAGTAGCCTTTTCTGCGGTTTTTCCACACGTAAAATAATGTCAATGTTCAAACACAACACAACGCACTTGTACACAACACAACACAATGTCTAACACAACACAATGCAAACCACAACACAATACAATGCACAATACTACACGACACAACACAATGTCACACGACACGCACGACACAACACAATACGACACGACACGACACTACACAATACGACACGACACAGTACGACACGACACGAGACGACACGACACAATACGACACAACACAATACCACACGACAGGACACGACACAACACGACAGGACACGACACAACTCCACACGACACAATACCACGCGACATGACACGACACAGCACAATACACCACGACACAACACGACACGACACGACACAAAACACGACACAAAACAAAACAAAACAAAACATCCTCATGCCATCATCCTCATCTCCATCCTCATGCATAATAAAAATTGCCCCAGCTTTCGAGCTCTCCGTGGATTCCACCCATGACCTGCGAGGAACACCACTGGCGCTGGCAAAAGAAATGGGGCAGCAAAAAACAACAACAACAACAACCAAACAAACAAACAAACAAAAAACGTCACACATGTGTACCGAACGTCTAATTAAAACTAGAAGAGAGTGCATTTTTCGCTCAGGAAGGCGAACGTAACCTCGGAAGGTTCAGTAGACTTTTTCACATAGAAGTAGGAAGCAACCACTGATTCGTGTAATAAGAAAATCATTGCTAGTAACACGAACCTTTCCAGCGTTGCCTCGCTGATCGCTGTTCTGGGTACAGTTGGCAGAAGATTGTTGTTCAGTTTTAGAACTTTCAGATTCCTCAGCTGATCGAAGGCACCGTCAGGGATATCACTAAGGCGGTTATTATAAAGGGCCAGACTTGATAACAGCGGGAATCTTGAAAACGTTGTCTTAGTTATCTGGCTGATTTTACAGTAGCCAAGATACAATATTCTCACCGATGACAGATGGCCAAATAACTGATGAAACCGTTCTTCGGTCACAGTGTGGAAGTTGGTTTTATCCAGGTACAGTACCTGCAAACTCGAACAACCTCTGAATGCGTCTTTGTCCACGACGGAGCTGGCAAAATCGAGTTCATAATTAAATCCCATAGCAAGCCTGATCAACGCTGAGTTGTTGAAAGCAAACCTTTCAATTTTCCTGATGGTTTTCTCCATTTGATTCACCTCCAACTGAGTAAGCGCTGGAAATCGTTGTGGTGAGAACATGTTGCTTTCAAAGTGCACCAAGCGGTTGTATTTCATATCCAGCTCCGTCAGATTAGGTAGACAAACTGGATCTTCGATGCTTGTGATGACGTTGAAGTCAAGGTGCAGCTGAACCAGACTAGGGAACAACGACGTGGTCTTTCCCGTCTGGCACGTCTGTGGGAATTGGGCAAGTCTGTTGTTGTGGAAGCTCACGTACCGCAGAGAACCTAGGTGGGCAGTTCTGAGGTCGTACAAGCCGTTACTCAACAAAGAGAGATTAGTCAGACGTGGTAGAGGCTGTAACGCTTGCATATCGAGCGAGTCTATCCGGTTCCAGCTCAGATCGAGATGGGTTAGACTGGACATTGAGACGTTCGCAAAAACCTCCTTTGGGATGGGTCCCAGATTTCCACACTTGATGTCCAGTTTCTCTAAGGTCGGGATGGCAAACACAGGAGCTAGGGAGGTGTAGTTGAGGTTATTGCCGCCGATGAGCACGGTGTCCAGTTTGGCCATCCCCTCAAACGCTTTGTCCGAAATGTGCTCGAGTCCGTTGTTGTAGAGATCCAACAGCCACACTGTCTTCGATACGTTGACGAAGAACTTGTCTGGGAGGATGGTGAGCTTGTTGTTGGAGAAATTCAGCACCTTCACGTTGTCCATGACACTTGGTACGTACGTCAGACTGCCAAAATTAGAGGAGCAGTCAAGCGTGAAACGGTTGCAGCGACACAACTCCTGGAAGCAGTTATGCGTGATTAAGAAAGGAGAAACAGGCGTGCTCCAGCAGAAGATGGCCTGAAGTGCCAGCATCTGGACGTTCAGCCGCATGACGACAAAGCACATTACGATGACGAAAACATTCGTTTTGCCAGTATATGCCATGGTGAAGAAGGCGTCTCCCCTGCCAGGGCAACTGACGAAGACTCTTGTAGCGGGCGGCCTTAACTGCAACATTAGCTGGAATCTGCTCGATCTCCA
>JACVVK020000031.1:1035000-1055000 GCA_018292915.2 Batillaria attramentaria | reverse complement strand
ATCTGGCCGCCGGCACAGCGAGCCAGCGTCTAACAATCCCTGACTCATCACTATGTTCACGGTATGGGTCGCCAGCGACCCAGGAAGTATACACCGTGAGCTTTTACACCGAGTGCGGCGAAGGTTAGAACTGAAATGCTCACTGTCGTGGTATTTGGAACAGAATACCAACAAAAAAAAAAAAAAACCCGACAGAACAGGCTCTAAGGATCAAAGGATCATACTATACTCTCTATATACTTTCCACCATAATTAGAGGGCCATGGTATAAACATCCGTGATCGAGCACACGTGGTAAAAAGCCAAGTTTTGTAATGCGCATGTGCACAAGCACCTCTCCAAGCAGATGCGCACAGGGACGTTTGTAGGTAAAACAGTCAGAGATGACGCTGGAAGCATGCCGAAGTATGCTTCAATTCAAGAAAATCCAGGTACTGACAGAGTACAAAAAATGTTCACAATGCCGTGCGCGTGACTAAGTAAAATTAATCACACTACTTTGTTGATTTTGACCGAAAAACTATACGTTAAAAATCGCAGTTTCTCCGGTCAAAATCAACAAACTTTTGAGACGTGTTTCACGCAATCGGTGGCATGTCGTTGTGAAAACTCTACTTTTGTTTCTGCCTTGTTTATCGTCCATTGGGCATGTTCTGATCGTGTCTAACACGCCAGTCCTTTTCTATAGGTAGTATTTTCAGCAGGATTCACCGGTTGTGTAAAATCTTATGAAAGCGCTTTGAGGTTCAAACTTTACATCCATCCTTGGAGAGAAGAATTTTCCAGAAAAGAATTTGGGTGGACGAGTGGTTATCATTATTCATGTCACAGCGAACTGCTCTGAATATCCTCCCTAAGATCTATATAATTGCATGCCCCCTTATCTCCAACCCATTCAGTGTCAAGTTCACGCCAAACAGAGACATGCGGAAACTAGACTGAAAAAAAGTATTCCTGAACAAACAAGGCGAGAAACTGAAAGCTGGTTGGCTATCGCAAATCGTCCCCTCAGCCAGTACAGGAAGGGATTAGGCCCACGTGAGAACCAGGAACATACTGTTGTTGTGCTAGCATTCTGACCTAAGGGTGTTGGGATTACGTTACAGCCTGAGGTCTTTGAAAAGGAAAATGTAATGACTGCGAAATGGTTACAAGTTAAACAAATAAAAGCGACATAAAACTCTGAACAGAAACGTTGACCCGTGCCGTCCTTTGTGAACGTTCAGTGGTTTCTGTCCCTTTTATGTCGCTTTTATTTGTTTTCTGAGGTCTTTGGTTAACAGGGCACGCGATATCACAGGGTGTAGTTAAAATGGACGATGTACTGATGAGCTGAAATTACTTTATTCATCCCTAAAGGGGAAATTGCTTTTGTCCGAAATACCCGACATCACATAAGAAACCTGAAAACCTAAAACCAACAAGACATGGCAAGACTTAAGAATTAATAGCACATAAAATCAGCTGTGCATATCTTAAGATGATCATAACTTTAAACTCATAACTTTAAAGGGTCGCGAGTTCGTGTCCCGACAGGGGCCAAATATTTGTGCTGTGTTTTTCATCGTTGCCACGTCTTTGATATCACCCGTATGTGGTGGAAAAGGACGTTACCCCCCCCCCCCCCAAGACCCACCCCACCCATAACTTTAAAGCCGCGAAAGCAGCAAAGACTACTTCGCGGCTAATACGAACTTGGCAGCAACTGAGTTAATTGCAAGTTCATGTCAAACAGGAACGCACGCGGAAACGAGATTGTAACAAAGTGAATATAATAATAATAATAAAATGGATACTTAAAAGACACCCTCCCTCTCGCGGGAGCTCAGGGCGCCTTACAAAGAACGCACACTCACTCACCCAGAAACACACACGACATGCCTCCACACATACATTTAACTAAAAACACATGATGTGCAGCATCATACACGGGCTGCCCCTGGCTTACACACACACACACACACACACACACATGACCAGCAAGATCTTGAAGTCTTGACTGAACAAATATCTTTAGGCAAGAAAGCCGGTTGGCTACCGCAGATTGTCCCCTCTGCCAATACATACAATGTTTAGAGCGCGAGAACCAGGAACAACATGTCGCCGGCTCTGTTACAATGTCGATCTCAGGTGTTCACGTACTGCCTAGAGTCGCCCGTTTGCCGCGGTGCACGTGACTTGCATGCCAACTTAGTCAACAGGCAGTGCATGTCGGAGTGCAGTAAAGGCGTGTTTGGGTGACACAAGGAAGTCACGACAGCGTGCAGGACTTTTGAGGGTGTCTTTTATGACAATAATCGTAACATTGATAGAAGGCGTTTTCAAGCTGAGGCCGACCGAATTGGGTGACTCGGATAATGATGGCAGATTGTATTGCTGCCGTGGCTCGCACTGAACCTGCCCCCCTCCCCCCCCCCTCCCCTTTCCTCCAAGGCCTCTCTCTCCCTCTTTCCGTTGTAAAGATTCGTTCATGTGGTTCTCTCTCTCTCTCTCTCTCTCTCTCACACACACACACACACACACACACACACACACACACACACAGAACTACCTACACACACACACACACACACACACACACACACGCCCCAACACACACACACACACACACACACACACTGGGTTACCATGCACGCCATTTACTACTTCATTATATGCATCACGTTGTGTTCAGTACTTGCTGACACTAGTCACAGGATGTTTAACCCCACTTCATTCTCACCGTACTTATTGTCTCTCAGAAGTCTCGATTTCCTTTCGCTTCAAGATAGGAAGTGAGATGCACTCACATGCACTCCCTTATCACTGAAGCACCTGGATGTTGATTTACTCCCTGATGAGTACGTGTGTTGGCTTTAAATTAAGTACGGTGATTCCTGTAACTGAAGTCGCGATTTCCTTCCAGACGGGAAGTCATGTGACTCGACTTGCGCTGGCACGTGCAATATATGAAATCTGTAATCCACTAAAGCATCTGACTGAAATTGCATACTGATGAGAGTAGGCAATAAGAACAATGATTTCTGCTAAGTCGTGATTTCTTTGCAAGTACAGGTTAGGAAGTCATTGAAGTGACCTTTCGCTGGCACATCACATTAAATCCATAATCCTTGAGACACCTGACATACTGTTGTTGTGCTAGCATTCTGACCCAAGCGCGGTGAGATTACGTTTCAGCCTGAGGTGTTTGAAAATGAAACTGTAATGACTGCGAAGTGGTTACAAGTTAAAGAAAATAAATGCGACATAAAACACATGAATTTGCTTATTGACAAATGTAGGCTATACGAACAGTGATTTCTGCGAAGTCGCGATTTCTTTGCAAATAGATAAGGAAGTCATTGAAGTGACCTCCACTGGCACATCACATGAAATTCATAATCCCTGAGACACCTAACATGAATTTACTTACTGGTAAGTGTAGGCTGTGAGTGCAGTGATTTCTGGTAAGTCGCGATTCTTTCGAAATCCAGATAAGGAAGTTACGTGACTTCATTTGCACTGCCACATCACATTAAATCATGAAAGCATCTAGCGTCAGTTTGCTTACTGAGGAATGTAGGCTATAAGTACAGTGATTTCCCCCTGTTCTTATTGCCTTCTCAAAGTTCTGATGCGGACTCCACCCCCCCCCACCCCCACCCCCCTGCAGACTCCACCCCCTTCTCCTGTTTTTTTTGTTGTTTTTTTTTGTTTTGTTTAAAACTTGTCATCCCCCCCCCCCCGCGCTACGAGCATGCTGGGCATGGAGTTTTTCAGCGCGTTATAAGACACCATCATCATCATTTCTGGAAAGTCGCGATTTCGCAGATACAGACGAGGAAGTCAAGTGACTTGAACTGATAAGCCTACATCACACGACATCTGTAATCAGTGGAAGCACCTGACATCAATTTGCTTACTAATGAGTATGTATAGGCTTTGTGTGCTGTGGTTTCTTCTGTAGTGGCGATTTCCTGTCGCTTCAGGATGGGTGGGTGGGGGTGAGTGTTGGGGGGTTTAACGTCCTTTTCCACCACATAGGGTGATATCAAAGACGGGGTAACGATGAAAAAGCCAGCACAAATATTTGGCCCCAGCCGGGATCGAAATCACGACCCGAGCATTAGAAGTCCAACGCTCTACCATTCGACCACCCCGGCTCCCCCGCTTCAAGATGGACAGTCAAGACAATAATAATAACACTAATGAGGATTTTTATAGCGCCTTATTCTCAAAGCCGGGGCTGTAGGCGCTTTATAAATGTCTACAAAAGGTGATAAATAAACACATGAATAACAGATAAATAATCAACTAAATAAATACGAATAGAAGGTACATATATACGTACATACATTACATACATATAGTCATGACAGTCAGACATACATACAAGCACTTGTTCAGCACATCACCAGAGGGAGGTAATCAAAGTGAACGAACCTCTTTCCGTCGCCTATGCCGCTTTAAAAAAAAAAATGGACAACGAGTACTCTCATTCAAAAGCCGTTCTTTTAAAACACTGATGAGCACTGCACACATCTTCAGATTGAATGTAAGATTTTAGAGAGAAAGAGATCATGCTGTCAGTACTTGTATGAGTGCAGGGGCGTAGGAACCACGGGGGCCCTGGGGCCCAGGCCCCCGTTCGATTTTTGGAAGGGAGGGGGGGGGGGGCGAATATCTTTGGGCCCCCTTGCTTTGATAAGAGGAGAGGGGGGCCACCAGTGGTGGGGACCCTCTGCTCTGCTGTTCGCAGGACACAATCCTTGGCAGTCAACACACACACAACACACACACACACACACACACCACACACACACACACACCACACATCCCCCCCCCCCTTCTTCACCCCGGCCGTATGGCTCACCCGACTTAGTGGGCCCCCCCCTTCCTCTCAGCATCTTCTTATGCGCCTTGGACGTGATTGGTATTCAAATCGCTTTGCTTCAGATGAATTAGAAAGTAATTTCTTATACGTATTAGTGCAAGTCGGTTTGTGGCTGGTAAACGGCCTCTTTCAGTCGTTCTAACCGGACAAACTCAAAATCCAAAGCGTTTGTCCGGTGCCATGGCGTCTTGAATTTGGAAGAACTCGGTGCTACGGCGTGGGAACCCGCTGATTGACGGCGCAATGACTTGGGGCGGCATAGCACTGGAAAACGCCCTTTCCTTTTGTTTCACGCCCAGTCATGTGATTCATTGATTGATGCTTGCATTGCCCTCAGCAGTGAAATCTGTAAGCACTGAAAGACCTGACAATGACACTTGATTGTTCCCAGGATGGAAGATTAGTAGGGAGACCTGTCCTTACACCTTGTTCCTGCTACTCTCACCTCTCTCTCTCTTTCCTCTCTCTATCTCTGACCTCTCTCTCTCTCTCTCTCTCTTCTACTTAGTTAACGCATGCCTATTGTTTTCATTTGTTGTCACCTTCTATTGACTCAGTACTGATTGACTATTTTATCCACTATTCCAGTCCTCAGATATATTTGTAACATGACTCGCACCACTCGAAACAACACTTCACCTCCCACACAAAAGTCAATATAGGCCACTTAAATGTGTACCACATATGCAACAAAATACCTGATGTCACTGTTCTTCTTAATCAGGAGAAACCATTCCAGTATTTTTGGTTTACGAATCCAGACTGAACCTCGAATAAGCGACGACATCGTTGCGATTCAAGAATTACTCAGTCATACGAAAAGACGCTGCTTCCCCCGGCCACACAGGCATCGCCGTTTATATTCATAACTCCATCGCCAGCTGTTAATCCGACGTACAAGACCTTGAGTCGGATAACGTGGAGAGTCTCTGGGTGGAAATGAAATTAAACAAATCCTCCCCTACGTATATAGGTTTCATTTATAGAAACCCAGCGGCTACGTTCACATGGTATGACGATTTTGTCTCCATGATGGACAAGGTTAATTGTTGCAAAGGTGATGTACACATCCTGGGTGATTTTAATATTGACTTGATGAAACCCACCAACACAGCATGGACATATACATTCTCTTTATTTGGTCTTAAACAAATGGTCACGTCACCCACCAGAGTTGCATCTTCCTCCACTACGCTTATAGACCACATATATACTACTAATACCACGGCCGTGAAAAATGTACATGTACCCTCCATCTCCATTAGTGATCACTTTCCCGTATGTTTTTCACTATCAGTCCAACGTGACAAGCCCATTCCCAAAACTCACACGTCCATTAGGTACAGATGTTTTAAAAAGTTTAATAAAGAAGCCTTTCTCATGGACCTTGCCATTACACCATTCTGCGATGTATACCATTACAATGACCCAAACGAGGCCCTGGCGTGCTGGTACTAGACTGTTCCTCGGTGTTTTAGATAAACACGCACCTATAAGAGAAAAAAGAGTAAAACATCCCTCCATGCCGCCATGGCTCTCAGATGACATAAAGAAGGCAATGGAGTTGAGAGATGACCTTAAAAAAGGAAAACAAAATTGATGAGTTCAAAAAGCAACGGAACATGGTTAAATCATTAGTTAGAAGGGCACAGAAATCTTTCGCAGATGACAAAATCATCGGAGGAAAAGACAGTCGGAATATTTGGAAAGCCATCAACATGTTTACCCGTGGCAAAAAATCAAAGCGTGCATTCATTCCATCTGAACTCTCACCGAACGATTTTAATGATCATTTTCTAAACATTGCTGATTCCGTAGTCCAGTCTAATCCCAATAACCCGAAGACTATGTATGTTCTGAGGAACTCCGCAAGTCACTGTCAGTCAGCTAAAAGGAAAGTTCTTTCTCTGTTCCACTCATGACCGTCTATGAAGTTGGGAAATCCATCTCGGCTATAAAGAACAAGGCGTGTGGTCCTGATGGAATTAACATCAACATCCTTAAGTTTGTCATTACCCTACATTGTGGAATCACTGCACGTATATTTATAATCTGTCACTTCAACACAGTATTTTTCCGGACGAACTCAAGAAAGCCAAAGTAGTGCCCATTCCAAAAAGTAAAGATCTCCATAATCTGAGTGACTACCGTCCGATTTCAGTTTTATCAGTCTTGTCCAAACCACTGGAAAGACATATTCATAACCACACACTCAGTTTCCTAGAAAAACAACATCTTCTAAGTCCGCTTCAATCTGGTTTCCGCCCCAACACTCATGCCACACCGCACTTGTCCGCATCGTCGACACTTGGTTATCTGCTGTCAACAAATCCCAACTAACTGGTGCAGTCTTTCTTGATCTGAAGAAAGCATTTGACTTGGTAAACCACGGCTTTTGTTAAAGAAATTGTCCCTATACATCCCTGATCCTAAGACAATCTCCTTATTTTTTTCATATCTTCAAGGTAGAAGGCAGAAAGTCTATCCTAAATGGCGCGTTTTCTAAGGAAGGTATTGTTAAACTCGGTGTTGCCCCAGGGCTCTATCCTTGGCCCAATTTTCTTTTGTTTTATTCATCAATGATATGCCCCTCTCACTCTCTAACCCTAACGTAAGCTGTGATATGTTTGCTGACGACTCCACGCTCCATGCTGTCGGATGTGCACGATGTTTCAAAGTAAACTGCAGTATTGCAGCAGAGCCCTCACTGAAGTCTCTCAGTGGTGGTAGAGGTCCAACCACATGGTAATTAGTACCACCATAAACCAAAAGCATGCTCATAACAACGCGCCAAAAACACAACGCAAACTTTCTCCCTCTACGGTTGTCCAGTTGGATCAGAGTCCATCGAGCAAGTCTCAAACCACCGTCTACTAGGTGTCATAAATTGACGACCAACTAAAGTGGAAACGCATAGTTGATGTGTCTCTGTAAGTTATTATCAAAAAAATCTATTCTTGCTATCTAAACTAAGTCGCTTAGTTAGTCAGTGACACCTGCAAGCTATTCTTTCATGCCCACGTGCAAAGTCACCTGGATTTTGCGTCTAGTCCTGTGGGACGAGTGCAGCGAAAAATCAGTCAAAAAGGTAAACTCCATTCACCGGCGCGCTGTCAAACTCTTACACTCGGGGAATTCTAGTACTGACCAAAAGTTTAAAATCCTCAAAACTTCTTCCCCTAAAACAGCATCTGGGAATTTAACAAATGCTTACTAATGCACAAAATTGTCTACTGCAAAGCCCCAACATATCTTCATCAACTGTTTAATTTCAAACATCGATAAACAACACAACACAAGGAACAGTCTGCTCCCCAGTGCCTCGTCCAAGGGTTGATATCTACAAATGTAGCCTGTCTTTCTCAGGGGCATCCATATGGAACTCTTTACCCACTAAGTATCCAGAACATCTCCAAACTTCACTGACTTCAAACAAATTCTACACGACACGCCTCATCTGAACAATGTAGATAGAAATGTGTTATATGCATGTTTTCGAATGTTAGTGACGACTTCGAAGTTCGTACTTGGCATACAGCCAATATCATCGACAAATGCGACATATGTTTTGATTGTTTACCATGTCTACTTTTCTCTTCTTCATTTCTCTTAGATAGTTAATACTTTTGTTTGTCCTCTTTTTTTTTCTTTCTTTTTTTTTTTTCTTTTCCCCCTTGCTTTGATGTTGTCTTTTTACCCTTTAACGTAGACTAGCAGGACAGCTTGTAAGACAGGCAGTAATGCCTAAAAGCTCTATCCTGAATAAAAAACGCTTCATCATCATCAGTTTTACTGCCATGAGTGTATGTGATGGGTGTATGAGTGAAGAGTGTGTACGGGGGCATGGTTGTTGTTTTTTTGTTTTGTTTTTTTTACATGGAGATTCTGTTCTTGTGTCAAGAGCTGTACACCAAAAAGTTCCCTGAGGGGATTCATAAAGTTATTCTTATCTTATCTTATTCTTAACAAGTGAAGTTTAATTTCTACCCTCTAGGGGCCGGGGTTGGGGGGGGGGGTAGGTAGGAAATAAAAACAGAAAACTGAAAACCAAAACAGAATCGAAACCTATATAATCATACAAATGCTCGCACGTACATCATGACTGAGACTTCACTCCTATAAACAGACAGCTGTCTAGTGCATACATGCGTACATACTTACATACCAACGTCCACGCGCGCACACACACACACACACACACACACACACACACACATCATATACGCCCGCGCATTCAAAACAAGCGTACAAGTACGTACATTCATACGTATCCGTACACTCAACGTAATTACAAACGTACGTAAATATAATACTGATGCATATACAACGTATACACACATAATAATAATAAATTGCTTTTATATAGTGCAGTATCCCAGCAGGACGCTGGCTCAGAGCGCTCTACAATTACAATTACACACACACGACGACACACACAACACACACACACACCAACACCACACACACACACACATCACTTTCATAACATACAGTTTGGATCTCGATAAAATGAGCTGGGGGAGGGGGGATGATTATTTACCGATGGATGTTACCAAGCAACAAAGACCATTTCTCAACTAATTAACTAAGAGGGAGAGAAGGCTGACTGAAAGAAGTGGGGTTTTAGTTTGTTTTTAAAACTGTGAAAGATGGAGACTGACGGACATGTAGAGGAAATGAATTCCAAACTCACGGGACCTGGTAGTGAAAGGACCTCCTGCCAAATGTAAGTGTAAACATACACGGATGACGACAAAAAGCGGGAGTAGTCGAGCAGACGGATGGACTATGACTGTGTCGGTGACTGAGTCTAATCACTCAAGCGAGAAAAACACCACCACAGAATTAGGCCACAACCTCAGGCAGAGCGAAACCGGATGAAGGAAAACAAACGGACAGTTGTAAGAGGGTTCCTTACTTCCGCTTACCTATTTATCCCCACAGAGCCTACAGACTTCAACATAAGTCAAGGACCACTTGCAAATTTGGCTAGAATTCCTGGAAGATGTCCGTGCAGCACATGGTGGTTTTTCAGCTTCAGCAAGCTTTGCAGGATGCATCGTTAACCCTTTAACACTTTCACAGCAAAAAAAAAATTTGAAAGATTCCTTGATCTCTATTTTTTGTGAATTCTTAAAAATTAGACCTGTCTGTCAAGGTAGTCCTTGACTTATGTTGAAGTCTGTAGTATGTCCACACATTTTGCTTTGAAAATTTGTCAGCTCGCTGGCTGGATAGTATCACGAACTGGTTGTTTGTTTGAAGGTGTGCGATGAGACAGAGATGTACGATGAGAAAGCATATATGATTGGCGAAACACGACAAAAATCGACAGACCTGTGTTTCTGGAGGAAACAAAAGAACAGTTTTTCACCAGAACAATGACACTTTTTAACCAGAAAAAAAATGGACAATCCTGTTTTTTTCTGCCTGAAAACAGGGTTTCTGCAGAAAAAATTGCAAAGAAAATGTGATTTTCTGGAGGAAAAATGGCCAATCATGCACAATCATTTTCTGCAGAAAAAAAAAATTGAAACAGCACTTTTCCTCTGCACCAAAAAAAACTTACGTTTCTGCAGAAAATATTTTTCTGCAAAAACAACTGCTCTCATTTCACCCTCGCCTGTGTTTCTTGCAGAAAAGTCGTTTTTCCTTTCCCCCTGCAGAAACGTCAATTTTCGGCAGGGGAAAAATGCTATTGCGTCATTTCCGTTTCTTGTCGAAATGTCTGCAGAAAACCAGTTTTCACCTTGCACATAAGTGCTTTTTCTGCAGGAAAAAAAAATACTAATTTTATTGGGAAATTTTTTCTTTGGAAAAAAGTTATTTTGTCAATCATAAAGTATCTCATCTCAATCTCATCGTACATCTCTGTCTCATCGTGCACCTTTAAGCCACCACGTTACACCCCGTGATGATTTACGGCCTGAATTTGTTAACGTTGACACCACTGCCGGTGAAAACAGGCCAGCCACATCTTCAGAAACGGGCCAATGAATGACAATGCGTCACGGTTGGCCCCGTCAGACGAACTCAGCCATGCGTGAAATGGTCAGCGAAAAGCAGGCTACACCTCTGAGGTCACAGCCACAGAACTACACGTATATTTTTAGCTCTATGGTCACAGCAGCTGACGGAAGGTGACAGTAGGAAAAAGACGAACAGGAGACTAGGCTGGTGGAGGTGGGTGTTGTCGACTGAGAGGCATGGGAAGACGGACGTACGTTTTTCAAACTCACAGCCTGAGGGGGATAACCGCGGCCTGATGACTTATACACCGGAAAGTCTTCTGCCCTGACGAAACAATTCATGCGGGACCGCTTGCTGAGGTCGTGTACGCGAGGCGTGGTCTCCCTGTGCGCGTTTGTGTGTCCTCCCCCCCCCCTCCCCACGCCCGCACCTTCAGCTGGGACTTATTATCTATCAAGCGCGAAGGCTTGGAAAGATCCTGTCCTTTATCGTATCTGGTCAGTGCTCACATCACCGCTGTTGGAGAAGCAGGGAGAGGCAAGGCAAGGCAAGTTTGATCTGGGAACCCGGACGAAGCTGTCACATTCAGGGCACGACGCTGAAGAGGCAGGAGTGTGTTGGATACCTGTGAAAGCTTTCTTCGCTCTACCGGTAAGTCGGAAAATGACCAACAGAAATTTAACTGCCTTGTACCTTTGTCTTAAAAATCAAGGTTAGTCCACTGATGAAGAGCAAGACGACTAGAACAGGAGTGTGTGGATACCTGTGAAAGTTTGTATTCCTCTACAGGTAGGTGACAGTTGACCAAAAAGGATTGTGTTGCATGATAATAATAATAATAATAATAATAATAATGACAGTACTTATATACCGCTGTAACCTGTTGATAAGAGTTCTAAGCGCTCAGAGATAAAATAAAATAATAAGTAAAGAGAAAGCGTGTGTGTGTGTGTGTGTGTGTGTGTGTGTGTGTTTGGGGGGTTTAACGTCCTTTTCCACCACATAGGGTGATATCAAGGACGGGGCAACGATAAAAAAAAAAAAGCCAGCACAAATATTTGGCCCCAGCCGGGATACGAACTCACGACCCGAGCATTAGAAGTCCAACGCTCTACCATTCGACCACCCCGGCTTCCCGTAAAGAGGAAGAAATATAGACAAAAATAATTTATATACAGAGCCATAAGGTCAGGTCGTAGGCACAACGACACGCACACGCTGAGAACACGATGCACACTGTTAAATGGTGTTCAGGGCTGAAAACTGATGGGTTTTAATATTTTGCTTGAAAGTTTCAAGGGAGGGTGACTGGCGGAGAGAATGAGGGAGAGAATTCCAGGCTAAAGGACCAGCGTAGGAGAATACTCGAGTGCCAACGATAGAAAGTCTAGTGCGTTGAATTTTGAGGGTAAGAATGTCAACTGAAGACCGCGGGAGACATTGCACCCTTGTCTGAAAACAAACTAGTGCAATTAGGAGGAACAAGGCAGCTAGAATGCTCAGTATTCAGTCAGTCAGATGTCGACTTTCATAATCCTTTCAGCAGGCCGGACTAATCTTTGTTGTTCATTGACAATGCAGACTGCTGATCTGGTGTGTGGGTGTTTGGGGGGTTGAACGTCCATTTCCACCACATAGGGTGATATTAAAGACGGGGCAACGATGAAAAAGCCAGCACAAATATTTGGCCCCAACCGGGATCGAACTCACGACCCGAGCATTAGAAGTCCAACGCTTCTACCATTCGACCACCCCGGCTCCCCCTGATGTGGTGGTGACAAGGCAATCTTAGGTCACATCATTATTACGAACGTTACTTCTTTAACGTCTCAATACGTGCGGTGCGCATACAACGTCGTGTAGAAAACTTTTCATCCAGTGTGCTTAATATGTGCATCAGAATCAGTCACTGGGGTCACAATCACAGACGTATAGAGATAGACGCACCGCGGTGCCGGAAAAGTGACGCCGCCGCGCGCCATGTTGCTAGTACCTGGAAGTGCCAGCTGTTTACATAGCGCGCATAGCATTTGCCAGACGCTATCAGCTGTTTACATAGCGCGCATAGCATTGGTCCGCTTTATCTTACGTCACATTTCTGATGACGTCTTTCTAAAGAACTTTGTATTTCGAACGAGGCGTCCTATACACAGAGCCTCTGAGTTCTGGTATTAGTAAGATGGCCGCGATAGCGACACTCGCAAGAAGCGGTGGCAGCGTGCGGCGGTGCGTCTATCTCTTTACGTCTGTGGTCACAATATAGCATCTGAGATCATTGTAGTGACCCTGACCGGCGTGTAAGTTGTTGTAGAAGTGTACCGCGTACTGAGCAGACGACGTTATTTGCTTGCGGACTGTGCACCAGCTAGACGGCGCTTATTGCTATCTATTTTTTGAAGCTTTGTCGGGGAACCGGGGTGGTCGAATGGTAGAGCGTTGGACTTCTAATGCTCGGGTCGTGAGTTCGATCCCGGCTGGGGCCAAATATATGTGCTGGCTTTTTCATCGTTGCCCCGTCTTTGATATCACCCTATGTGGTGGAAAAGGACGTTAACCCCCAAACACCCACCCACACGTCCTTGAAGCTTTGTTCAAGTCTCAATCTGTTTAGGAATGGACCGTAAGGTCAAAGAAAGTCATATTTCTCTAAAATTAGAAGCCACAAAGTCACGAAGGCTGTCGATATTGTCAATCGAAACACTATGATTCCTCTGTCTGGCAAACAGCTTTATAGCTTCGAAAGCGCAAGTTTTCAATCTCAGCGGCATTACGAATATAGAGGTTTTAAATCGCTTCAGAAACTCAAACACCCCGCGACCCAGCGGGTAGGTGCTAATGTGTGTGTGTTTGTGTGTGTGTGTGTGTGTGTGTGTGTGTGTGTTCTTTCTTTCTTTACCGCATATCAGGCTTTTACATTTGACATTCAATATCTACTCGGACAAAGAGATTGACGTTAGACCATTGTGTAGGTGCTGTGCTGCGGCCTTGGTTCAAGCAAATCGCTGAAACATGGCAGCCCTGGGCTAAAACTGAAGTAAAGAGAATATTATTTCACTCTTGACTGGAGTTACATGGGCCGGGATCCCTTCGTTGAAAGCCCGACCTGTACGTCTGCGTTTCCTAGGGCGCAAGTCATAGGTTGCTGGCCAGTTTTCAGTTACTGTCGTTTTATGGGATGACACTGTGTCTGATGTCATCCGTTTATTACACACACACTCTCTCTCTCTCTCTCTCTCACACACACACACACACACACACACACACACACACACACACACACACACAGAGTCTCTTGGTTGTTTGGGGGTTTAACGTCCTTTTCCACCACGTATGAGTGATATCAAAGACGGAGCAACGAGGAAAAAGCCAGCACAAAGTTTAGCTCCCAGCCGGGATCTGAACTCACGACCCAAACATTCACAGTGCAGTGCTCCAGCTCGGTTACTCCGGCTGCCCAGAGAGAGAGAGAGAGAAGGGGGGGTCAGACAAACAGACAGAAAGAGATAGGCAGAGACTGAGAGAGATGGGGGGAAGAGGGGACGGGGGGGGGGGGGGAGGGGTTAGTCAGAAGGAGAAGTGGGGGGGGGGAGGGGAGGAGGAGGAGGGGTTCAGACAAACAAACAGACATACAGACAGAGGATCAGACAAACAGAGAGACGGAGAGAGAGAGAGAGAGAGAGAGAGAGAGAGTTGAGACAAACCTACAGGGAGAGAGAGGCAGAGACTGAGATGGAGAGCGAGAGAGACAAAGAGAGAGAAGGCAGGTGTGCGATATTTAATGGCCTTTGTTCACAAAGCAAGTAAGTTTTTGTTTTTTTTAAGAAAACAAATTTAAACATGAGGTCGCTAAAAAAGGGGGGGGGGGGGGGGGGGGCTGTACACAGGCGATCATTACCGGCGATCACATAATTATAGTGTGTGTAGAGAACACTCTCAATCATTTACATCAGGGAGAGCACTCCGAAAAACCAAGCCTATGATTCTCCAGCGACTGTGTACCAGTTTGAATCTGGAATCAAACCCGCGACCTTCCACTTTAAGGTATTCCCTGTGAGCGCACACCGTACAAAAATAGCCGACAGTACATCTATAGACGAGCCAAACTACACAGAAGCTACATACGCATCACAGTTAGACAAATGGCGTCTTTGTCACCGAGTCATTCAGTTGTCAGCGACAAGCGTATCAATCAGTTTCTGTCAGAATTACGCACCTCTCACTTCCCGCTCTTGTCTTCATATTCAGCCGGAACACAGGAAATGGCGCAACAGGCAGACGACATTTTAGCAGTGAAATTGTCATCTGCCTGACATGATATACAGTTTGCTTTAAGGATGCATTGTAAATCATCAATCATTCTAAACATTGTGAAAGTTCACGAGCGCGCTTACAACAGAGAGAGAGAGAGAGAAAACAGACAAGCATACTATCAACCAAACGGACAGGGGGGGTGGGGGGGGGGGAGAGAGAGAGAGAATCAATAAATCTTTATTTTACAACGGTGGAGGCACTTAACATTAAACATTCAGATTTCATACCTGCCGTTGCTAAGTACTACGATTATCTAATTAAGAAAAGAAAGAGAGACAGACAGACACAGACAGACATGGACAGGGAAAGACAGACGGTCAGGCAGAGACTGAGCGAGCTAGACAAACAACAATCCACGTTCATGAAAATATTCACTTTTAAATTTCTTTCCTGGCAATGGTCGTAGGTGCAAAATAACGGTACTGTGTACTGGGCCTAACCTAGAGAAGATGAGAAGGATTTTTTCTTTCGCTGTAACTGTCTTTTTGTGTAAATTTCATGAAAACTGTGAATGGACATCAAAGGAAAAAGGGGGAAAACCCCGGACTGCACCTAAAAGTTATGTCGTCAAGAATATGACAGACGGTACAGGGCTTAGCTCTGCCTCAAGTCATCTTTTTTTTTTCTTTTCTTTTTTTCTGAAGTTTGTGACAAGGCGACAGCGACAGAAGCTGCAAATTCATCGCCAGAGACCACTTGTAACCGGGACGGATATGGGGGCAGGAGTGCCGTCTCGAACGGTGCCGTACTGTCTGTCTATAAAAACAAACGGAAAATGTGAAACGCGTCTCGGTGTTATTTTGATTTATAGTAGTTCAGAAAGAATTATTTAACATCTTTTCCCTCTCTGTGTGTGTGTGTGTGTGTGTGTGTGTGTGTGTGTGTGTGTGTGTGTGTGTGTGTGTGTGTGTGTCTGTGTCTGTGTGTGTGAGAGAGAGAGAGAGAGATTCAGAGACAGAGACAGAGAGAGCGAGCTATGCATTGTAAATCATTAATGTAAATCATCAGTCTTCCATGAAAGTTGTGCTTGCGCGAACCGTGGGCAGAGAGAGAGAGAGAGAGACAGAGAGAGAGGCAGAGAGAGAGGGAGAAAGAGAGACGCAGAGAGAGACAGAGAGAGCGAGATATGCATTGTAAATCATTAATGTAAATCATCAGTCATTCTATGAAAGTTGTGCTTGCGCGAACCGTGGGGGGGGGGGGGGGGGGAGAGACAGAGACAGACAGACAGAGAACAACACACATAACATAACCGTTTCACTGAGCGTTGTGCCCATGTTTGTATTGAACGCGGAGAGAGGGCGGTCGACAAACGCTTGCATGAAGCTATCATAGATACCTAGTTAGTATTCAAAACAAGACGTCACTTCTTTATCTGTTGTCTGCAATCATCATTTACTGGGAGCCTGCGGGTTGATATAGATATCACGAAGAAATCTGCTCAAACTCCGTACATTCCTCAAACCTAACTGTCCTTCAATCGGTCGAACCGATTTTGAGGCCTTGCGCTGACAATTAGATCTGGAACCAAGGTAGATAAGTTTAATCGCAAACTTACACACACACACACACACACACACACACACACACACACACACACACACACACACACACACACACACACAGAGTATGGCGTGCGTAATGGGCCCAAACAGCGTTTGAACGAATTAGTAGCCAATCGGCGCGAAAAGTCTTTGGGCGATTCTTAGAGTGCTTGAGCAAAGTCTGCCTGCGCTGTTTGGGCCCAATTCGCACGCCATAACACACACACGCGCGCGCGCGCGCGCGCACGCACGCACACACACACACACACACACACACACACACACACACACACACACACACACACACACACACACACACACACACACACACACACACACACACACACACACACACACACACACACACACACACACACACACACACACACACACACACACACACACACACACACACACAGAGTCCCTCCGTGGAACTCGGTCGCCTTCATACAACCTGAGGGTGAATCAAAATTGGCGAGTGTTAGCTTTTCTGGTTTTTCACCTACGTTACTACAAAATCCGAAGATCTGTATATATGCTCATGTTTTGAAAGAACGGCTTTCGGTGAGGAGCAATCGAGAGCAAACTGTTGATTTGGCATAGCAACCGGGAAAAGGTCGTCCATTTTGATTACTTTATTTCCTTGTACGGTTCAGCTCTGCCCGAAAAATACAACTCAGACCTGAGGTGGCCTTGATGCTGCGCAGCAGAGAGCACGTGATTATTTGCAAGGCTGAGTCCTGGGCCCGTATTTAAAAGTCGAGGTTAGGTCTTTTAGCCCCGGGCTAGAGTCTAACCTCGAACTAAACTAGCTCTAGGGTTAAATTTTCTGTTGTTTTTTGTTTTAAATCAGGAAGCGGGCCCATTCCAGCAAGGTGCCTAAGCCATTATAGAAGGATTTATTTCTTCCATTCTTCGCTTCCTTTTCTATTTAATTTTACTTTGGGTTTCTTTTGTCGTAGTCTGGGTTAGGTCCGTAGCCGTGGGTTAAATTAACCTCGACTTTTACATACGGGCCCTGAACTTTATAATCATTCATTTTTTAAATTTGTGTGAACACTTATAGAAGGTCGTCATGTGTATAATTATGTACGTTCAGCAGATTTTGGTCAGTTTTGTGTTAGGTTTTCATTGTTATAACTGATAATATTTACTGTTACATTGTTTCTCGGAAGTTCGAGGGCAAGTTTCCCACTGATTGACAATAAAGTGTTCATATTCTTTATTCTGTATACAACCAGGTACAACCCCATAGATATTATAGGCAAAAATACAGGGATGGGAGAAAGGACGAGAACCCGCGGCGTGTACTATTGTGAAAATAATGGGTTTATCATTACGCCTTGCAGAAAGATGTTATTGGTGTTGTCTGAAACTGGTGCGCAGTAAATTTACTTGTATGTGATTTGCATTTCGATTTCAATGTATTTTCTCCTCGAGGGGAGGGAAGGGCTGTCATTTTACGGGCGGGCTGCAAATATAATATCTTTTTTTTTAATCTGCTTCTGCGGGTGTGTTTCGTGCCTGCTTAATACAGTCTTCCGTCTACTGCGTTTTATACAGTTTGATCTATACACTCCTGTCTCCTGTGTTTCTATGTGACAGTTTCGCTTAGTTCTTAAATAGGTTTTTATCTACTCCAGGTCTGCTTAGTTTTTATACAGTTTGAACTATACACTCCTGTCTCCTGTGTTTCTATGTGACAGTTTTGTTTAGTTTTTAAATAGGTTTTTAGCTACTCGAGGTCTGCTTAGTTTTTATACAGTTTGAACTATACACTCCTGTCTCATGTGTTTCTATGTGACAGTTTTGCTTCGTTTTTAAATAGTTTTTTTTATCTACTCCAGGTCTGCTTAGTTTTTATACAGTTTAAACTATACACTCCTGTCTCCTGTGTTTCTATGTGACAGTTTTGCTTAGTTTTTAAACAGGTTTTTAGCTACTTCAAATCTGCTTGGTTTTTATGCAGTTTTATCTATACACTGTCTCCTGCAGTTCTATACAGTTTTCCCTCTACTCCAGGTCTGCATAGTTTTAATACAGTTTTCAGTCTACCCAGGCCTGCTTAGTTTTAATACAGTTTTATCTGTTCACTCCTGTTTCCTGTGTTTCTATACAGTTTTTCCGTCTATTCCAGGTCTGCTTGTTTTCAATATTGTTTCGTCTACTCCTGGTCTTCTTAGTTTTAATACAGTTGTCCCTCTACTATATAGGTCTGCTTTGTTTTTATGCAGTTTATCTACACTTTCCTGTCTCAAATACAGATTTTCATCTACTCCATACCTTCTTCGTTTTTATAGTTTTCGTCTAATGCATTCCTTTTTTTTTTCAACTTTTTTTTTTTTGGGTCTACTCTACGTCTGCTTAGATTGTGGGGAGCCGGGATAGCCGAATGGTATACCGTTGGACTTTCAATGCTCGGGTCGTGAGTTCGATTCCCGGCTGGGGTCAAATATTCGTGCTGGCCTTTTCTCGTTGTCCCGTCTTTGATATCACCCCATACGTGGTGGAAAAGGACGTTAATCTCCCAAACACCCACCCACCCGCACCCCTGCTTAGTTTGTATACAGTTTTTATCCGCACCATTTCTGCGTAGCTTTTAAACAGCTGTTATCTACTCAAGATCTGCTTTGTTGTTGTTGTTGTTGTTGTTGTTGTTTTAATATATATATTGTTTTATCTATACTATCATTTTCCCGTGTTTCTATGCAGAAGGCACCAACTCTCCGTCCGTCCCTCACATTAAAACAAGAACTACGCACCCAACCTAGACGTCATGGCAACGTTGAGACTGTTTTTGGTGGTTGCGGGTATGGTGGGTTTATCGGTGCCAGGGGTACAAGGCTACAGAAGCGGTGCTCCTATGTTCGTGTGCAAGACAATGAGACCCACGCACACGGGAAGCGCTCAGGTACTTCCCCCGCCATTTGCAGTCCTAGTCACGCAGGGTGACACGTACCAGCCTGGCCAAGTGCTGCAAGGTAGGACGCTTCACATTGGCCGAATGGCCGAGCGGGTCAAGCTGGCCCACTTCATTAAATTTTATAAATGCACAAAACAGCATTATGTCTTTTACTCTGCGGAAAATATATGCAATTGCACACAAACGTACATGCACACTGGGGTCAGAAAGACATCCGGAAATGCACACCCCCAAAACGAAACCCCATTCACCTTTTACTAGGACGTGTTGTTGTTGTTGCTGGTGGTGTTGTTGCTGTTGTTGTTTGTTTTGTTTGTTTTTGTTTTGTTGTTGTTGGGTTTGTTTTGTTTTTTTGGTTGTTGTAGTTGTTTCTGTTGTG
>JACVVK020000031.1:1007500-1032500 GCA_018292915.2 Batillaria attramentaria | reverse complement strand
AACTGTGTGGCCAAGTGGCCAGGGAGCGTGCACAATGCGAGGGTGTTGCGTTATGGTGGCGCTGTGGCTGCTGAAAACGGTCATATGTTCTACTTGCAGCTCTTCAAGTAGTATTCTAACTTGCTCAGCACTGAAGTTACCTATTCTGGCCCTTTATCCGACTTTCTCCGTCATGCTGCAAATTTCAGAAACTTCCACGTGTAGTTGGATTAAACCGAAAGCACACAGCGGAGCGGGTTTTCCTAGTAATCTATAAATATCTCACCTTTAACGTGGCGTTTAGCTATACGTTTCCGTTTAGCGCGTCGTGCATACCAAATCCGGTTAGGGTTTATACGCGGTTAGGGCCCGTATAGCTAACCGCGTTTAAGCTCTAAACGCGTTTAAGCTAACCGGTTCTGACGTGCATACCAGTCCAGCACAGTACATTTTCAGCCTGTTAGAGGTTATTGCCTGCATGAGTTGTCCCCCGTGCATACATAGACCCGCAGCATGCATGCATTTTTCGTGGCAGATTTGTGCTCTGCCCGGAACAGGGTTGTCAGTCCTCAAGATCCTCAGTTCCGGCTTGGTGGTGGTAAGGAAGCGACATTGTCCAGTTCAAAAGTAGCATAATTCTTCACTTCAGTGCCATGATTATTTCTAATAAAAGAAAGAAGTGTATGAATTGACTCGGATAAAATAGCAATATTTGCAATGTCCGTAATTAGGAAACAGGATTTCCGTACCTTGATCATGACTCTTTTGCGGCGGGAAAATCAGCTTCAGTCTTGAAGTTTTGCTTTCGTATCCGCTTACGGCATGAGGAGTCGCTTCCCTTCTCCCATAGAGAGAGAGAGAGAGATGGCGGTAGGCCTGGGAATGGAAAATGTCAGGGCATGGGCTTTTTGCACCGCCTCGGCGTGGCCTTTTTCTTCGTGTTGTTCGTGCGTATAGTGCCTGGCAGTAAGCTTATGTTGTAGGCCGACTGTTTTCCTGTCTTGCAGGGCGACGATAGTGCAAGACTTCAGCGTGTACTACCTGGCTGTTGATTCCATAGTGGTGCAGGCACAGAACACACCCCCGCCACCTCCGCCAACAACGACAGCTGCACCAACCCCAGCACCAACTACTACGACAACGACGACCTTACCACCACCAACGACAACTCCACCACCACCACCACCAACAACGACGACAACTCCACCACCACCGCCAACAACGACAACAACGACAACTCCACCACCACCGCCAACAACGACAACAACGACAACTCCACCACCACCGCCAACAACGACAACTCCACCACCACCACCAACAACACCTGCAGCGACAACGACACCACCACCTCCGCCAACAACAACAACCGCAGCACCACCAGCACCACCACCAACAACAACGACCGCTGCACCACCACCACCAACAACAACTACTACAACACCGCCAACAACAACAACAACGACCGCAGCACCACCATCAACCACAGTTACAATGCCAGCAACAACAACGATGATGCCACAAACCACACCAGCACCACCGGCAACCCCCCAGCCACCTGTCATCACACCTACACCGACAGCAGCCCCGCCACCAACGACGCCCACAAATGTAAGGATGTTGTGTGGTTTTGTTGTTGTTGTTGTTGTTGTTTTTGTTGTTGTTGTTTTTAATACAGTATTGGGGCGAGGTTGAAAATCACGTGCTCTTTCGTGTATAGCACGGATTAGGCACAACCCACAAGCTACCTCAGGGGTGAGGTGGATTTTCGGGCGCGCTCCCAGTACTGTTTAGGGACTAGTTATTTCATAGCTGCTTTACTCAACAACAGGCGACTTCACTCGGCATACATTCTTATATGGTGATTATGACTGTATTATTTGCACTGCTTTATACGTTTAATGTGTATGTTCTACGCGTGTTGCAAAGCGATTTTCTCAATTCTGTGACAAATAAAACTGACTTGACTTGACTTGACTTGACTTGACTTGGCAAAGCCACGAGGCCAAAACCCCACCCGTTTACTGCGCCGGTTTTTTGTTGTTGTTGTTTTTTTTTTGGGGGGGGGGGTTTCTTTGTTTGTTTGTTTGTTGGGTTTGTTGTTTTTTTTTTTTAACCTCATTTTATAGAAAAAGGGGTGATTTTACCGGCCCCCGTAGTGTAGTGGTTAGCACTTCGGACTATGGACCGGGAGACCCGGGTTCGAGTCCCAGCCGAGGCAAGCGGGATCTTTCCTACCGAGGTCGGCTCCTACCCAGAGCGGGTGTGCTATATGGGCCCAATGTGGAGGCTGTTGCCACACAGCCGAGCTTCACCCACTTCACGGGTGCGACTTTGAGGGTGCTTACCTTGGTATGACACGTCTTATGATGTGGATGATTACACGGCCGGCACCGCAGGTGCCGTAGTTCCCGGGCCTGGTTAATGCCGGGATATTTATGACAGGAAGCGTGGAAGCGGCCCTGTCCCGCAGTCCCAAACCACACGGACCTCCATAGCATCATCATACCATCATCCTCATCTCCATCATCATGCATAATAAAAATTGCCCCGGCTTCCGAGCCCTCCGTGGATTCCACCCATTACCAGGGAGGAACACCACTGGGACTGGCAAAAGAGCTGTGGCAGCAAAAACAAACAAAAACAAAAAAAGGGGGGGGGGGGTGATTTATTTGAAGATATAAGAGACTGATGTAATGGTCTTTTTCCTCAAGTGACGTCAATGGCCTTACCTGTTTCTTTCCACGCTTCAGTCATATCGACCTACACGTGCTTCCCTCTTCGTATTGTCGTATTGCAAGAAAGTTTGCCAGACCGTACCATGCGTTGTGCTCATTATGCCGCAGCACGCGACTGGCGGAATTCTGGAGGCTCGTCCCCTTTGATTGACAGAAGTGGAGTCGTCAGTTGTTGCCTTGCGACAAAGCGAGACAAATGTGTGCATTAACGGTGAAGTGCCAGTCAGAGCAAACCTGTGTTAGCTCCCTTCCAGTACAGGTCGTGCTCGGCCCTCATACATCTTCATACATCTTCTGTCTCATACATCATACATCATGAATACAAATAAATGAGGAATTATTCTGACCATGTATACTGTAATGGTCGTATGCGAACGTTTTGAATTGAGCGTGCATTGCGTAAGAATCAAATTGTCCGGCTGGTTGGTTTTCAATGCAAAAGGATTGGCACTTCACTGATCAACTGATTTCGCTAAGTTTTTTTTAGTTGTTTTTTTTTTTATTTGTTTTTTTTTGTTTTTAGTTTTTTTTTTTTTTTTTTTTTGGGGGGGGGGTTTGCACGCTTGTGTAACAAAGTGAGTCTATGTAATAACCGTCCGCCGTCTCTCTGTCTGTATGTGTGTCTGTTTGTCTGTGTGTGTGTGTGTGTGGGTGGGGGGGGGTCCGCAGTTAACTTTAATATTGGCCTTTTCTTAGAATCTACACACAGCGGAGGCACCAAACTTGGCATGCTAATAGACAGCCCGATAAGACCTTTCAAGGCCTTTCAAGACTCAAGGCCAAGGTCACTAAAGCAGTCTGGGACACTGGCATTTTCTCAGAAGCTACAAACACCAGAGGTTTTAAACTCTGCATGACAGTGATAAGAACTTTACAGGCATGCCTGTATTCAGTGACCTTGTGTCAAGGTCAAGGCCATACAAACTGTTTGTGGAACGCTTTTAGAAAACTTTAACGTTAGCACTTTCTCAGAAACAACGAACAGCAGAGGCACTTCTCTCTCTCTCTCTCTCTCTCTCTCTCTCTCTCTCTCTCTCTCTCTCTCTCCCTCTCTCTCTCTCTCTCCCTCTCTCTCTCTCTTTAACTCTGCACGCAAATTTAAAAGAGGTAAAAATTCTGTAGTGTAACCTGTATTGACACGAAAGGTCCACAGTGTATGACATGAACTAGCACGGTCCTCTTTTGGGAGCACGAAGGGTTGGGAGAAGGTGTCGCTCCTCCTCTTCCGCTTAGTGCATTTGTATAGGTCTGTTATCACGTCTGACTGATAATTACACTCCACATGTCTCTGTTTTCTCCCGCAGAATGACGACCAGAGTGCCCGGGACCGGTTCAGTAGCGGGAACAACGTCACATCCGGTTTCCTGACTGCTGCCCTGACGTTTGTTGCCATATGCTGGGCGCTGTTTGTCGCCGTGTAACTTGCGTCCACTTTCTGTTGTGCCTTCTTTTTTTTTCTTTTTTTGTTTTGTTTGTTTGGGGTTTTTTCAGTTCTTGCGTGTGTTTAGCGATAAAAAGAATAAATTTCAAAAGTTTCTTTGTGTCCATTCTCCGGGCAATCTGTTCAACCCATGTTTTTACCCCGCCGGGCCGACATTTTCTTATTCTTCTTCTTTTTTTTTTTTTTTTTCCTTTTTGTTTTCTCAAATAAAAAGCTAACGCAAGGGACATCAGACGTGACGCATAGTTACCTTACCTGCACCCTGTTTGTCTCAGTTGGGCAACTAGAGCAATATTTGATTTGACGAGTGAGAAGAAATGGAGGGAGGGGCGTGTGTGTTTGGGAGTTTTTAACGTCCTTTTCCACCGCGTATGGAGGGTGTGGGGGAGGGTGAAGCTTCAAGACACTGTTCAGAATCAATTTATGTCTTGCGTGATTGGTCGTAGCGTATCTACAGGCATGGATTACTGTTGAAACGGGAGGTTGGTTCACGAAAACCATGAATAAAATAAGAATGAGTTTATTTTTCAGCGTTAGTTTATTCATCTTGCACGGGTGGTTGCTGTTAGCGCTATGAAGAAGACGTAGTAGATTCATACGCTTTGTTAAAGAAAAAAATGTGTGTGTGTGTGTGTGTGTGTGTGTGTGTGTGTGTGTGTGTGTGTGTGTGTGTGTGTGCGTGTGCGTGCGTGCGTGCGTGTTGGTGGGTGGGTGGTTGGGTGCTTGGTTGTTTTTGTCTGTTTGTTGTTGGATGGGTTTTCTTTTTTTGGCAAAAGTAGTGCTTTTGACTATTTGAAGTTATGTCTCGATTCGTATCACTGGAGATTTTTTTTTTTAAATTCTTTTGAATACTCTGTCATTAAAACAATTGCAATCCGAGCCTGTTTCCTTGTGTATAAAATTAAGTTTCTTCTTCTTCTTCTTTTACTTCTTCTGTTCTCTCTCTCTCTCTCTCTCTCTCTCTCTCTCTCTCTCTCTCTCTCTCACACACACACACACACACACACACACACACACACACACACACACACACACACACACACACACACACACACACCCCTATAATTTGCGTTCTGTTTCCGCCAATGACGCATGATGATGACGCAAAGGACAGCTATCTCATATATGTAAACTGTCGTCATCAAACACCACTTTCCAGTTCACTACTCACGCAAAACAGCATCACGTGCTGATAGAGGTAATATATTTGCAAATGATCAGCGGGTCGCGTGGACTTCGTGCAAATTGTTTCCTCGTAGTGTCTTCTGGAGTGGGACACGCAAGATGACTGTATGCGGGAAAGGCGGTCATGTGAGGGTTATGTATACAATTATGTACTCAGTGTGGTTTCGGAGTGGGTATGTGGGTGGCTTTAAAGTCCTTTTTCGCCACCACGTACGGTTGATAACAAAAGACGGGGCAACGAGGAAAAGGCCAGCACAAATAATTATTTGGCCCCAGCCGGGATTCAAACTCACGACCCGAGCATTGAGAGTCCAACGCTGTACCATTCGACTATCCAGGCTCACCCCCCCCCCCCCCCCGCCCACCTCCCTCCCTCCGTGGTCTCGGTATAATTGCATCCGTCATTGTCCGGGTGTAGTCATCGTTGACGAACATGACAAAACAGAATCGCTTAGTGCGTGTGTACTAAATGTGTGGTTAGTGTTTTGTTCGCTCTCTGTCGCTGTGGGTCAGTATCCTGGTCTAGTCACAATGACGAACATGACAAAGCCGCCACTATTGCTTAGTGCGTGTGTACTAATGTAAGGCTAATGTAGCAAAGGCCGCTCAAGGGAGACAACTAAGCTCAGCATAGGGCAGGCGTTGCTTCCAGCTTTCCTTTATATACCTTACTAAGAATGAAAAAAAGCCATTTTTTTCGGTTAAGGGGGATCTTTTTCTGGGGGGAGGGAGGGGGGTCTCTCTCTCTCTCTCTCTCTCTCTCTCTCTCTCTCTCTCTCTCTCTCTCTCTCTCACACACACACACACACACACACACACACACACACACACACACACACACACACATACACGCACAGACAGAGACTGAGAGAGAGAGAGAGCGTGTACATGTGTGTGTGTGTGCGTGCGTGCGTGCGTGCGTGCGTGCGTGCGTGCGTGTGTGTGTGTGTGTGTGTGTGTGTGTGTGTGTGTGTGTGTGTGTGTGTGTGTGTGTGTGTGTGTGTGTGTGAAAATTTAGTGACTGATCATGAAATGGGTTATTAACGTTGCGTGGGCCCGTCGTACATACCACACTTATGATGGAGTACCTGACAAGAATATCTGACTCCGATGACTGAAGAAAGAGAGACCAGTGTTCATACCACGCGAGTTGGAATGACCCCATCTTTGTTTGTCTAGCAGGGATGTAGGGTAGAGCAAGCTTAGCTGGTTCAGTCTCGGACTGTCCATGCTCAAGAAGAGAGTTCGAATCCCGGCTGGCAGCCTAGCAAACTGTGTGTGTGTGTGTGTGTGTGTGTGTGTGTGTGTGTGTGTGTGTGTGTGTGTGTGTGTGTGTGTGTGTCACAGTGTGTGCCACAGTGTGTGTGTGTGTGTGTGTGTGTGTGTGTGTGTGTGTGTGTGTGTGTGTGTGACAGTGTGTGTGTGTGTGTGTGTGTGTGTGTGTGTGTGTGTGTGTGTGTGTGTGTGTGTGTGTGTGTGTGTGACATGTGTGTGTGTTTGACGTGTGTGTGTGTGTGTGTGTGTGTGTGTGTGTGTGTGTGTGTGTGTGTGTGTGTGTGTGTGTGTGTGTGTGTGTGTGTGTGTGTGTTTTGTTTGTTTGTTTGTTTGTTGTTTTTTAATCGCTTTACGTAATGGAAAAGAGCGAAATCTGTCACCACGCAACTAACTAACTCGACGACAGTAAAAGTGCGCATGCACCAAACCGATCATTATACATCCGAACAGGCACCTTATAACCTCACATCCGGTAGGTAGGGAAATGCTGACATTAGTACACACGCACTATAATTATACAGGCAGTAGTTCCGGCTTTGTCGTGGTCGTCATTGTGACTAGACCCGGATACTGACCGACAGCGACAGAGAACGCAAAAAAAAAAAATACCCACGAACAAGCTTCGGCTTGTTGTCAATGTTTGTAATGTTACACACACACACACACACACACACACACACACACACACACACACACACACACACACACACACACACACACACACACACACGCACGCACGCACGCACGCACGCACACACACACGCACACACACACACCTGCCTGAGTGCCGGGATTTCCTGAGTGTTATGACGAAGCACTTCGTCTATAATACATAGGCGGCGCTTCGTTTTCACGCTCCACTGCTCTCAGACACGTGGGGCCAAACATGATATCAGCTGGACAGGTGTGCTAAAAATTACGGCACACACTTCGAGCCTGCGGAGCCTTCGCACGCTGGTCGAACGGCTTTTCTGTTCACACGCTACTAGCCTGCAGCGAGCGGATTGCGCCGCCGGCCTGGCGCTGGACAGTACACAAAGAGCGAAAGTGCGCGGTCAGCGGCGATTGACTGGCGTCAGTGGCGAGGGGGAAAAAAAAGACCGTGGTCTCTTCACTGGCAAGCCGACAGAGTGGCGCTTCAGTGTCCCTAACAAGCCGATTTATTTGGCTAGGAGTGCATCTTACCGCTGGTAGGCGTGCAAAAATCGTCACGTCTGACGGAACCCTAAGGAAACTGTCCAGCAGATGTCGAACGTGATCGTTCTTGCAATCATAGATCATAATGTAGTAATAATAATGATAATAATAATAATACTGATAATAATAATGAATTGTACTTATACAGCGAAAATTTCTCATAACCGGCCCCCCGTAGTGTAGTGGTTAGCACTTCGGACTATGGACCGGGAGACCCGGGTTCGAGTCCCAGCCGAGGCAAGTGGGATTTTTCCTACCTAGGTCGGCTCCTACCCAGACCGGGTGTGCTATGGACCCAATGGGCAGCCGAGTTTCACCCACTTCAAGGGTGCGACTTTAGGGGGGGGGGGGGTGCTTCCCTTGGTATGACACGTCTTATGATGTGGATGATTACACGGCCCGGGATATTTATGACAGGAAGCGAGGAATGCGGCCCTGTCCCGCAGTCCCAAACCACACGGGCCTCCATAGCATCATCTTACCATCATCCTCATCTTCATCATCATGCATAATAAACATTGACCCAGCTTCCGAGCCCTCCGTGGATTCTACCCATTATTTGGGAGGAACTCCACTGGAGCTGGCAAAGAGTTGGGGCAGCAGCAAAAAAACAAAAAAAAAAACACAAAAAAAATTCTCATATAGCGACTTAATGCGCGTACTCCCGCTTTCATGCCAACAAATATGCAAACACACTGATAGACAGACGTACAGCCGGTATAGTTCACGGATCCGGTTCTGTGTGGACAGTCAACATTTTTAGGGCTGTGTCTTCATAGCCTTATTATTCACAAGGCGTGTTCTTCAGTTTAAAAAAAAAAATGTCAAGTCATGATCACGATTTTGTATTTCGTAGTCTTAGCTGTGAAACGGAAAACTACACCGTGTAAACTTTGCATGGAAAATAGGCTCGATTTATAAGTGAAAAAAAAAAACGTCATGGCGATGTTCTGTCATAAAACGCTTTAAAAACGCTTTGCGCACATTTTCAAGGGCGTGTTTAAATATACACAAAAGTGCACAGCCAAAATATATCCGGAAAAAGGTGTGCGTGCGTGCGTGCGTGCGTGCGTGTGTGTGTGTGTGTTGTTGTTGTTGTTGTTGTTATTTAAAAGCTTTATAATGTGCTGGTTTATGCTTTGGTTCCAAGCGGACGCCGCGTCCATACTAAAGTGTTCTCTTTTGCGCGGTACTGTGTTTCAGCTATGAGAAAAATGTCCTTTGTGCGTGCGTGCGTGCGTGCGTGCGTGTGCGTGCGTGTGTGTGTGTGTGTGTGTGTGTGTGTGTGTGTGTGGTTAGTTTTGACCCTATTTCTGAGGACTGTATGACCGCATACCATGTCGTTGCCAAGGAAGGGGCGTGGCGAACAACGACAGACATGAGACCTGAGTGAGCTTGTGCAGTGGCAATGAGGATCGACTGGAGTTGGGTGGGGCGGGATAAAGAACACGGGGGTGGGGCTGGAGGATGGGGGTGCCGGAGGGGCAGAGACGCGCGCCTCTGAAAGATTCTGTAGTATATAGGCAGGTGCGTCGTAGGGCAGTGACAGCACAAAGACAACCATCCCTTGGTGACAACTGACGTCTGAGTTTTACTGCTGTCTCCACGTCGCTTTATGTGACACATCACAGACTGTCGTCTGTAGGCCAGTGAAGCACAGCTCAAGCCCAAAGGCCCGAAATCGAAACTGTCACACAGCAGGAAACTTTGTTGTACAACAGACTCGGTCAACCATTATAAGGTAAGAGAAGTGCCAATGATTTTTGTTTGTTAGATTGCTGTGAACGTTTTATGTTGTATGTTACGTTGTGCGTAATTGTGCGATTAGAGTTTTGTCCAATAATGTTCTTTATTGCCGCATTAAAAGGCACGCACCTGACAGGAGTTAACAAATATTTGAATGTCTCTTTTCCGCTCAAGCCGCACTACAGCAATGCATGTTTACTTTCTGTTTTGGCCTGAAGCCACTTCACTCAACTGAATCCACTCCTACCATCCCTCTGCCTCTCTTGTGCGCAAAAAGTCCCAGCTTCACTGGCAGCTTGCCTCCTCTTGAAACACCCTGGCAAGCACTTTGCCCTACCAAATTCGAAAATCACGCTTTTTCTTGACAAAAATCACTACAAACTAACGCACTTGCCAAACAGGGTCCTTCAACACACACACATACACACACACACACACACACGCACACACACACACACACACACACACACACACACACATACAGCGCTTGACCCGACGGTCCATTTGCGTGATCACGCCTGTTTGAAATATAAGCATGAGCCGGTTTTTACATTACAGCAGCGTTTTAACTCGATTCGTTTCTTCCACACTGACAAACCGAAATCCAGTACAACAGTCGCACTGAGTGTTTCCATTTTCAAATATGGGTAGCACCGAAAACACTCCATGGATTTCGGTTTTTCGGTGTGAAAAAAGTTACCGTTTATCTACAAACAAAAAAAAACAAAAAACAAAAACAAAAACGGTCACTAATTGCTACAATTTGAAAATATGTGCATGGTCAGAGTTCAAAATAATGGTTTTACCCGAAAGAATTCGGAATAATAAGAAGAAGTACCGCATTAAAATAGGCATTTTATCCAAAATATCTGGCCTAAAGCGCCGCGAGCTAAACCCAACACGCACGCTCACGTGAATCACATGCATTCTCTCACACACAGGACGTGAACGCATTACAATGTTGGCGAAGGGTCAGCTCAGCTATTTAAGTTTCTGGATTTTAGATTTGCTCGGGGTTTTTTATTTTTATTTTGGGGGCTGCAAATTTCCAACGCGGGGGGGGGGGGGGGGGGGAGGGGGCAGAATACGCCCAAAGAACCCCCGACGGTCGGCCCGAATGGGAAAGATAAATTCCTCGGTTGGGAATCGAATGTGAGGGTGATGAGTCGGTATTTGAGAGTTTCACCACGTACAGGTGAGATTTAAAAAAAAAAATCGGGGCAACGAGAAACAAGCCAGTACAAATATTCAGCCCAGCCGGCTGGAATACGAGAATTGAGAGTCCAGCACTCTACAATTCGTCTATCCCAGCTCCCTGGAAACGAACCTGACCTATCGCCTATTGGTGACAAAGTCTTAACCACTATATACCACCGACCACCCCCCTCTAAGGTTTGATCGAAGCAGCAGGATGAAACACATCACACAACCCAGCGTGTAGTCACACATGTATAGGGAAGCTTTGCCGTTACAGAAGGGCCAGATGCAACCCTGTTCCGGGACCGTCGCTTCTCCATGCCCCTACGACGACGTTCAAATCGGGCTAACCGAGACCGAGCCGAGCTAAGTGATACCTAAGAATGAAAAACCAAAAAACTCGGTGACAAGGAAAGTGGACAGTTGCGAACAACTTTGAGGTCCCCGTGTTATTTCACAGTGTGCACAGAAGCGTTGTCCCCCGTGTATACACAGACCCGCAGCAAGCATGCATTTTTCGTGGGAGCTTTGTGCTCTGCCACGAAAACTGCGTGCTTGTTGCGGCAAGGGAGACAACTCATGCAGGCAATATTGACTCTAAACAGGCTGAAAATGTACTGTGCTGGTGAATGCGACAGTTTTCGTCGCTTCTGTGCACACTGTGAAATAACACGGGGACCTCAAAGTTGTTCGCAACTGTCCACTTTCCTTGTCACCGAGTATTTTTGGTTTTTCCTTCTTAGGTAACACTTAGCTCGGCTCGGTCTCGGTTAGCCCGATTTGGACGTCGTCGCAGGAGCCTAGAGAAGCGACGGTCCCGGAACAGGGTTGGGCCAGATGTTCTACCTGACGAATCTCGGCACGGTCACAGTCTGTCCCGAAGAGGACATGACACACGCACAATTGTCAGCTGTGATTGTTATCTTTTGTGCCTTCCTGAGTCTGACCCCTGGCTCATACCCCCCCCCCCACCCCGGGGGAGGGGGGGGGAGGGGGGCAGAGATGGGGGTGAGGGAGGGGGGGCATTCCCAGTCCAGTTTATTACCACTCCTCTTCCCTTCCCCCTCAACCAGCGGGTCCCCAGTGTCGCGCTCGAAAGATGAACAAAAGTGACGTCACGCAGACCAGAATAGATTATTTTCGTTATGCTGTGCGATCTTCTGTCTGGCCGACTCGTGGGAATGTGTGATCAGTGCAGGGATAATTTATGCAGATACATGTATATGGATCGCCTCGAGAAGGGGGGAGGGGAGGGAGGGGAGGTATGTGGATCAAATCAAGATTTGTTGCCATGTTATTGGTGAACTGTAGTCTCTTGTAGATTGTAGTAAAGATAAATATCCTCTTTTTTTCTCATTTTAAAAAAAAAACCGTATCTTACAGCAAAGGTTGTTTTTCCTTCATATTTTCTCTGATGGGCTTATAGGTGTTTTGTTGTTGTTGTTGTTGTTTGGTGTTTTGGGGTTTTTTGTTTGTTTGTTGTTTTTTTGCTTTGGTTACGGTTTTTGTTTAGTTTGCTTTTTTCGCACGTTTCGCACGACTACAAGTACGGAAAACGTGTTGCTCTTAGCTGTCAGGATGTGGTGTATAGCCGTTGAGGCGGTGCAAAGCAACCCATGCAATCAATCAACCATCCACACACACTCACGCACACCATGCAGGAACGAACACAACGAACAACATGCAAGTTACCAATCGGAAGGGCTGTTGAAGTTGAAGATGTTGAAGTTTACTCCAGTGAATCACACACACAAGCACACACACATGCACTCGCACATCCGTTCGCCATTCTCTCGCACATTCTCACGTCATTCCACGTCATGGTTCTCGCACCATGACAACATTCTTCCCCGTTAATTTTTTTTTGGCGGCAGAAGATATAATTTGTAAAATAATCACTAAATGTGTACATTTTGTTATTGAAAGTTGTATGTTGGTAAGATTGACTTAGAAATCGATATTTCGGGCAAAGATACTTTAGCGGAAACAGGTCAATGCAATGTTTATACAACATGATGTTCCAAAATAGACGTCGAGTTAGGGTGAGGACGACTTCGCCAACTGTCGAGTTCCATATCGGCGGATGACAGTTCGTCGTGGTAGAGATGCACATGTTTTTATGGCGGAGCACATACACATAAATGTTCGTCGTAAGATGAAACCGTACACCAAGAGGAATGTTGGTGATGGTCGAACTGAAGCATCATTCGTAGAACCGTTTGTAGACAAGATGATGGTCGAAGTGTAACATAATATAACATAAGTATAATAAGCAATAAGTATTTTGCCTTCTTCGATTCATAAGTCAATCTATAGGATGCGAGGGAAACAGTTGACTGCGATATTGATAACAATTACTGAAATTTACCGATTTCATGTGGACTACTCGAATGTAGGAATAACTCAGTGGTTATTTTCAGATTATATCTCCTGACTTTCGCCAGTTAGTTAGTTAGTTAGTTAGTTAGGCCGCCGCGCAAACAACAAAGATCGTTTCGCGGTTAACACCGTCACATCCCATCAGGTCCTTTAACATATAAAAATTACCAGCGAAGAACTTATATTGGTGCCTAAATCCGGGTCGGCTCTCTGTGCTTCCCGCAGTTGCTGTATTGACAAAGTCATTTCCTTTTCTGCTTTTGAGACTTCTCGCATAGCACCAATATAAGTTTCTCTACAAGCAAGGGGAATGACATCATCGACATCGGTTTCGAACCGTGTCCATTGTTCATGGGCTCTTGTACAATATTTGCATCCGCCACATGGAAGATCTTCTAGTCGCTGACCTGCACTGTAACAGTTACAGTACTCTAGGTGATCTGGCATACGCGAAAGAACATCAGCATTGATATGTTCTTTTCCTTTTCTGTGTATAACCTGCATGTCATACTGAGCCAGTTCTTCTAACCAGCGACCGAGTTGGCCTTGGTGATCCTTAAACCTCATTAACCACGCCAGACTATTGTGATCGGATCGAACAGTAAATGGTCGTCCAAGCAAATAGTGACGAAATTGGCGAGTAAAACAAACGATTGCCAGCAACTCTTTTCTAGTGGTACAGTACTTTCTCTGGGCGGGAGTTAGTATCCGACTAGAATATGCAATCACTTTAATTTTTCCTTCTTGCATTTGAGACAGTTCTGCCCCTATAGAGGTATCAGAAGCATCCGTATCAAGGATAAACATTCCATCACTTAAAGGGAATGCTAACACTGGGGGATTAATCAGAACACTCTTTAATTTCTGAAAAGATGTTTGTTCCTTTTCCCCCCAATAAAACGGAGCTTTTCCCGTTAACCCATATAGAGGAGTGGCTAGTTCTGCTAACCCTTTGATGTGTTCTCTATGATAATTCACAAAACCCAAAAAACTTTCTACGTCTCGAGTGCAAGTTGGTGTGGGCCAACTCTGAATAGTTTCTATTGCTGCAGGATCTACCGTCACTCCTTCCGAACTGATGATTCTCCCCAAGTATTTTGTCTGGGTACGAAAGAGCGCGCATTTTTTTCGGTTTGAGCTTCAGATTATACTGTTCAAACCTTTGAAACACTGTTCTAAGATTTTCCAGATGACCTTCGAAATCTTTTCCAAGTACCAGAATATCATCAAGAAAACAAAGAACCGTTTCCCATAACAACCCGTGCAGCATTAGAGAAACCGCACGTTGAAACGTACTTGGAGCATTGCATAACCCGAATGGCATGCGTGTATATTCAAACAATCCATAGCGAGTTATGAATGCACTCTTATGGCGATCCTCTGGACTCAGCTCAATTTGCCAATACCCAGAAGTCATGTCCAACGTACTCATAAATTTATTCCCTGCCAAACTGTCCAAACATTCACTTATCAATGGCAAAGGAAATGAGTCTTTGACACTCAAAGAGTTTACTTGTCGGTAATCTATACACCATCGTACTCCGCCGTCTCGTTTGCGGACCAGAACTGGAGCTGATGCCCAAGCAGATGAAGACGGTTGTATCACTCCTGCTTTCAACATCGAGTCCAGATGCTTCTTTTCTTCATCCTGAAACCCTAGAGGTGTTCGCCGCATTCGCTGGCGCACCGGTGGTGCTTGACCAGTATCGATACGATGTTGTACTGCCGTGAAACATCCCAAATCGGTATCATGTGCGGAAAAGATATGAGCAAATTCGAACAGAAGATTTTTTAACTTTTCCTTTTGTTCGTCCTCGTTTATTTCAGCGAGTGCCTCCTCATATAATTTTTGCACATGAGTGGGAAGTTCCTCGATTACCGTAGCTGCTTCTATAGATTTCTACATCCACATTAGATTCGTAGGTTAAATCACTTCCGTTCCCTGATTCAGTTTGATCTGTATTTGACAGAATGTTTACTCCCGATGTCGCCAGGCCCACCACCGTGCCTGCCGGTAAGGTACAATCTGAGTCAGTAACGTTCACTATATTAGTGATTGCCCTCGAACCCGCAGCATGTACTGATGCAGGGATAAGGCAGGATAAGTCAACTGTAGATGGACTGATCATAAATTCTGTCGGAAGTTGTTTCCTTAAACTGACTTCCGTTTGCACAGAAGAGTTCGATGGAATATGAGTTTTTCTAGACAATCGAACTCGACATACTTTATTCTGATGTCCATGATGATCAGTAGTGTACTGAGCTTCAATCACCTTTCCTCCTACAGTTATCTCTGCCTTCTTTAGATCAATGATTGCCTCATTTGCGGAAAGAAAATCTAGCCCAAGTAACATATCTTCTTTGATGTCTGCCAAATATACTGATGTACGGAATTCCACTCCTCCCAGAATGAACGGAACGTCATTAGCAATCTCCGCCCTCATCAGACGGTTGTCTATACCTTTAATCCAGGCCTTTTTTGTCGGACCTTGCACCAGAGTACTAAATTTAGAATTCAGTACCGAAACTTGTGCAGCTGTGTCTATGACCACTTGTAATGGTTGACTAGCTACACTAGCAGAGACTACTAAATTTTGATTTGACCTATTTATGTTGGTCAGACATAATGTTGGACATTCTGGTTCATATATTTGTGATGAAGTTAGTGTATTTCCTGTCTCCATCACAGCAGAACTTATCAGATGATTTTCTTCCGCTGACAGCGTTTCCAAGGGAAGCCTATCAGTTCCCTTCAAAACGTTGTTTCCGACGGTGAAAGTTTGTGATGAGCAGTCACCGTCCCCCCACTCACCAGCTACTGGTTTGACTGAAAAACGACTCTTTTCTCGGGAAAGGGAGAAGAGGGTGGACTTTTAGCACGACTGGCAGATCTGTCACCGGGAGTTGATAAACTTGGCCTATTAGGGCAGTCTTTGACAAAATGACCAATTTCTCTACAGACCCAACACTGTTTTGGAGAGCGAGATCTGTTACCCCGTAAAAGTTGTACTGCTTGCTGAAGTAATTGTATAGCTGTGTCTTCATCGGAGCGATTTTCATCTCTTTGTTTTTCGACTGTGTTACTGCCCGATGCAATCTCCGTCTTCACCGCTCGTGCCGTGAGTCGAGCGATGTTAGGGATATCATCTTCCTCCATCGTCGTCTCCCTACCGACCTGTCGAACAGTTCTATTTGGATTAGTAGTAGCTGGGTTTATGGTATCGAGGAATCTTTGCACAGTTTCAACAGCGTGATCGAAAGACCGATAGTCATGGTAACCTATTTCCCTAGCCTTTCGATTGTTTAAGCCCCTGAAGAATTGTGCAATACATTCCTCTTCTAATGCGCGTGGCGGGTGAAATACGAAAACCTTCGGAGCTTCGAATTTCAAACGTTGTGCGAAGCGCCGAAGCGATTCGTTTTCCCCTTGGACCATCATCGCGAACTGGTCTCGCTTTTTGACTGGCCTTTGTTCCGGTTCGTATTGCGCTTGCATGATCTGGAAGATGTCGTGAAGTGTAACTCGACTCCCTTCCGGAACGGAGTAAAAATACACTTGCGCATCGTCGGCCAAGAATAAACCAAAATTCTCAGCCGCATTATCATCGCTCCAGTTCTTGGCACGCGCATAATCCAAGAACCGTTTAGCGAAGATCCGCCAGTTCGATCTACCAGTAAAGGGATTGATCTTTGGTACATCCCTTGCTGGTTGATAATCATCTCGGTCCTCCCGGTTACTCCTCCGTTGTCGGACCGGATTCAAGTACGTGAAGTTGTTATGCCCCCGATCGTGGAACTCGTCGTAGCGCGACTGTCTAGATCGGCCCGGAACATCGGCGCTTTCGTACCTTGGTATCTGGGGTCGAGATGACACCAAATCTCTACGATCACGTTCTTCCACACTGTTATTGGAATAATTAGAATAGTAATCGTTTCTAGACACACCCAGATCTGCTCTATTGCTAACCATTACTTCCTGACCATATGGTGGGTTCGAACACAAGCCTGGATTTGGCAAAATACCTGGAGGATACCTTTGATTTGGATTTCCATTTGATCTCAGATTTTGATTTTCGCTTGATTCAGCCCTTTGATCCAACGTTCGCTGGAATTGTTCTTCTTGACGCTTGATAATTGAGTCCATGTTATCTTTGAGTAGGACTATTTCTTGGTTAGTTTTTTGAGTATTTTCTTTCATTACCTTTATAGCTTGGGATATCAGCGTCTCTAGTGTGGAAGGATCGTTGGTCGGTGGAGGAAAAGAATCATTTTCCTTTCGCTGACCTCGAGACTGATGATCATCTAGATCATTTAATCCCGTTGAAGCGATCCCATCATCAAAACTTATGTGATTAGACCAGTCCAGCGGATTTTCATGATCTTCGGACCACACGTTGACAAACTCTGTCAGGCTGGTACTGAAAATTCCTTTGAACCCTCTAGTAATTAAGCCTGACAGCAACGCTTTTTGTACGGCCGAAAATTCTCTCCATCCTGAAAGTTCGGCCGTAGAGATAGGTCCTGATCGGAGCTGGCGGACTACCTTCACGATCTGTTCTCCGTGAAGGCCCACCTTCTGTTGAAGAAAGTCTAGATTTAGAATTCCTTCAACAGGTCCCTCCCCAGAGTCCTTTAAATCTTTTGATAGTGGGCTATTAACATTCGCATCCGATGTTGAGGGCTCACTCAACTGTGCACAATTTTGTGCTGTGCACGACTGCATTACTACCTCCAGTATTGTAGCCGTTATTTGGTCAGTTGATGGTGATAATCTGCTTTGACCAGGGATTGCGGGAGATCCCTGACTCCGTAGTTGCATGTACGGAGATCTTCTCATTCCTTACCTTCTCCTCTTCCTTGCTTGTCCGTTTGTTTGTTGTTTACCTAGAGTGACAATACGTGAGTTTTGTTTTTGAAAGTAATTTTATTCGGCTAGATAAACACTTTTTACAAACACAAATACCACACAAACAAACACTCTATTGCCAACATTCTCACACGCATTCGTAAATTAATTTAAACTGAATTTAATCACACTAGGAATGTAAAAAGTCAGGATCTACTAGCCAAACCCCCGTAGTCCTTCCTTTCCCATTCCCTACTAGAATTGACATAAGAGCATTCGTAATTCCTAAAACTCTCAATAATAAGAGTACAGACTTCCGTAAAGAGACCAACTTGGTATAACTAGTCCGATCGGCTTCCCCGACCTTGTATTATAAACCTAGAAAACAATATACTCTTTCGCAAGAGTGCAACTGGTGTACGCTTATTTCCTTAGAGCGCAAAAAGCTACCGCTAAGGCTTTAGGCGAGAGAATCTTAACAATGCTCCGTTACAGTTCCAAAAGTGGAGCTTCAGACCGAAACTATTGTTATTTTGTGCCTCTACCACAGGCGTGGATATATTACGAATACCATTATATACAACCAAAGAAAGCAGCGAAACTCTGTAAGAGTCAGGATCTACTAGCTGCCCCGTAGACCTTCCGCCGGTTCTACTAGCTTTACCCTCGTAGTCCTTGCCCCTGGGATCAGCATCTACTAGCTGCCCCGTGGCTTCACCCCCGTAGTCCTCTCCCCCAATCCCAGGTTCTCGCATTCAATTGCCAAAGATAGTGCTGTTATGACTGTAAAATCACAAATAACAGCCACTATCCAGCATTGTATACAAATGAAATACAACCGAAACTACAAGTAGACATTCCCCACTTACCTCGGAAAACCCCGAACCATGGGCTAATTTCTAGTTGTTAAGGCATCAATGAATTTTAGATGCTCCGTAGTTAAGACGACATATCGGATTCTGCATCATCCACTCATTGAGAACAAAATATACAAGACTGTTCTCACACCCTCAGCTTAAACAATCTCTTTAACCTTCGACAAAATTACAAGTGGTAGCTGTCAAATTGTCTCCGTCACTAACATTTTCATTAGTAAACAAAAGCGAATGTACAACTAAACTCCGAACCGCCCCTCACTTCCTAGCTCCCTTGTCCGGGCTTCGTGGGTTAATGATCGGGAAAATCATAAATACAAACTAAATTAGATTCATGCCAAGACCACACGAACATATTTCATGACAACAGTAGCTAGACATCCACATTGTTGCAACTTTTGTCTAACGAAATAGAGACGAGGAATCTAGGCTGAGTTTTCTCCCTTCAGAAAATTATCTCTCTTCCATCCACGTCGCGGTTCTTACAATTGCTGTTGTGCGCGACTGCAGATGGAGATGGAGTTTCTCTCCCGGTTGATTTTCGAAAAACCGTAAGTAAAGGATCTGTTTCTGTGTTGCTTTTTATCCGTGCAGTTAGATTTTAATCTCCTTTACCCCCCATCTTTATTTCTTCTGGATCATTCGGATAAAGTATAGTTTTTGCTGACAAAGTCAACCGGTCGGGTCTTTTTCGTCTACGACATCGGATGACGTCATTCGAATCAAAACGACATTGAGCTGACAATATGGCTTTGCCCCACAGAAAATCAGTCTTCAATTCATCTGACGACACCCAAAATGCTTCAAAAACCACGGATGAATCATTTCAATCCAAGCAGAACCTAATACTTTTAGATGTATTTTCCCTCCATATTTCTTTGGAAATCAACTTCGCTTGCTCTTCCGACCATGGACAGATGCCTGTTCGATGGGAAAATGCCAGTCGTTTGGGTGGCTGGTCTAAATTTCAGAAATTTCTTTCAGATGGTTTTTTTCGATTCTAAAACGTTTATAACAACATTGCGGAATGCCCACTCCAACCACTGTCATACACAAAACAACTAGCCGTACTGATAAAACTGAAGGAAATCTAATTTTTCATCTTACCATTAAGCCTGTGTCAGGTCGTCTCTCCTCTAACAGAATCAACGATATTTGTTGCTCAGAACTTCCGGATTGCTAGAAGGACGAGATCTAGTGCAGTTTGTTTTTTTATTTTTCATAGATTTCTGGTCTAAAACTGTCCTGAACCATGAAGTGTCACATTTTTTCTTATGTTTATTTTATGATTACCGTGATCTTTATTTAGAAATTTACTTGGAAATACGAATTTTCGATTTCGATTTAAGGTGGGTTGGGGGAACTTCGGCACCCTTGCGGTTCGGGGGAAATTCGTCACCCAAGTTTCTTCTATAATTCAATGCACTTACTAAGCTTTCATCCCTCCAAATAGGCTCTCCCAAGTAACTACAAGATTCCAAACGATAGATGGAACGACCAGTGAAAATACTTGGTACAGCCAGACGCGTCAAATGATCGCATTCTGACTTGACTGCTTTTCTCGTCTGCTTCATAACTTCACGTGTCTTTTCTCGTCTGCTTCATAACTTCACGTGTCTTTTGCCGGTAAAGTCCCAACTATCTTTGTATAGTCTTATTTTTATGTTTTTGAATGAAATCAAATATATTAAGGGTCTTAAACATAAACATGACTTTATTTTAAAGTTTAAATGTTTCTTTAGCGATGGCACACATCAAAACACTGCATAAACACGAAATTACTGAGGGTGACGAAGTTCCCCCGACCAAAAATGTACATGGGGGAAATCCGTCACCATCAACAGGGGAAATTCGTTTTAAGAGTAAGCTAAGATTAAGAAGTTGAAATATTCTAACACTAAAATAGCCTTCCAGGATGGTTCTACCATAGACACACTCACATTCCCAGACTGGTCGATTTGCTTAGCTTAATGAATACACACAAAAATAACCTCTTGTTTTAAGCTCAGTTTTGCCTGAAACAGTCTTCTTCATTCAGAGAGAGAGAGAGAGAGAGAGAGTTGTTTAATCACACATGTTAGATAAAAATAAAGAAGAAATATGACCTACAGTTTGTAGCACATCACATTTAAGGCACTGAAACCATGAAAACAAATACTCTCAAGCCTAGTGACGAAGTTCCCCAGGTGGTGCCGAAGTTCCCCCGAAGGGAGTGACGGAGTTCCCCCGAAGGTGTCGAAGTTCCCCCAAACACGCTCACTTGTTCTCAGAACGATTTTCAATGCACATTCATGAGGTTAAAGTCGCAGTTTCATTGAAAGCAGGCCTGCGACTGGTTAAAGTATCCGTTGGCATTAAGCATGTTTCTCTCACGTGAAAACGAAAAGGCGGGCAGTATGTTAAGTCAACACGCTAGTGGACGCATGCACGCAGTGCCGAAGTTCCCCCAACCCACCTTAGTGCCAATCTGGTACTCCTACTCTAACGTTTCCGACATTTTTAATTAGGACATGCGTAGAATAGCCAGTGTGACCAACTGCTAATCTAATTCTTCCCCGTCAATTTTTTTGGGGAAAATGGTAACGAAATGAATAAAACGGCATGCGGAAAGATTCGGACATTCTATAGAAACCTTCCCTCAAATTTTGTTTCATGCAGATTTACTGGAAATACTTTTTTTCTATGAATGAAATTTCGAAGTGGAACGTCGATGATCGAATGCATGCAAACAATGGCAATGAACACAGTTTCGCTAGACCAGAAATTTACAGGTAGAAAACCAAAAGAAGTAGGTTCTGACGGTATCACTATCTATCTCTAAATGGCACCAGTTTTAACTTCTGACACCAAATGTAGTCGTTTCGCACGACTACAAGTACGGAAAACGTGTTGCTCTTAGCTGTCAGGATGTGGTGTATAGCCGTTGAGGCGGTGCAAAGCAACCCATGCAATCAATCAACCATCCACACACACTCACGCACACCATGCAGGAACGAACACAACGAACAACATGCAAGTTACCAATCGGAAGGGCTGTTGAAGTTGAAGATGTGGAAGTTTACTCCAGTGAATCACACACACAAGCACACACACATGCACTCGCACATCCGTTCGCCATTCTCTCGCACATTCTCACGTCATTCCACGTCATGGTTCTCGCACCATGACAACAGTTTCCATAGTAATGGAAACAACATCATAGGACGGGCTAAATTTTCCACGTTCATGGGCAAGCATCTGTGGTACAAACGCACGTCACTGCCGATCTCCCGCAGAGACGATTGTGTAACTCTGACAATGACGTAAGAAAACGTACGTCATCGATGCTGGCATGTATAGTGCGCCGAACGCACTTCTCCTCCTCAGTGAGTGCCGTCTGTGTGGATGTGTGTGTGTGTGTGTGTGTGTGTGTGTGTGTGTGTGTGTGTGAATGAATTGTGTCCGGGCCCGTTTCTTCGAAAATACTCAACCGAATGGCTTCAAATTTGGGGTATCCAAATATATCAAAATGTTACATTAGACGATTCAAGCGTGTGATGATTGCTTAAGTGATTTGGGAGTTATCGCCCTTTTGAGACAAGTTGGTTGTCTTTCGGGTACAGGCGTAATATTTATTTAAATCACTCAATTTTTTGGCAGTAGATAGCTTGAATACGGACTCTGAACAGAGTCACCACTAGAAAATGGTCGCTCTTATAGTTTTCATACATGTAAACCGAGCCTGAGTTGACATTGCATGTGAACCCAGTTCAGATGCCTATTTCTCCGAAAATACTGAACCGATCGATTTCAAATTTGGGGTTTCTAAATGAATCAAGATTGTTGAATAGAAGGCCCGATCCAGGTACGATTGCACACATGATTTGCGAGTTATCGCCCTTTTCAGAAAAAGTGGCTTTCTGGCGTTTAAAGGCGTAATGTTTACCTAAACCACTCCATTTTTTGGACATAGATAGCATGAATACGGACTCTCAACTAAGTGAATTTTGGAGGTTGTCGCTTTTATACTTTTGGCGTAAGCCGTACCTGATGAAAGTGCTGGTGAACACACTTTAGATCTCAAAATCGCTCCTACTATACATAGATAATGAGCCTGGGGTGCCATAAAAAAAATATACAAAAAAAATTAGAAAAATTCACTGCAGCCGTTATCGTCAGTTGACCCGAAAATTTGTACTCACAGCACATTTCCTCTACAAGCCACACGCCTCACAAACATCGAAGAAGAGACGCACGCGCACTGACGTAAAGTAAGTGCGTCATGTTTGATTGACGTGATGCTGTTTTTTCTTGGGGGTGTCTCGCCACTTTCTTTCCGAATTCCTCTGTTTGGAGACGTGGTGTATTTTACTTCTACTATGTCGCCATCTTCGTGCAATCGCAGAGAAGACACGGGATACAACAGAATACAACTCCAATACTTTATGAACAGAATATGCACGGAGAACAAATTCATGAAAGAAGAAGAACCCAGAACGCTGTGCAGGGCTGCTTACGTACTGAACAGGTCAGATCTAGAACATTTCTCAACTTATTGGAAGGTTCGATATCTTTCCAAGGTGACGTTACTGACGTTACTGCACCAGCATGTTCTGGGATGGTCTAGAAATTATTTTGCATCGAAATGCAGTATCTTTTCGCGATCTCTACAACTTGACATGTGGAAAGCGGGAATTTCAGTGGGTTTCGTTTTTGCCACTGACTCACACTCAGAAGCATAATGCAAAGATCTTGGAAACATAAAGATAGTTCACTTACCTCCCTTTGAGGGACAACGCGTAAGAGTTGTCTGCGCGCATTAGCGCGCATCCCGCAGATCTACGCAGTAATGGCAGTATATATGGCAGAAAGCCAGAAACCACGCAAAAATTCGGGCGTGCAATGGTGTGCAGCGCCGAATTGCTGTCAGAAGCGAACACCAGGAACGGGAAAACCTTTCTGTAGATTTCCCCCTTGAAAAATAGAGGTAGGTATGCCTACGATATCGAAGTTGGAGCCAAGATCGGTATCGAAGTTGGAGCCAAGATTATGTTTTCTCCCAAACATAAAACATAGCATCACACGTGAAAACCAAAATCGCCGCATCCACGACGTGTGACTGGCGTAAATTTAGTATAGAATCCGCATGCTTGTAAAAAGTCTGTTTGTTTGACCCAACCCTACACTAGCCGCCGTAAAACATTTTAAGAAAATAAACAAAAACGAAGATGTCAGCGACTGACAGGTGGTCTCCCCCCATATATTTCGCATGTGTTTTAGGCCTATGGAAAACATAAGTACTCTCAAAGTTCCGGAGGACGAACGAAAGATCTAGTTTGGCTTTCACTGCTGTACGTAGGCTACGCAGTGCATTTCGTTCGATGTGTTCAAGTAAAACTAGTACGGAACACAGAAAGATCGAATGTGCGAGAGATCCAAAGATGGACGCATCCGCTGAATACTTCCTGCTAACTCAGCATTAATCATATCTGCGACCGACGATCCAGCAGATTCTATGTTGTGATATGGTTTTACAATGGTTAGAATGAAGTTCAGCCGGATGATTTTGTTCTCTGTGTGTGTGTGTGTGTGTGTGTGTGTGTGTGTGTGTGTGTGTATCAGTGCAACGTGCCGCTAGCACAGTTCAAGTCAACGTTATTTGTAAAGTTTAAAAAAAAAAAACACCACCGCCAACAAAACAACAAAAACAACACCAAAACCTGATGTCTGCGCCTGCCACGTGTGTTTACTGCTGTTTGTTTACACTGCATGCAAACCTCTTGATTTTTAAGAAAAGAGTTCTGTACATACCTACAGATTTCCCCCCAACAGTATGTGAACTGGAACAAGTGCCGATGAACGTACCTGCCGCCGTATGAGTGACAACTGTGTGTGTGTGTGTGTGTGTGTGTGTGTGTGTTCTGAATTTAGATGCAGGTAGACGCTAGCACAATTTAAGTCACCGTGATTTGTAAAGTTGTCAGGGAAAAAAAATTACGCTGTATCTGCGTCAGCCGCGTGTGTTTACTGTTTGTTTACACTGCATGCACACGTACCACTTGAGGTCTTTTTTTTTTTTTTGGACAAGAAAGCGAAAAAAAAAATGTTTGTTTTTCAACAGGAATACCAAAAGAAGTATTTCCCCGTTTATATTTGTCTGTTATTT
>JACVVK020000031.1:937500-1002500 GCA_018292915.2 Batillaria attramentaria | reverse complement strand
GATGGGGATGGGGACAGAGAGAGAGAGAGGGGGGGGGGGGGGAGGGGACAGACAGACAGACAGACAGAGCAGTTGTTCAAACGAAAGATATCAGTAATTTTTCCAAAGTCTCAGATGTTCTCAGGCTTGAAAGTATTTAACGGCACCATTTTGTATGATATCAGTGTGTAAAATACGGTATTGTACTCGTTCCTTCTTTATTATTACTATTATTATTATTCTGGCAGGGCAACGTTTGTTAAAACCAAGCCCGAGTTCTGGGTTGGCGTGGAGTCAGCCGACATCATGTATATGAGTTCAATGGTAAGTACCGACGGAGCAGCAGTCCAGTGTGACATTATGGAAGCTCTCACGTGGTCTGTTAGTTGTAGCAAACCTCTCCTTTTTTTTTTTTTTTCCTCAGAACTGTTGTCAGTGTGTTTAATAATGTCTTCAATATAGGGGGTGTGGTGAGACCGGGTAGGAGGAGGGGGGGGGGGGGTATTGCCAACAAAATACTTGGAGACAGTTCATATTTCAACGTTGTTGGCACCACGCTCTTTGAATATCTCGCTGTCAAATCATGATATTAAATGTAGCCTTTGTACATGCCCTGAAGAAACTAATGTCGATTTTGTTTTGCGCGTTTGTTGTTTTGTTGTTGTTGTTGTTGTTGTTCTTGTTTTGGGTGTTTTTGTTGTTGTTGTTTGTTTTGTTTTGTTTGAATTTTTTGGTTTTTTTTAATTTGTTTTTTGTTTGTATTGGGGGGGGGGGGGGGGTAAATAATATTAATACTAATGAATAGTACCGTTCCTCCTTGTTGTTTGTATAGGGGAGGGGGGGGGGGTAAATAATATTGATACTAATGTATAGTACAGCGCAAATTCTCAAAAAATGACTCAATGCGCGTACTCTTACACTCATACCAACAAATATGCAAACACACACACACACACACACACACACATACACACACACACACACTGTACTGTATACACTCACCCCCCCCCCCCCCCCCCGAAAAAAAAAAAAAACAACAAACAACAAATACCTGTGTGAAATGCATTATCCCTAGTTTCGTGTTTTGTCTTTCTTTCTAAAGGCGGGAGGTGGAAATGATGGAGATGGAACTGGAATGGGTGGAGATGGAACTAGTATGGGTGGAGGAGGACCTCGCATCGCCTCTGCTGCCAGCAGTATCATTTCATCTTTGTTATTTGTACTTGTCTGCACTCGGCTTTTTCTGTGGTGATCATTTACTTCTGAACATTGTATGGCCTTTCTTAGTTCGATTCTGCTCTTTTCTTTTGTTTTCTTTTCTTCTTCTTTTTTCGGGGGGAGGGGAAAAAGCGGGGGAGGGGGGAGGGTTCTGTTGGACAGTTTTTAGCTTGGGTTCTGATTACTGATGTCAAAAATTCAAACAAAACTGCATGGCTTTATACTTTAGTGAAACGAATAGTATCCCCCCCCCCCAAAAAAAAGAGAAGTTTTTCCATCTAGTTAGAGATATATATAAACGAAATGGTTGCTTTTTGATACGAGTGTTTATAACTGATATTGCGAAAACAGTGTAAATTTGTTTCATATAATGTTTCTTATGATATAATTCTTAAAAATTACAATCCAGTCATTTCTCGATTCTTCACCGTTCAAACACTGGGAACCTAGTTTACTCTTCTTCTTTTTCCGCGTACAGTGTTAACTTGACTGGAGGATGTATTTGTGGGGTTTTTGTTTTTGTTGTTTGGTTTGTTGTGGGTTTTTTTATTGGGGGGGGGGGGGGGTGTTGTTTTGTTTGTTTTGTTTTGGTTTGGTTTGGTTTGTTTTGTTTTATTTTTTGTTGCTGTTGGTTTTTATTGGTTGTTGTTTGTTTGTTTTTTGTTTGTTTGTTTGGGGTTTTTGTTTTTTTTGTGTGTATTTTGTTGTTGTTGGTTTGTTTTTTGTTTGTTTGTTTTTGTTGTTGTTGTTTTTCTGGGGGGGGGGGGGGTCACACAGCCATGAGAAAACGAGCAACGGCGGATCGAGTCTGTGTAATTTTGTAAAATAACTCCCACATATATGAGAGACCCTTTCCCTATTAGTGTTCATCTTCCCTAGTCATCTGAGGCCGAGTCCAGAACAGGGAACGCAGAAGAAGAAGAAGTTCATCTTCGAAGTACGAAGAAGAAAACAAAACAAAAAAAACCCGTTAACAACTCAAAACTACCACTGAGCAATAAAATGCAAACATTTTCTGTTTGTTTGATTCCGGATGATACATGGAGATACTAGTGGTTCGGAAGCGATCACCAGTGATCTGATGTGTAATTATGATTCTGGATGAGCTTCTTGTGTTTCTTTTTTCTTTCTTTCTTTCTTTCTTTCTTTCTTTTTTTCTTTCTTTCTTTCTTTTAGTTATCCGTATATCCAGATGTATGTCAAATAAAGTTGTCTTTGAGTGGTGTTACGCGCATGCTTGGTCTCTGTCTGTCTTTCTGTCTGTCTGTCTCTCTCTCTCTCTCACACACACACACACACACACACACACACACACACACACACACACACACACACACAGATCAGACACATACGTACACATGCTCGTAAAATTTAATTCAGCCAGGGAAGTCACTACAGCAACAAGGAAATCACAAAACATGAACAAGCATCCTCTGTCATACGACCTGAATGAGGCTGGCGTCAAATGTTTAGTTCACAAACAATATCTGAAAATACCGTCACTGTCTCCGTGACATTTTACCATCAGTCTAGATCGTCCAGGTTTTATGCAAAAATTAATTCAGTCGGGGAAGTCACAACACCAAGAGGGAAACTACAAGACATGAACTAGACTCCAGAGTGCAGTCCCTTTTCGGCGGGGCGTGAAAATGTGACTGCTTACACCCAGCGCCATTTTCAAAAATGGCGAATTTTTTTTTAGAAAAGCGAAGACTTGTGTGTCATATGATTCGATTTGAAACGAAGTCTTGAATATCCGACCACTTTTCGTTTGGGCAACATCTTTGCCAGCGGACAATTATTGTTGCGCTTTGATGGCACTGTTTACATGGTACACTGATCCAACAGGATGTGAGTAAACGGCAAGGGGGTTGCACTCTGACAGGCAAAGGTGCACTCTCTGGGGCACAGAGTCTTTCAGTGGAAAGTACCTCTGTGCACAGTGGGCAAATGGCGCTCACTGCGCTACCGTGACGGGCCTAAATTGTCTCGGTGCTCTCAAACACAAGGTCGCGCACTATGTCATCCTTGACCAGCTTTGAACCCAGAGGGATCCTCAGTGGCGCAAGTGATGGCAGGCTGTCTTCACAGTGAAAGTAGGCGTGTTTCTGAATCAGAGACATACATAACATGTCTCTGTCTGAATGGACAGATCTATTATTACATTCAGTCCTAGAGCACGGGTGTGTATGCTTTTGTAATCGTCTCTTATTCCACCACAAGGCAGGTACGTGATCGTCTGCACTGTGCAATAATATTTGCCTGTAGAGTGCAACACCCTTGCCTGTCAGAGTGCAACCCCCTTGCCGTTTACTCACATCCTGTTGGATCAGTGTACCACGTAAACAGTGCCATCAAAGCGCAACAATAATTGTCCGCTGGCAAAGATTTTGCCCAAACGAAAAGTGGTCGGATATTCAAGACTTCGTTTCAAATCGAATCATATGACACGCACGTCTCTGCTTTTCTAAAAAAAATATTCGCCATTCGTTTGGGCAAAATCTTTGCCAGCGGACAATTATTGTTGCGCTTTGATGGCACTGTTTACGTGGTACACTGATCCAACAGGATGTGAGTAAACGGCAAGGGGGTTGCACTCTGACAGGCAAAGGTGTTGCAATCTACGGGCAAATATTATTGCACGGTGCAGACGATCACGTACCTGCCTTGTGGTGGAATAAGAGACGATTACAAAAGCATACACACCGTGCTCTAAGACTGAATGTAATAATAGATCTGTCCATTCAGACAGAGACATGTTATGTATGTCTCTGATTCAGAAACACGCCTACTTTCACTCTGAAGACAGCCTGCCATCACTTGCGCCATTGAGGATCCCTCTGGGTTCAAAGCTGGTCAAGGATGACATAGTTCGCGACCTTGTGTTTGAGAGCACCGAGACAATTTAGGCCCGTCACGGTAGCGCAGTGAGCGCCATTTGCCCACTGTGCACAGAGGTACTTTCCACTGAAAGACTCTGTGCCCCAGAGAGTGGCAAAGGTGCTGCACTCTACAGGCAAGTATTATTGCACGGTGCAGACGATCACGTCAGTACCTGCCTTGTGGTGGAATAAGAGACGATTACAAAAGCATACACACCCGTGCTCTACGACTGAATGTAATATAGATCTGTCCATTCAGACAGACATGTATGTATGTCTCTGATTCAGAAACACGCCTACTTTCACTCTGAAGACAGCCTGCCATCACTTGCGCCATTGAGGATCCCTCTGGGTTCAAAGCTGGTCAAGGATGACATAGTGCGCGACCTTGTGTTTGAGAGCACCGAGACAATTTAGGCCCGTCACGGTAGCGCAGAGAGCGCCATTTCCCCACCGTGCACAGAGGTACTTTCCACTGAAAGACTCTGTGCCCCAGAGAGTGGACATGAACAAGCATCCTCTAGTCACATTGTCAGACGACCTGCGTCGGTGAGGCTGACGTCAAATGTTTAGTTCACAAAATTGACGTCATCTCTCCCCCCCCCCCCCCCCCCCCCCGATTCTAGATCCAAAATGGAGAAACAACTTTATGGAATGGGGCCATTCCTCCTTGTTTATCACTGAAACTTGCTGAGAGAGAGAGAGACAGACAGACAGACAGGCAGGCAGGCAGGCAGGCAGACAGACAGACAAACAGACGGACAGACAGAGACAGACAGAGAGAGACAGACAGAGAGAGATGACGTCAATTCCTTGAACTAAACACTTGACGTCAGCCTCACTGACGCAGGTCGTCAACAAAAAAACATTACAAACATCAACAAAAATCATTACAAACATCAACAAAAATCATTACAAACATCAACAAAAATCATTACAAACTAGCACACTCGCAAAACAGGGTCGTTCAAATCTACACCGCACCTGACCCCACGCTCAGTTTGTGTCTTCACGCCAGCATGCCAAAGACCGTAGATAATAAGACAGGGAACTCGACGCAAAACGCGAGGATTAGACTCCAGAGTGCAGTCCCTTTTCGGCGGGGCGTGAAAATGTGACTGCTTACACCCAGCGCCATTTTCAAAAATGGCGATTTTTTTTTTAGAAAAGCAGAGACTTGTGTGTCATATGATTCGATTTGAAACGAAGTCTTGAATATCCGACCACTTTTCGTTTGGGCAAAGTCTTTGCCAGCGGACAATTATTGTTGCGCTTTGATGGCACTGTTTACGTGGTACACTGATCCAACAGGATGTGAGTAAACGGCAAGGGGGGTTGCACTCTGACAGGCAAGGGTGTTGCACTCTACAGGCAAGTATTATTGCACGGTGCAGACGATCACGTACCTGCCTTGTGGTGGAATAAGAGACGATTACAAAAGCATACACACCCGTGTTCTAGGACTGAATGTAATAATAGATCTGTCCATTCAGACAGAGACATGTTATGTATGTCTCTGATTCAGAAACACGCCTACTTTCACTCTGAAGACAGCCTGCCATCACTTGCGCCATTGAGGATCCCTCTGGGTTCAAAGCTGGTCAAGGATGACATAGTGCGCGACCTTGTGTTTGAGAGCACCGAGACAATTTAGGCCCGTCACGGTAGCGCAGTGAGCGCCATTTCCCCACTGTGCACAGAGGTACTTTCCACTGAAAGACTCTGTGCCCCAGAGAGTGCGCGAGGATAGGTAGGAGTTACGTCCCTTGCGTTTTTCCTGCTCGTCTCGAGCATGGCTACAGACAGAAAGGGGGAAGGTGGCGAATTCTGCTGCGCCATAGGCTGCAACAATGCACGTTTGAAGAAATCCGGTACCAACAAGGCATTTTTCCAGTTCCCGAGGGGGAGAGAAAGGTAAGCTGAACATAATTTGTATCGTTGCTAGGAAGAAATAGGCGAAAATGGTTCGCTATAGTCCTGGACCTGCAGATTTTTAGATCTAAGATCATCCCCGAGTTCGTATCATATTTCTAATTCTACAAGGAGCACGTGGTCTCACAGTGTAGGCAGGAGAGAATATTGCAATTTGCTATAGGTTCTGGTGGCCAATATCAAGTTTTACAGAAAATGTTTGACACGCAGTGCCCATGCATATCGTCGTACAGGCCAAGCTGAAGTACTTGCTTGATAATTACACAAACGGTTGTTAAGATATTGGATACTACATCAACAGGTGCATGAAATGGGTGCAGAACACCAGACGGGAAGATCTGCTGGGGAAGCAGCCAGATGAGCTGATTAAAGTACACCTGAGATTCCACTTTACGCAGTGGCCACACTGCTCCATATGGTCAAAAGAATCTGCTGTGCATGGTTACATTGTTAAGGACAACTGAAATATCAGGATTCCTTTTATGCTTGTATTATTACCTGCCAAAAGGATTTTTTTTTTTTTACTTCTTCTGTGGAAGTCTTTCTGGTGTGCACTCCTTTGTTGGCTTTCTCACTGTATGGGGTGTATTTTCGGGAAGAGCAAATGCAGTTTTCACTGCGTTCCAGGTCAACCTTCTCCATTCTGTTACAACCGTGAACTGCGAGTCCTTTTTTTTTGGGGGGGGGGGGGGGGGGGGGCAGGTTATGCTGTTAGAAACTCATGACTCATTTGGAGACTCTTTTGAAGTTGTGAATACTCTGGCAGAGTCTGCCATCATATACATGTATAAATAAACGTGGAAATGTTGGCGGTTCTTCCTCTTGCATTCTCTGTGTGTGTGTGTGTGTGTGCGTGCGTGCGTGCGTGCGTGTGTGTGTGTGTGTGTGTGTGTGTGTGTGTGTGTGTGTGTGTAAGAAAAAGGTGAACAGAACTATATCAAATCTTTCTTTGTCTTGCAATACATAGCAGTCAGCAGTGTTTTGTTTTGTTTGTTTTGTTTTGTTTTTTGTTTTGTTTGTTTGTTTGTTGTTGTTTTTTTGTGGGTTTTTTTTTTTTGAGGGGGGTGGGGGGGGGCGTTTGGCTTCCTCAGATGGCAGGTAGCCTGACAATGGTGATGTGCTACAGTGTGTGGCATGTCGCTCGGCGCACTTGGGCTGCCTGACAGGACAAAATAGCTTAATCATATCTAAAAACCAATATCAGCAAGCCATTCAGACATCTAAGATGCCACAAACGTCGATTTTTGTCTCGGACCCTTGTTTTTCATGCACAAAGTCAAACAGATAGACGCGCACAAAACAGATCCAACAGAGGGACGTTACACGCTGAGCAGGAAAAGCGCAAGGGACGTCACTCGCTCTCCGATCTCGTAGGCGCTATGAAGGAGTTCCCTGTCTTATTATATACGGTCTTTGAGCATGCGCCTACCTAAACGTTGCACCTACCCAAGGGGGTTAGATCACTGGATTCTTTACGTCAGGGTTTTCGTAGAATGAAAATTGCGTCACAAAACTACTACACGTCATCAGCTGTAGCAAAGTGTGTTCCGTCAGCGTCCCGGCCGCCTTGTGCAGACATCCCTGTTCCTGCATGAAAATCAGGTAATTGTTGCATCCCGTGTGTTCTCTGCGAGTGCACCAAGAGAGCGACATAGCATAGCGTCGCCAAATATCTCTGTTGTATATTACTCCTGCTATGTCGCTCTCCTGGTGCACTCAAAGAGAACACACGGGATACAACTCCAATATTCTTTATTAACGGAAGATCCGTGGAGGAAGAACCCAGAACGCTGTGCAGGACTGTTTATATACTAAACAGGTCAGATCTGGAACATTCCTCAACTTACTGGCAAGTTCGAAATCTTTCCAAGGTGAAGTAATCTACTGTCGTTACTGCACCAGCATGTTCTGGGATGGTCTAGAAATTTCCATCGAAATGCAGTGGCTTTTCGCGATCTCTACAACAGTAATCAAAGCAGCAGAATGAAGGCAATGTCGCACTCATAATTATTCCAAGGAAATGACAGGTCAGTGGTATAGCTTTTGCAAGCTAAATCAAGTATGTATTGATAATGCCAACAGCAGGGGTCATGACTACAAATTGAAGAAGATACGGGTGTAACACATCTCGACGTTCTTTGTTTGTTGTTTGGGGGGAGGTTCTTCTTCTTTTTCTTTATTTTTTTTTTAATTTTATTTATTTATTTTATTTTATTTTTTGGGGGGGGAGGGGGGGGGTCTTGTTCTTTTTTATTTGTTTCCCTTTTCCCAGCCACACGGGGAGCCGGGATAGCCGAATGGTAGAGCACTGGACTTTCAGTGCTCGGGTCGTGGGTTCGAATCCCGGCTGGGGCCGAAAATTTGTACTGGCCTTTTTTCTCGTATCCCAGTCTTTGATATCACCCATAAGTGGTGGAAAAGGACGTTAAACTTACAAACACTCACTCCTAACCACGCAGAGCACCAATTCACTCAGTCAAGAAAATCTGCACACAATCTGCACCTGAAACGCATTTGTCTCCAGGTGCCCCGGTATGTCTGCCAGCTTCATCTGGGTTCTTGTGCTGACCGTGGTCTTGACGGAACGCGGTATCCATGGTTACAGCGCAGGCGCACCAGCACAGCAATGCTACGCTTTGACACCGGGTCACAGCGGAACGCAACCACAGTCTTCCCCCGCCCCCTTTACCATTTCATTCTCTGGCCCTCTCAGGTCTTCGTTTGTCCCGGGTGAAAATATAACAGGTAGATCTATAGTATGTCAAGAAAGATTTGCCAAGAAAGATTTTCCCGAAAACTAAGTATGTGTGTCACATGTCACTATCAGAGTTCTCAGACGAACTCATTGTGGGGGCAAAACAGGTGACGGTGAAGAAGAAAACTGACTTGTGACTGAATTTCCAAGATGGCGGACAAAGGGAGCGTCGCAGTCTAGCTTTTTGCGGTGCTTCTAAATCATTTTCTACGTCACGCTCTTGAATGTTTTTCGCATGTACGTCATAAACATCATTATTTTAATGAAATACAGGCCAGAAAAACACGTTTACAGGGAAATATTTCATTACAGTCAGCTGTTGTGTACGTCGATCACGGATGGTCGAAATTCAAGGGAAAGAAGTACTGAGAGTTAATGTGTACATATAATTAGTAAAGTCAGGGGCGCCGGAACCAGGGGGGGGGGGGGGGCAGGGGGGCAGCTGCCCCCCCTGTACCCAAGCAGGGGGGGCAAGAGTGTCTTTTTGCCCACCCCCCCCCCCCCCCCTGGAAAATCAGGTGACTATGGCAAGAGGGGGGGCAAAGCCATGGTCTTGCCCCCCCCCCCCACCCCCACCGCCTTTCCACTACCTCTCCCCTACCCCTCTTCCTGCTCTCTCCCTCATCCCACCCAACAGAGAACTGTTTTTGCAGACCGAAGGCTGTCCGCTCCTCTGATTGCCCCCCCCCCCTACCCCTCTTTTGACTTTTTTCGGGCAATGTCTTTCTTTTCAGTGGCTCCCTGGTTCGTAAAGGTTTTATTGTCTGCGCAGCATCTGATCGCCCCCCCCCCCCCCCCCCCCCCCCCCCCGCTGTTCACTTTCTTCGGGCAACGTTCCCCCCTCCGAGATTCTGCCCCCCCCCTCCCCCCAACATCTTCCGGCGCCCCTGACAGTCGAACACGAATAACTCGAAATCGCTCGGGGACTGAAAATTTGTTCGACATATCCGAATTTCGACTTATCCAAAAAACACGGATAAGCCGAATTCGTACAGCTAATTCACTAGACATTTCGACTTAGTGTATATTACTCGGATTTGTCGAAATCGGTCGAAATTTACGTGATATTTCGGCTTAAAAGAATACCTTTTCTTTCCTATTATAAACTAGCGGGATGGGCCGTCCCCACTCGGAGGCAACTCCTCAACACCCTTATGTTCCTACCCTGGTCCACCCCCATACCAAGTGGTGGCGATCGAACCACTGTTTTCCGAGATAGCCGTCCCCATCCCAGAGCGCAGGGCAGAGCCGGACCCCTGGGGCAACACACCGAACTCCTATGTACGTCTCCCAGTGACCCCCCCCCCCAACCCCCTCGTGTGCGTGTGCGCCTGTGTGTGTGTGTGTGTGTGTGTGTGTGTGTTTCTTACCGTTGACCTGTATATTCCCAGTGTGGTAACTCGAACAAAACCAACTTGCCATACGCCACGGCCATAGGAGTCGCCACGCGCTAAGGATTATGAATTCGGCTTAGGTTAGGGTTAGGCTGTATGAACAGGGTTTGGGTCAGGGTAAGGTTCTTGGTTAGGGTTTGGGTTAGAGTGTGGGTAATGTTGGAGTAAATCAAATTGATTTCTACCCTGTAGCGAATTGGTATTGTGGCGAGTTGACCTGTAGCAGCGAGCATCTTCAGGGCAAAATGGGTAATAGTCGGGAGGTTACAGCTTGTCACAAGCATAGCAGCAACTCAAAGCTTAAAATGCCTCCCACCCCTCCCCCCTCCAAAGAAACAACTTTTTTCATTTTTTGAGAAATGATAACCGACCGTTAATGATATGCATACGTCATCGCCCGAACAAGGCGGAAATTGAGACAATCGTAAACAACTTTGTTCATGCACACAACAGCTCTCCCCGAGCAACCAATCAGAGCGCAGGATCGGCCAAAGGATCGCGATGGTTCCCACGACACGCTGTGCAGACCTCAGGCCTAGTTCGGCGTACCTTTTGGACCAGGGTTTGCGAAGAAGTGTTCGGTCGGTTAAGAAACAACGTGCGCGAATCTAGTTCGCCGTACTTTTTGAACATAGTTCGCGAACCAAAAGTTCGCCCGGTTAAGAACGGCCTTTAAACACGTGGAGAGAAGCTGGGGTGGAAAAAGGAGATTAGGAGGTCAGTTGTGTACGTGATAATCTTCGTGTCTGGCAGCATGCCAGTTTAAGAATGAGGCCAAGAGGAAACGCGGGAGTGGGGGATTCCCCTAATTCTGTCATTGTGGCGGGTGGTAATTATGTACAGGCTTAGAATTCGACTTAACCGTAGTCAGCAAACAAAAAATTGTTCGACTTAAGCGTATTTCGACTTAGCTACGTATTCTTTAAATTTCGACTTAGCCGAAGTAAAATTAGTCTTACAAAGAAGGGGTTCTGCCGGGGAATTTGTTTTTGTTCGACTTAGCCGAATTTCGACTTATCCGTGTTTGAGTTACGCGAGCGAGGGTGTATCACCAACATCGCCTTCATTACACATTTCTCACACACACGTCATAAACATCACCCTCACTACAATCAGGGCTAAGAATGGTCAGGCCTAAAAAGGGAGGACATCTGCGCGGTGGCAAGTTTTGTTCATGACGCGCGGCGGCAAGTTCGGAACGTGAAATGCTATAAAACGGCGGGACAAACACAAACTGAACAATCAGAGCAACAAAAGTCTATCTACATGCTTAAACAGCATAAGATAGCCCACTGTGTGTCTGACATGTTAACCGACACTTTCAAAAGATACAAAACACAACACTCTGTACTTACATGTATTGTAAACATTACAGACGGTGAGACCGAAAGCGACAGCTCAGAGTCAACACTTTCAACTGCATCAAGATGGCACACAGTGAGCCTAAACCCTCAATTTCAACCTTTTCTGATCATTCAGCTCATAGAAATATTACCCTTTGTATTTACATTATATGGCTGGTAGCTCTAAACCACAAGTCCATTCATGCTTGGTTGAAAATAGACAGCCGTTGTCCTGAATGACCATATGACAACAAGCTGCATTTAAGAAAATTTATATACCCCTTCAGACTCGTCCTCGCAAGCTTGTGTTTGGACGTACCCACGTGTTTCTCCAGGCCGACTGATCAGCGATCGTCAAATGTCAGTGTCAGGACCATGGTAGCCATTCGGGCTACCGCCCTGAACAAAACTGGTAGCCCGAAAAAAATTCTGCAAGCCGGGGTGGCTGCTAGGTTCTGATTCATCTCAGAATTCCTGCTCGCCATTCGGGCTACCGCTACCGGAGCTTTCACTCGCCCGACGGTAAATTTGGTAGCGAAAGCGAGCCGGCGAGCGCATTTGATGATCGCTGCTTGCGACCTTTCGCGCCGTAGTTGATTTCGCAGCAACATAGCGAGAAAAATGCCGATCCTGGCGCATCGATGTTTCGGATAAAGCAGCCCAATTTCTCGTCCTCTACTTTATACTCGATCCAGTCCCATTTCCAAGGGTTTCGAGAACCGGAATCATTCACTTTCTGGCCAGGCTGAACAACGTTTCGACACGCCGCCATTGTTACTACCACCGGAAGTGAAAAGAACTAGGGTAGACATGCGCACACGCAACTTCTCGTTGAATCGAGGTCACGGCCAACTCCCACTGGTCGTCTGCAATCGTACGGGCAAATTCGCGAGTGGGGTTTTTTTTTTTTTTTTGCGCTTTTTTTTCGGCGGAAACGACCAGCTTTTCGGCGGATCAAGGTTTTAAAAAGGCGGAAAAGGCGGGAAAGGCGGACAATTCTTAGCCCTGTTAACAATGAGAACACAAACATTGAGGCTATAAACATTTATAAACATTTATAAACATTTAGAACATAAACATCGAGAAGGTTTAGTATACAGCAATGCCACAACCTGGAGGGTCGGGTCGGGTCTTTGGGGGTTTAACGTCCTTTTCCACCACATACGGGTGATATCAAAGACGGGGCCACGATTAAAAAGCCAGCACAAATATTTGGCCCCAGCCGGGATGCGAACTCACGACCCGAGCATTAGAAGTCCAGCGCTCTACCGTTCGGCCACCCCGGCTCCCCGCCATAACCTGGAAAATACAATAATTATGCCCATGTTGTGATTAACTCTTTGACGACGAAGCACAATTTCTAACACGCGATTTCCTATAGGTAATCGCGTGTTAGAAATTGTGCTTCGTCGTCAAAGAGTTAAAGAACATGCTAGAAACAGTATTAAATTTTACAATACGAATTTACTGACATGAGCGAAGAAAGTCACAAAATCAAAGCTATACTAATAATAATAATAATAATGAATAAATAAATAATAATAAGTATTGTATAGGCGCTTTACCCAATTTCATGAATCGGCTCAAAGCGCCGCAAACTGAACCCAACACGCACGCTCACGTGAATCACACGCATTCTCTCACACACACTGGACATAAACACATTACAATCACGTGGTGCAAAGGGTCAGCTCAGCTATTTAAATTTCGGAATTTGGAATTGCATTTATTTTTTCAAATTTGTTGGGCTGAACATTACCAAAGCTGAGGGGGAGGAAGCCGGAGTACCCGGAGAGAACCCCCGACAACCAGCCCGAATGAACGGTGCCACAAACGAGAAGGAAAAATTCTTTGCCCCGAATGGGACTCGAACCCGTGACCTCTCGCACTGGTGACAAGTCTCTTAACCACTAGACCACCGACCGCCCCGAGAATATGGTAATGTAGTCGTCGATGACTCGGATTCTCTTCGATTCTTCTCGTCATAACCTAGGGTTTCAGTGAAAAAGCCAGCTGGAACAAAGTATAGAAATTAGTTACAATATACCTCCGGAAATGAAAAGTAGCGAAATAAGTCTAAATTTTACTTCCGGGAAAACCTCACGTGACAGTGACGTAAAAGGTAACCACGTTCGTGTGCTCTTGAGACAACAAGAAACGGTGACATCAGTGAATGACGTTTATCATCCATTAGCGGATTTTTCCTTTGATCTCTCCCGTGGTACTGCTTACTTACTTACTTAGGCCCGTCACCCCTACTGGGGTATAGGCCGCCTACAACAGTCCGCCAGAGTCCTCTGTCCTGGGCCATTGTCTCTAGCTGTCTCCAGTTGTATCCCATCTTCCTGGTGTCTGCCTCGAGATCACGTCGCCAGGTGTTCCTCTGTGATGGTGTCGAGTGATTCAGGCAGGCGCACGAATGTGGTAGTGAGGGAGTCGAGACATGGTTTAACAAAAACACATGTTTATTTGTCTGCTACAGAGGAGCAGTGTACTACTCCAGGAACTGAAAACACAAGTGGAAAGACATTAGAACATTACTACACCACAACTGAAAGGAAAAGTAATAAGCATAAAAGTAGACGACACATAAAATGGATCAAAACTAGGAAATACTAACAATAGCTAAGCAGTTATTACACAGAAGTAACACACCAAACTGAACTAAAAGTACAGCTGTCAGAAGTGTAAACAAATACTTAAAACAAAGACAAAAATGGCGGTGTCGGTCCACACCCCGCTATCCAACTCCAGCATCAAACATACATGAGTCAGTGAATTCAAAATAAAACTTACTTAGCTGGCCGGTGTCCGCCTAGGGACAATAGAACGACGCGGAGAAAAAACGGATCACATGGCGAGATGAGAAACACAGCGCTGGGTGGAACGGTCACTCTCGCGGGCAGAGGCAAGGACTGGCCAGCGAGGCGTAGCGAGCTCCTTATCACTGCACAGCGCGGCCCGCAAAGGGAGCAACCCTAGACTGCATGGCTGGAGGGGGGTAGATTCGCGGCTAGAGGGGGAATTTGTGTTTCTTGCTACTCAGATATCCACCCGTAGCGGGCGTTCTATAGCAGCTAGGAACTTCAAACAAACGGCAGGTGAAAGAGCGTGAAAATTACTTTAGGATGGTATAAGTTTAGAACATCACCAAAGTACAGAGAATTTCCGATCGCCGATTTAAGACCGTAAAGACAGGGACCACGCGTTTGAAAAGGGATGAAAATGGCGAAATACACCTTTTAAACTATAAAATAACGCTAACAACCAAACATGATTAGAAAGTAAAAACTCTCCTGAAACTACTGCAGTTTACAGAATTACTCTAAGTGAAGGGACTGCGGAGATAATTGACATTGAACAGACACAAACAAACACAACTAATCGACACACGCGCCACCGCGGTTACGCAACACTGCGTGCTTGCCTGACTCATCGACTGGCCACGCGCTGACCGGAGAACAAAGGGGTAGTGGGGCCAGAGACCGAAATAGTGGCCGAGCGGGTACGGACCACTCGGCTACACCTCGGCCGTCCTATCCTTCGCTTACCCTGGGGGTTCCACGTTAAGGGCCTGTCTGGTGGCCGGTGTTGGACGCTGGCTTCCTTATAAGGCCTTTGACGCCATTTTGTTTAATTTGGCCGCGTGACCACTACGCGGCGTGCGATTGGCCGTCCTGGCGGGGCTCCCAGGGTGCCTCGCGCGCACTTGCGAGGCGCAAGCCGAGAAAATAGAAAGCCGTTCTATCCGAAACTTGCCGCGGCAAGCCGTAGGCTGCAAGACTGTACATCTTGCTTGTACATTTGCCGTCGACTTGCGGGGGCCGCAAACCCGCTTTTGCCTTGCAAACTTGCCACGTGTAGAACGGCCCTTAAGTGTGTGACCAAGCCACCCCCATCTCCCGTGGTATAAGTGCTGGACTTTCATTAGTGAAATAACTCTTGTGGCACATCACATGGCAATCATTTCCGTGAGTTCCCTGCCAAGGTTTTATCTTTATAGATAAAAAGAACACAGACACGGAAACTTTTGGCAGAAAACCGTCGATGAACAAGTATCACTACGCGGCTTGGTGCGCGCGCAGTCCCGATCTTCCTGTGCCAGCAAAAACGAAACATTTTTTACTCGGTGTCAGTGTTTCCAACTTCATCAACTCGTTGTTCAAGTACAAAATGACTGTGCCTTATACTAAAACACTTACCAAAACCCATTCTCAAAAGTTGCAATGAGCGCGAACTGAAGAAAATGAGCGCGAACTGAAGAAAAGGACAGGGATTATCCGCCCCCCCCCCCCCCAAAAAAAAGTGTTAATATCCTTTCAGATCTCAAAATCGCTGTTGCAGTGTGTAGATAATGTGTCTTTGATTTGAAAAAAAAATTCATAACACAAATTCCTCAAACGACAAGAGCATATTAACGATGTGGAAAAAAATCTTTACGTGTGTGTGTGTGTGTGTGTGTGTGTGTGTGTGTGTGTGTGTGTGTAGTAAGTTTGCAAGGCAAAGATTTTAAGAGCTTCAAGGGGTTCCTGCTTCAGGCCAGCGCTGGAGACAAGATTGTAGGGAAATTCCATGTTTCTGAAACGTCTCCCATCCAGACCCTTGACTGTGATGGCAGTTCGGTGAGTAAACGTTAACTGCTATCATGTCGCAAGTAACATTGAAACCTAACGCGCTTCGAACTCAGGTTAGGCGTAAGCCTGCTCTTAACTGGGCACACACATGCATCACATCTTCGCAGTCGTTGCGCTCAGTGTGTGTACTAACCGTGCAAAACTGAACAAAGACAGCTCTGCAGATACGATAGCCTACCATCCCACGCCCACAGCGTCGGCAGTTGCAAGCCGGCGGAGCTTGGACACAAACCGTCCGGCCTCTGCAGTGCTTATCCGTGACTTTCCAAAGACATTTGTGTCTTTTGATAAGGTCTGTAAACACTGAAGTCTGTTCAGGCGACACTGAGGTCGGATACACTATCCGCCATGGTTGCGTGCCGAGTGACGTAGTCAGTACAGCCAGTCAGAATCTGTTGTGGAACCCACAGTCATAGCTGGGGCTATATGAAATCCCAGTAGCTGTGATGACGCCACTACAACTGACTGCGGAAACCCCCGAAATCACATCTGTGTCACACACCGACACACATGTTATTTTGTTGTTATTGTTGCCGGTGTTTTGTTGTTGTTGTTGTTGGGGTTTTTTTGTTGGTTTTTTTTTTTTTTTTTTGGGGGGGGGGGGGGTTCCCCTCTTCAAGTCAGTCTGTAAGACCTATCAAGGACACTAGATCCGCTACGGATATGGCTCTTTATATGGCTGCTATATATTTGTATATACTGATGATGGCAGTCGGGAGTCACCCACAAGAAAGGTTTCTCTCGGTCGTCCCTGACAGTCACCTGGACGGCTCCTAAACCGTCAAGAGGCAACGTGCGATTCAGGTCAGCATGTAACCCACGTGTCATTTGTCATTGTGATAGGTGTATGAGCTGTACAGTCAAAATACATATGAGAGAGAGAGAGACAGACAGACAGACAGACAGACAAAGAGACAGAGACAGACAGATAATAAAAAAGACAGACAAAGACAGGCAGATAATGAGGAGAGATAGACAGAGACAGACAGATAATGAGAAAGAGAGACAGAGACAGATAATGAGTAAGACAGACAGACAGACAGAGACAGACACAGACAGATAATGAGAAAGGGAGACAGACACACACACACACACACACACACACACACACACACACACACACACACACACACACACACACACACACACAGCAGTTATCCCAACGAAAGACATTTTGGAAAGTCGGCCCAGACGCGGCACTTTGGCTTAAAAGAATTAAACGGGTGGGTGGGTGTCCGGGAGTTTAACGTCCTTTTCCACCACATATGGGTGATATCAAAGACGGGGGAAAAAGCCAGCACAAATATTTGCCCCCTAGTCGGGATTCGAACTCCCGACCCGAGCATTGAAAGACCAACGCTCTTACCATTCGGCTCTCCCACAAACGGTGTAGATTATGTGCAAAAATTATGTGTCAACTACAATGTTGTGCTCGTCGCTTCTTTACTAGTAATTGTAATAGTGTTTTGACAGGGCAACGTTTGTAGAATCCTTCGACAAGTACTGGATAGGTGTGGAGTCAGCCGAGCTCGTGTCGGCGGTAAGTAGCTGCAGGACTGACAACAGTCCAGTAACTGCGAGTTTATAGCAATTGCAGGCCAAAGAACACAAATGCACGAGGTCTCAAAATGCCTGTATATTCCCTGTTAGTCTCAGACATCATAGTCACCCCTAAATAAGAAGAAGAAGAAGAAGAATGATAATAACGAATTGTACTCTAAAGCGCAAAATTCTCACAGAGTGACTCAATGCGCGTACTCCCGCACTCATACCAACAAACGTGTGTTTTCCTTTTTTTTTTTTTTTTAGGGAGGCACAAGTATCAACACAGGAAACAACGGGAATGTTCTATCTGCGCTGGCTGTGGTTGCCTGTATCCAACTTTTAATCTAGTGATGTCCTCCTGGGCATTTTGTGATCTTTCTTGATTGAGTCTTTTTTTTTGGGGGGGGAGGGGGGAGGGGGAGGGGGGGCGGGGTCGGATATGGGGGTGAGGGTGGAAGGCGGTGGGGGGGGGGTCTCTTTGGGGTGGGGGTGTTGGGGGGGGGAGGGGGAGGTTAGGGACGGGGTCCTTTGGGTATTACTATGATTTGTTTGATTACTAATCAGTGTCAGATGTGGGGGTGAGGGTGGAAGGCAGTGGTGGGTCCGTCTTCTTTGGGGTTGGGGGGTGGGGGGGGGTTAGGAGGGGGTTGGGGAGGGGGTCCTTCCGTTTTTTTTTGTTGTTGTTGTTTTTTTGTTGTTGTTCAATTGTTGTTTGTTCGATTTCTAATCAGTGTCAAATGTGCAATCCAGACTTTTTAATGCAGATTTTACGGTTTGGCGACAGAAATCGTGAACACGAACCTCAGTTTTCACTCTGATTAGATGAATATACACTACACTGTTACCAAAGATACTACACTACAGGCACGGTAACTCCGTGTAGCGGCTTTGCTAGTACTGGTTATGAATATTAGTGTTCAGTGGCATTGCAGGAGGGGGGGGGGCTGTGAAGACAAGTGTCGCATTCATTGAAGTGCGAAAGGAGCTATTTGTATAAATGCTGGATTTCCAATTTTACTTTTGAATAAACTTGGGGAACCTTTTCAGTTTTGTTTTCCTTTACTGTATTTTTACATATCCTTTTTTTTTTTTTTTTTTTTGGTTGGGTTTATTATGTCAGTCGTCTTGTTTTACATGTCTTCCTTTTTTAACCCTTTCCGACATTGAGTCACCTGTCTACACTCACACTACCGCCATATGTCTGGCAAACCCGCATTAACTTGAAACTTGACTTGAAACGAAGTACTCAACGGTGACCAACGTAAACAGAAATCGTTTCTAAAGGTGTGTGAGATCATCTATACTGATTTCGAACATACAAGCCGATACCGGGCCCCCACTGACACTGACGCTCACGCACCGGCCTCTCTCTCTCTCTCTCTCACACACACACACACACACACACACACACACACACACACACACACACACACACACACACACACACACACTGAGATCAGTGCACACGCGCGCTCACACGCACTGACAGTGACACACGGACACCGGTTGACACACTCGGCAGTGACACCGTGTGGGGAATCCACTGGGCCATCGGGGCCATCGCGAGTTGTTCGAAGGGAGGCAACAGCAATAATCGAGCTCTCTAGTGACAGAAACCAACTATGTTTTACGCGCGTTTCATCATGGCGGACGAAGAGAGACATGAGCCCAAGCCAGTCGTATCATTTTCGTTTTCCAAGAAGGTAGAGGCTAAGAAACTTACCAAGTCTGTGGTGAGTGACAAAACTGATGACAAGAAAAACGACCCAGAATTTGTGTTGTCTTTAGAGAACAATGAAGTTCAAAGCACTGCGCCGAAACAGAAGGAAAAGGAGTACGTCATTCCTCTCATCAAACAGAATAAATGGAGAAGTGAGGCCGAGAAACGTTTGGTGAGCGTGAAGGCCGAAGCCGACCAAGATGATCTGGATATTCAAGCAGCGAAGGAGGTGCTAGAGGACTCGTCGAGATACAACGAGTCGTGGGACGACAGAGGAAAACCAGACCCCAATCTTGCCATTCCTCTTCTCATGCAAAACAAAGTTCCAGAAGGGTTTGAAACTGACGACAAGCTAGACGTTGCTTTGCGTCCCGACGAACCAGATGATGCTGACTATGAGCAGATCCCCATCGAGCACTTTGGTTTTGCTATGCTTCGAGGAATGGGATGGAAGGAGGGCCAGGGAATCGGCAAAGACTGTAAGGTGATAGCACCTATTGAAGCAACACTGCGCCCGAAGGGTCTTGGCTTGGGTGCAGACAGGAGCCAGAGTTCCGGGGGAAAGAAAGGAACATCTGTAGAGAAGGATGCTGGTGGAGAGGAAGATGGTTTGGAGGTGAAGAAAGGGGCATATTGTGTCATTCTCAATGGGAAGCACAAGGACTTGTATGGTGTGATACAAGGTATTGATGAAGATAATGCAAGACTTGTCATCAAACTCACTGTAAGTGGCCAGACTGTCACTATGACACAGTACAATGTGAAGATTGTAGGGAAGAAAGAATATGAGAAGTACTCAAAGTATCTGAACAAGGGAAAGGCTGACCAGTACAAGGAGAGTGCGTCTGAGCAGAATGGGAAAGAGGAGCACAGTGATGGCAGCTACAGGGAACGGAGGAGTGATACTGACAGAGACAGTAGTCACAGACACAGCAGATCAGAGAAACACAAACATGACAGTAAAAAGCGCAAGCATGAGTCCAGAGACCATGAAGACAGTAAGCACCACAAATCATCGTCATCAACCAAACACAAGGACGCAGATTCTTCAGCTCAAACATCACATTCGTGGCTGTGCCCAAATCTTCGTGTACGCATTGTAGACAAGAACTTCAAGAAGGGCAAATATTACAAAGAGAAAGTTGTGGTCCTCGATGTGATTAGCAGGGACAGTGCAGTGTGTAGAACTGATGACGGAAAGGTTCTAGAGGGGCTGTCGCACACACAGCTGGAAACGGTGATCCCTAAAGGTGATCATTCAGCTCATGTGATGCTTTGTGCAGGGAAACACAAAGGACAGTTAGCACTTATTGTCAGCAAGGACAAACAGTCTTGCAGGGCCATTGTCCAGTTACTCAGAGACAGAGATCTTGTCTTGAAGATGGAGTTTGATGAGATATGTGAATATGCTGGCACTGTAGATGAAGATTTTGATTATTGATATTGTTGCTGCACTGGCCTTGTGTAGGTGTGAAGGGCAAGTAGTATAGGGGTCCTACTAATTACCGAAAACAACTCTTAATATGGGTAGAACACAGTTAAAACATAGAAATAACAACACATAACCATGATTAAAGGTGAAAAAGAGGCCTTAAAGTTAAACTAGTTAAAAGGAAAAAAGTACTTATTCACTCCAAGAGAACAGGACGAAATGAACGTGTCTCCCAAGGGAAGCGACTCTGTCTGATCCGGGCTGGTTATTTTCTGCAATGTCACCTTTTTTCTTTTTAGCTTTTTTAAGGCCTCTTTTTCACCTTAAATCATGTTTGTGTGTTGTTATTATGTTTGTGTGTTGTTATTTCTATGTTTTAACCGCGTTCTACCCATATCGAGTTGTTTTCGGTTGTTTTTGGTAATTAGTAGGACCGGTAGTATAGATCATACTTTCAAACTTTGTGCCCAAAATTATCTACAGTCAAACTCAAAGTACAATGTGCTTGATATCAATTATCATTCATAGCAATGTCGCTGAATGGATGCACATTTTGTGTGTGTGTGTGCGTGTGGGTGTGTAGACCTGTGTGTCTGTTAGGTGGTGTAAATCATTTACCTTTTACTGTTTTAGTTGTAAATTTGCTTCTCTTTGTGTTCTTACTGAAGTGAAAGAAGTCGGTCACATGCTGAAGACCATAGGGGCCCACATGCACACACTGATAGTGATAATGATGCATAGGTTCATCAAGTATGCTTTGAAAATGGAAGTGTACACAAACTTCTGTAGCAGTGCTGCTGTATTCATGTGTACTTGTATGTGTACATATATGCTACATCAGTGATCGATTTTGAAAACCGGTCCCATCAGCGACTACCCCACACTGTCACTCAACAACCTGTGTCAGAACCGGTCCCACGAAAATTAAAACCAGTGATAAGAATTACACTGCAAATCGACCTAAACACAATCACAGTGTCGCACCACTGTATCGGTATGAGAGATAAAGAATTAAAGATAGCAGTGAGTCCATCGCAAGAACAAAGAAGCCCTGGCCAGTGGGGAACAAACTATTGTGACAGTGATTAACGTTCGCTGAAACTGCCCCTCCCCCCCCCCCCCCATCAGAGGCCACAGTGTTTACCAGTCCCAGCAAATTACAACCGGTCCCTGAGACTGGCAGCTCCAAATTTTTCCGGTATTCTGGTTTTGCAGACGGTATTTTACCGGTAATTACCGGTTAAAGCGATCACTGAAACTACATGTGCATGTGCTACACCTCAGAGAAAGAAAGTGACCCCTGCATGTGTCGTATCACAGTGGAGTGGCCACGTCTGCAATCCTTTTATGACTTGTAACACTGGATTTGGTGGGGTTCAAGTTATTTTTCACAGGTGTGCACTTGCCCAAATCTACGTATTACATTTGCATTTTCATCAAATTTTGACCTTGAAGTTTTCTCTTTTGTAATGATATTACCTCATAATTTATCAAAATAAACAAGTGTTAAGTTTAAGCTCTAGTTATAGTCAGCAAATGTCATAAAGCTTCAGTTGAATGATGAATATTGAGTCAGACAGAGAGATGTGCATTACATACATGTGAGGATGCAGACTGGGTCATAACATATGTACTTCATAAGTTCATTGTGTAAATTGTACATTTTTTTTTTAGTATTTTGTTGACTGTACCATGATGCTATTGAACACCTGTTTTAAATTTAATGTGAAACAAGTAATAATAAATTTTTAGTGAAAGGTTGTACATGTGTATACGTGTATGTATTGTGTGTGTCTGTGTGTGTGAAGAACTGAAAAGAGAAAGAAAACTGTGTTCCAACAGAGATCAAATTGTACCACTCAGTTGGTATAGTTCACCCGTTAGGGGGTGCAAATGTATACCAGTCAATTCTGTCAATATTTCGCATGAAGTCAAGTCGTAGAACGAAGTTAGCGGCACCTGACTTCACCTCGTCAGACCCCGGAGTACATTTGCACCCCCTCCCGCATGGTGGGGATAGAGTCGCCCCCATTAGTGGACGACGACTTTATTTGCCCCTCCTGCGCATGACAGGTATACATTTGCACCCCCTAACGGGCGAACTATACCAACTAAGCTGTAGTACCAGCAGTAGACCTTTCAGCTGCCTGAAATTTAGCAGTGCGTCATTCTTTGTATCTTGCACTCTTTTAGATATGTTTGCACTACAGGTACATGTAATTTCACTTTGAACAATTACACTGATATATATATATATATATTTATGCCTGGCACCTAACTTTAGCTACACCTGTTTGCTGAACATCCACACACCAGTATTAGTGTATGCACTACATTACAGTCACTAGTACCAAGTTTACACTAGCGTATCTTCTGTCAAGAAGAGCTCATGTCAAAGCCTTACAATTCCAGAACTTTTTTGTGGACCATAGTTATTCTCAGCAAGGTTCAGTAGTTAAGATTGATGTTTTGTTTGTGCATGTGTGTGTTCTTCTACTGATCTTATCGGAAGTACCTGCACTGGCAGGGAAATTCTTCAAGTTCATCCAAGAGGTGTACATCAGTTTCTCAGTAAAACGCGTCTTTGCTAAAATAATCTGCATTTCGATGAAACAAAAACTTGAGGTGATCACACACATACAGTTATCATGATGCCAGATTGTAAGTCGACATGTTTTGTTTAGTGGGGAGGAATAAGCGCACACAGGGACTGATCTGAGCTACAAGAAAAAGATCTGGTGCCTCTGTCCATGTCCGAATGTGCACGGGATAATTGTTTCCCCATGTGCACTGGATACCTGACGGGAGGCCAACAGAAGGCAAGGCTTGCCGTACTGAACTAGCGAAGCTTCAGTTCTAGATGTTAGTAGGTCAGTCAGTGCGACCCAAATGAAAACATTTCAGGGCGCCCTCTAGCTGGTCACGTGACTTCGAAAAGCACAACAGGAAACATGGCCGAAGCTGCAGGTGAGCGCGGTTGGAGAGATGCTTGTGTCAAATAATGAGACTGAGCTGAAGGTGCAAATGTGCACGCATAAACAAAGTTTACAGCCACTTGTGACTCACGAAATTTCTTTACGTTAGTTCGCCTCAGTACCCGGAAACCCGTAGTTCGCGAACCGACTTCTGACAAGTTTACCGGCGTTAGTCGTTTTGTGTCTCGTATCGCTTATTGGACCGATAATGCGCAGTTGTTTTTCATTTTATGTTCAGTAAAGACCACCTTTTGAAGTATTGACACCTCCCAGAAACTGTAACTAACTCAAAAGTACTGATGATCTCGCATAAACCGTCAGTTGTACCCTCGGAGAGAGTTATCGGGGCTGTAAAATAATGACCTATTTCCAGTCCTTGCCGTGGCACAGGCAGTACTACACTTTGCCTTGAGAGCCGGGATAGTTGGTTGATTCACGTTAACATCATTTGTCTTTTGTCCACCGTAAGCGCTTGATCAGCTCAGATGTTTTGAGTGACGCTTATAGAAACCCCATGAAGGAACAGCACAAAAGGCCGATTATTATCAGTAACATTAATTTTCACTTGATAAAATTTATAGATTCAGTGTCATTACTACTATAGTTAGGATTTAACTCTCTCCCTCTCTCTCTCTCACACACAGACACAAACACAAAATGTATACATGTTACATTATATATATATTCGCTGTGGCACTTGTTACGACAACTTCATGGGCTTGTTTCAGAAAACATTTCTGACTTTCTTGAGTTCATATTTTGTCACCGTCTTTTTCCTCTCCAGAAACAACACGCAAGGATGGAGATGGTAGTCGTGATGAGGATGCCAAAGTAAGTTGCCAGAGGATCGATGAGACTGAGAGATTCCCTGCATACAGAACTTAAATTAATTTGAGTAACTTGTCAGCTGTAGTTGTAGACTTATTTCTGGATTGAACTTGAAGACAACAAGAGACTGTTGTGTGGTCAGCAGACTTTTGTATCCAGCTGCTGCCACAGTACAGTGTCTCAACAGCTGGACCCTGTGAATGTAATTCACAGTGTTGGTAGAAGTTACTAGAACTTCAGTACTTTTTGTGGTGGTGAAAATTCTAATTCAAAATTCAAGCAGTTTGATAAGGAATAAAACTAAAAGTAATAATTCAAATGTATCCCAGCTTCTGATGTTGCTAAGCATCTACATGTCGGTTATGTCATGAAAGAATTAGAATCACAGTACTTCACAGACTGAGGAAGACCAGAGAAACAGCTTTTTAAACTTGTCAGTAAGTACTACAGACTCATTTATTATAAGATCCTTCTGGCTGTGCAAAGGAACAAGCCCTTCCATTGCTCTGTTTTGTATCTTGACTCTGGTGGTTCAGATTTGTCATGTACTCAGTCACATTTTCGCCAACAGCTACAGGCATTGAGTTTATATGAGTATATACTTCATGAGGCACCAGCAAAAAGAATGACAGTAGACTAAAAGAGTAAGAATTTTATTCAATTTCATGAGAAATAGTTGAAACGGGTAAACAACAAAACTTTAATTTAAAGATGACTTGTGATTCCTAACTTGTTTTGTCTGTCACTTTGTTCAGGTCTCGGCTACAGCGTCCAGACAAGATTTAGAACCAGGCAAGTCTCTACATTTGATAAAAATCTGTGCAAGTTTTTAGGTGTACTGTATAAAATAAGTCATTTCGCACTGTTTATAATTTTGTAAAGATTCATACGTGAAGGTAGATGGTGATCTTTTAATATGTTTGTTTGATTTGGACAAAATAGAAAAGGGAACGGAGGGGGGGGGGGGGGGGGGGGGGCACTCACACATGAAAAGTAGTCACTGACAAACTGAACCACACCATCTGCTGGTTTGTTTTGGAAGGATTAAAATAGAAACTGGTCACAAAATAATTAAAAATTAAATTTGATACCGTGACTGTTTTGATTTTTTCTTTTAATTTCTTGTGTTTGCTCAACAGCAGCTGAAGCAACGATCAGGTCGCAGGCCACGAGCAGCACTTCAGAGTTTGGCCATCCACAGAAAAATGGCTCCTCGCCGTTAATCCACCCTCCAAAGCTGACCAACTACGTCACTGGCAGTACAGGTACACAGTGTCATAATTGATTGTTTCTACATAATTACATTATGACAGACTGACCTTAGCAGTGTTGTGAAATTGTTGGCCAGATATGTAAAGCACGGCAGTTAATACGAATAGACTACTGCTGCCTGTCTGTCATTAGTAGTAGTACTGCTAGTAGTAGCACAAAAGTTACCACTGTCAGACCTGCCAACCCATACGGTTTCCCCGTAATTACTACGATTTTTAAATCCAAATACGATTTTTCGATTTTTCTGCGCTGTTTATTTGATTTTTGAAAATTTCGGTTTTTAAAAAAAAATTTGGATTATAGGTCCAAACACACAACCGCGTCCACCTTTTCCGCTGGGGATCTTTCTTAGGCGGCATGTGCATGCGCCGGAAACATTTTTCCAACAAGATGGCGGAAGATGCATGCGGGAAGAAGAGAAAAGACTCGAAGCAGCCTACGAAATCTGGATCGCAGACGTTTCTGGAAAGATATAACTTATATAAGGGGGACTTTCCGTTTATTGACAAATCTGCCTTCAGCGAACGCCACGCATTTTGCCTTGTCTGTCGGCAAGACATCAAAATCGAGCACAGCGGCCGGGGCGACATCCTCGCACATGCTGGTCGTCAGCATTTTGGGATTTCAGAGGTTGGCAGGTCTGCACTGTGAGCAAGATTAGCACTGCAGGTTGACTAAACATGTTCTTGAGAACTGAAAGAATTGGGAAACAGCCTTGGTCTGAATCTTCTTCTCTTCATTTGTTTCAAATTATGTTACTTTTGGGCGTGTGTTAATGTGCATTGTCTGTTTTCTGTTTGCAGTATTTGGTGGCCATAGCTCACATGGAATGCCACCAGCAGGTAGGTACTTTTAGAAACATTTTCTGTGGTACAGAAAAATCTAGACTTCGCTGAAGCAGGGTTGCACATTTAAGTCGGTCCCAGGACATTGACCTGTAAAAATTTCAAATGTCCTATTTTCCCCACCTCAAGCGGACATTTGTCCTATTAAAATTTTTATTCCCACTAAGTGGCCAGGATACTGTGTCCTATCACTTTGCTGTTTCCAGGACACTTTGTCCTATAGAAGCTGTGGAAAAAGTGCAACCCTGCTGAAGCTTAAACCCAAAGTGAACTCTTCTTTTAACCTTGATTTATTTATTCTGTGTATTTTACTTAGTTGTTATGAGTACGGAGGTGACGAAAGATAGAGAAAAGTACATGTATCACTGTTAGTGTTAGTAAATTTCTTGTGTTTGCTCTGCTTTTGGAAATGTTCAGCCCACCAATTATAGAAAAATAAATGCAATTCTAAATTCCGAAATTTAAATAGCTGTTTTAAATTTTGCACCACGTGATTGTAATGTGTTTATGTCCAGTGTGTGAGAGAATGTGTGTGATTCACATGAGCGTGTGTTGGGTTCAGTTCGCGGCACTTTGAGCCGATACGTGAAATTGGGTAAACGTGCCTATACAATATACTCATTCGTAGTAGTAGTAGTAGTGTTTTCTGGAGAATCTTTAAGATTTCAAACTGGAAACACGATAAAACTGTTTGGGAGTATTGCATGAACTCAAAAAAGCTTTTATCCCAAAACCATACACGTAGGTTATTCTTACAGTTACTAATCTTAGTAATCTTACTAAATTCACCATTGTGAGCTACAGCCACTGTTGAACTTTTGAAATTTATTTCTGCGGGCATGCAGGTATGTTTGCGAATCCCTTTATGCCACGCCCACAGTTGCGGACAGATGTTGTGTCCACTGGCGGAGCAGACAGTCAAACAAGACCAGAGTGTAAGCTGGCTTCTCTTTCTTGCCTTATGATAAGTTTTAGCAGTGTTTTTGGGTTGTCTGCATACCGAAGAGGAGAACAACATTCACAATTTTAGGAATGTGAACATGTTGCTTGGGGAAGGGGGGGGGGGGGAGGAGGGGGGGGGGGGGGGGATCTTGACAATGACATAAGTTAAAAAATAGCTCTGCGTCATCTGTTGGTTTTTGTTGTTTTTTTAATTCTGTTTTTTCTTTTTTCACACACATGTGAACATAATTATAGACAAAGAATACCTATTTACATAACAGAAACAGTGACAGATAGACAGAACAGATGTACAGATAGCCCTAGTCTGTTTGTTTTAATCTTTGGTTAATTAAACCCTTGGCGCTAGCAACAGGCAGTACATACGTGTACACACTTACTGGTGCTGGTTCCAGGTATCATTGCCCCCAGCCGTTTGAATCCATTACCGGCGAAATCGAGCGACAGTGAATGTGACAGTGGCGGTAAGTTCAAGAGATATTGGACAGAACTTATAATCTATGCCCCGGTTGGGGTTTCACTCACAACCCCGCATTGCATGTCGAAAGCTGTCAACAAAGTCAGAGGTGTTTTGGACTCGACCGTAGTCCACAATACTTGAGTTACTTTTCCTCGCAGCTGTCACTAGTGTCAGTTTTACTTCACTGGGAATAAACACTTTTCATTAAAAAAGAAAGATGGAAATAGGGGGCTTGCTTGGCGTAATACCTGACAATAACTTTGGGTTTTCCTTCCCCATGTATGCTGCTATGTATGTACGTACAAGAAGTCTACATTGTATAAAGTGTTCACATAATGGTATATATCATGATTACTGTTATGTCTACATCAGATGACAGGCTCCAGGGGACAAAGAGAAGTGTACTAGCTCCATCCAAAATTGGTATGTGTGGCTTTTCTGTATACATGTAGTAATGTTACTTGTTGACATAAGTAGCAGTCCTGTAATGTTGAAGTTAAGGAAAGTAGTATCTTCCATACGCGTACAAACAACGCTTGCATTTTTATTTATTGCGTATTAAATATTCTTCTTTTTTTCTCTCTCTCTCTCTCTCTCTCTCTCTCTCTCCAGGATTTATGAACAAAGATGTATCCCAAGCACCAAAATTTCAGCTCAGACCATCGGCTCTCAAACCTCCAGAAGGTGTGCCAGCAAAAGGTTGGTGGTTTGTGTGTGTGAGTGTGTGTGTGTGTGTGTGTGTGTGTGTGTGTGTGTGTGTGTGTTTCTTGGTTGGTTGGTTGTTTTTGTTTTTTTGTTGTTGTTTTTTGGGTTGTTTTTTTTGGGGGGGGGGGGGGGGGGGGGTGTTTTTTTCTTTTTTGGGGTTTTTTGTTTGTTTGTTGTTGTTTTTGTTGTTTTGTTGTTTTTTGTTTTTTTTTGGGGGGGCATCAGTTTATTAGTTTATTTATTGATTGTAGGCTCACATCCATGGCAACTGAAAAAGGTCATGTTTTGGGCAGCACAAAAAAGTTGGACATGTAATGATGTATTGTCTTGAACACTTTCTTCTGTGTTAACTTACTAACTGGCTGTCTTTTTTCTAACCAAGACATCCTGAACACTGTTTTTCTCTAAACTTGTCCCAGAGAGGAACTGCCATGCCAGAGTGAAAAATATGAGATTATGACAATACTTCAGTACCACAGTAGCAGAACTTTTACATTTGTCTTTCAGGATTTTCATCAATTCTTAGGCCAGCCAAGTTACCGGATCCTCGAAAAGAAAAAGGTGAATACTGCCATTTCTGGTTTTGTTTGTGTAAGTTGGAGAGCAAGTCTGTTTTGTATTTTCCTCCGTGACAATAATAACAGCAGTGCTGGGTCCACATCTGACAGTCAGCCATAATGTCGAAGTAATTTCCTAGGGGAATAGCATTCTTCCAGTTTGTGTGTGTGTGTGTGTGTGTGGTTTCAGCAGTTGTGCTTTTATTTGCCATAATACCAGGGCTCCCTAAACTGTGCGTCTGTGCGTAATTTACGCACTGAAGTAAAAAATTTACGTCCTAAAAAAAATTCGAGGGGGTACGTTAAAGCATTATGAACGCGATCTGTGCTTAGCTTGACGCACTACCTCTGCACTACCGTGCGTACGCCTATAGGCTTGTTGTGATCGAGTGAATGTTCTCCCTTGCCATGGCCGCGTTCAGTTCGGTTCTGTTTTTGGTTCTGTTTAACGCTCGCAGGTCTTAACTGTCTACTGCTCCAGCTACTACAGCCACTCATGCGTAGTGAACGTGCCCCATCTTTTTCCGCTTCTGCGCTCGAAACTATGAACGAAAGATTTTAGAGTCAGTGCTCTTGTTACCGATCGGATTCGCTTTCTCTGTGACGAATCATGCCACCGAAAAAAGTGAAAGGTCAAAAGACTATGGACTTTTTCGTCAGTGGAAAAGTTGTGGAGGGGCTCGAGCCCTCGCCCGGCAGCGGGTGCACTTCGGCGTCGCATCGCTACGGTTCAGACTGACGTCGGTCGCATCAGTGTCGGCACAGAGCAGCAAAAATTAAGAGTTTCCAACTTTCAAAACTGATTTGTACCCACTTCATTTAATTATATGATTTGAAGTTGATAAAATTCAGTTTTGCACACACACACACACACACACACACACACACACACACACACACACACACACACACACACACACACACCTGTTCAGCCGTATTTACTGAATTTATAAAATTTTCCATGCACTAAAATTTGAGAAATGATTCTGACCCTTTAAAAATTGAAAGTCGAGGTACAAAGACCCCCTAAAATTTTGAACTGGGGGTCAGTGGACCCTTTAGGTCTGTAGCTTTTAGGGAGCCCTGATAATACAAGTAGAACTTCAGCCCCCCCCCCCCCCCAAAAAAAAAAAATTGTTGTTTCTGGTAACCTGACCAACCCTACCCCCCCCCCCCCCCCCCCCCCCCCCCCCCCCCCCCCCCCCCCCCCCCCCCGACCCTAAAAATTTTTTTTGGCTGCTGGAGAAAAAAAAAAGAAAGAAACATACAAGCACAACCAGTTTCGGTTTTCATGCGCCTGTCGTCAGGGAAGTCATGCGCCATCGCGGACCCAAGATTAGAACGAAATATGGTAAGATAGTGTGTTATGATATTAAATACAGTTTCACAGAGCATCATTTCTTATTAATACCCCGTTTCTTTGTTCTTGGATAGATGTGGGGGGGGGGGGGGGGGTTAAAAAAAACAAAAAAAAAACCCTACCTACCCTTCTCTTTTTTTTTGCCATGTTACCAGAAACAACATATTTTTTTTTTTTTTTTGCCTAATCATACTAGAAGATACATGGTTGTGGAAAGGCTTTTATCACACTCACACTCAGAGTGATGTTTTTTTTACCACACACAGATTGGACCAAAAGCACTCACCCATGTTGAGAAGATTTCACGTCGAGCAAACCAACCTTACGTTTCTCATAGCCCAAATGGCAAATGATTTTTCTGAGACAGCAAACCATGGGAACCACAGACCTGCCTACATACACATTGACCATAGAAAACTAAGTAATTTTGGGCTTACTACGCAACTACGCATTTAATTGCCCCACTACACATTTTTTTCCCCCTAAATCTACGTAATTAAGCGGTTAGCGTTTCATCAAATCCGATCTGAACTTTTGCTCGTGCTGATCCAGCTTTTTGAACGAGCCTCATTCAAAGTTTAACGATGTAAAAATACCCGGTTGAAAGAAATTTGGCTTTAAAAAAAAAAATACTGAGATACTATGGTAGTACACTGTAACCAGTCGAATCAAACAAGCCAAAGAATAGAATAGTTGATTTTTAAGCTTAAGCAACAAGCTGGCACATTTCGGTTGGGATATGTTAGAACTAATCATTTGTGACCGTCCACGAGAAAACCCGGCGTAAGACGCACACCGCTGTTCCGAGCTAGAGGCTAACAAAGGTCAGCGGGTGCTATCTGATCAGTATTGAGATTTTGCCAAAATCAGGTAGTTCTGCCCTTAAATTATGATGTCTTAAAAGGAGTTTTTTTGCACTGTAAAGAGCAAGGCTCCAAAAACAAAAAATTGAAAATTTTCCACTTACGCCGGGTTTTGTCATGGAAGGTCACATTTGGCCAGGAAACTACTCTTTTGGTTTTTGGCACTACTCATGTCATGTTTGGTGGGTAGGCAGGTCTGGAACCAGGTGTGCCAGCCTTCACGTGGTGGGTTCTGATTTCAATAAAGGATATATAAGGAATTTGTTGCCGTTCCAGTGTACCAAAATCGGCACTCACCACGTCAAGCCTAGCATGAACAGTTCCCACATCATCTGCTTTGTGTCTCATTGACTGCGCGTGGCTATCGGGAATAATTTTGGGCTCTCGGGCAAATAATCAGGCCCTCCATTTTCACATGGCTAGTGGCCCAAATGGCTGCTTGAGACCCTCCACTTTTGGTCCTCCTTGCGTACTTTTGAGTATTGGAGAAACTGGTGTGTTTTCCAGGAACTACTACTCATTGTGATAAGTTAACTAATATCAGCAGTAGTAGTGATATAATATTACCTGGCCAGTAATTTGCTGTGATAGATGTTGGGAAAGAGCTGTCGGGCCAGGAACCAGTAGTCCCAAGCTCTGCTTCAGCAGAAGCTGGGGAAGTGTCCTCAACCTCAGAACCCCAAGGAGAGACTTCAGATTCAGCTTTGTCCGGTGCCACCGCCAGCGGGGAGACGGAAAAATTTGCTGCTGAGCTCAGCAAGAACAACCAGTAAGGACCTTGGTCTTTGTTGTTGTCGTTAGGTGGTGGTGGTGGTGATGGTTAGAAATTGTGTTTGTTTTTGTTGTTGTTGTCTTGTTTGTTTCATTTTTGTCACCATTGAACATAGAATGCCAGTTATGGAATGATCATTAACTTCTTTCTTTTTTTCTTTTTCTTTTTTTCTTTTAATTATATATCTTGTAGTCTCATTACCGTGGTAAGGGAATTTTTTTTTTTTTTGGGGGGGGGGGGGGGGGGGGCATCACCTAAGTACAGCACCACCCATTTTTTTGTCATTTTCCTGCATGCATTGTTCCATTTCGTGGCCCCTTTGGTGTGGAATGGAAATCTTTAACTTGCACTCATAATATGTATGTTTTCATGAGTGTGTGTGTACACAGGAAGGTGAGACAGGCGCTGTAAATTTATGTGTCTGCACATGAATTTGACTCAATTTGGCAAGGAAAAATCCCACCAGATTTCTGCCTGCTGGAGATGAGAACCTTGCCTCAGGATCATTAGTGAACACCTTAACTGCTTGGCCAAATCCCCTGTTTTGTGTTCCTGATTGTAAGGACCAGTGCAGTGTGTGGTGGTAGTCTGCGATGTACATGATTGCATCAGTCATTCAGTGTCTGATGAGGCTTACAAACAGAAAGCAGAATTTGAGTCGGGAGATGAAGTTACTGTTCATGGCAGTCCTGACCGACTTTGTTTTTTTTACTGTTTTCCCCTTCTTTTGCAGGTTAAAGGACTCTGTTACTACATCTGTTATTACCAGTTCCCAGGCAGGATTCGTGTTTGGTGAAAACCTCTCCCAGAGAGTTACAGTGAGTGAACTAAGATTTCTCTGATGCTGTTAATGATCAGTACTGGTGGTGTGTGTGTTTGAAGAGAGAGAGAAGGAGTGTGTGTGTGTGTGTGTGTGTGTGTGTGTGTGTGTGTGTGTGTGTGTTGTTTTCAGGAGGTAGGAGTCTGACGCTATCTGCGGTGCTGCAGAATAAGGCTTGTAAGACGTTAGTCTGCAGCCTGTACTGTGTGTTCGGTAGACAGTGACTACGACTGATTTTCTCACACTAGGGTGTGACGGAGGGAGCAGAATCTCATTCAGGAGCGGCAGAAGCAGCACCTACTTCAGCATCCTCGTCACAGCCTCTCGTGTTTGGGGAGAACTTGTCAGGGCGTGTTTCCCTTAGCAACGGCACCGGGACCGGCCAGACGGACAGCCATGACGAAAACGGAGACAATGAGGCGCAAGCTGCTGGTCAGTCAGGTAAGATCCCTTCACAAAAATTACAGCCTCCGTTCTCATGTCTGACACACCAGTGTTCCTTAGTATGCACATACGTGTGTTGTTTATGCAGACATTTTAGAATCTGACGCAGACTGTTGAGGCTGTATGTCACTGATCTTACAAAATGACCCTCTGAAATCGACAGAGACGGTGAAAGTGACCTCTTATTTGAAAGCTGTGAGGAACACTGCATACACCACCATTGCAGAAAAGAAAAAAAATAATTGTTGTGTTCCTTTTAGTTGTTTCACTTGCTGTTGCATGTTTTTTTGTTGTTGTTTTTTTTTTTACAGGTGGTCGTTCTGGTCAGACCCTGGAGGAGTCGGCCCGAGAATACCAGGCGAAACACGACAACAAGGTTGATCTAAAAGAGGTGCAGGTCATTACAGGGGAGGAGGATGAGTCAAATGTATTGCAGGTCAGTGCTGCTGTTTTGTCAGTGCAGAGCCATTTTCGTTTGTGTCATTTCAATCAAACTTCTGGTCAAAACTTAATAATAATAATGATAGTGACAATTTTTAGAGCGCCTATTCTAAAGTTAGTAAAGAGCTCTATGCGCTTAACACACACACACACACACACACACACACACACACACACACACACCCCAAAAACAATACTACAATACATAAAATCTCTCGCACACACACAGACACACACACACACGATTAGGACAGTCTAATTGAACGCTTCCCGAAAGAGAGGGGCTTTTCAACAGGACTTGACCTATGAAGCAGGACAGGGTTGGGGAATGACGGATGGAGGCAGGCACTTGTTTTAATGTGAAAAAGGTCGTCAGGAAAACATGGATATTATCAGACTTTATGATCGGCTGCTAAGTGGATTGAATGTTTGCAGTGGCACTTGAAGGTGAAATTTGTTGTCACGCCTACTTTCCTGTGCAGGCCAACGGGAAGCTGTTTGTGTTTGACTGTGATACTCAGACGTGGGTGGAGCGGGGCAGGGGCACGGTGCGCCTCAACGACATGTCGCCTCGTCATCCACAGAACTCCCATACTTTTCAGTCTAGGCTAGGTAAGTTTTTCAACTCATGGGAAAGACAGTTTTTTTTTAAAAAAGATAAATGTTCAGTGAGTTCTCGGATGAAACAAGGGAGAATTTGGTATAGTTGTATGTATGAAAAGGGAAGGGGTTGGTGTTGGTCAGTCTCAAGGCTTTAGTGTGATTCTTCCTCCAAATTGTACAATTTTGACTGAGGTGACTGTGCAGTTCTCTTTGGCGACAACCAGAGAACATTAGTCTAAGTTACAGACATATTCATATTTCTCCAGTCACATGCGTGGTATGTGCGTGTGTGTGTCTGTGTGTGTGTAAAGAGTGTCAGCTATTGTCTGTGTTAACAACATTTTTCCCCCCTTCTTTTTCTTTAGTCATGAGAACGCAGGGTAGTCTGCGTGTGATCTTGAATACAAAGATCTGGCCAGGTATGAACGTGGAACGTGCCAGCACCAAAGCTATTCGCATAACTGCGACTGATACAGACCAGGCTGTCAGGGTCTTTCTTATTGTGGTGAGTGTGCAGTTGGATCTTGAAATCAAAACTACAATATATAAGTACAGAGGTCTACGCAGTTCATTTCTCTTGCAGTCCTGGAAATGAACATCCTTGCAAAACACTATTATCATTTCTGAGACCTGCAAAGAAAAATAAACGCATGATCATAATGGAAAAAAATACACCTGTTGGTTTGTTGTTTATTTCCAGAAGAAAAAGAAATGATGTACACGGTTTTTATGAGTGGTATCTTTCTTTGCTAGACCAACCCAAAGGACTCAGAAAATCTGTTGCGTGCAATTGACTGGCGGGTACAACAGCTGAAAATTCACGAGGAGCACGACAAGCCTGCAGAGAGCGACCGGCATGGAGAGAAGCGGAAAGCTGATGCTGAATCAGAGTCTCCAGTGATGTACAAACAAAAGTAAGTAGTGTCTGGCCACCCCTCTTTTTTAAAAGGGAGAATAGAAAGGTTTGAATGTTTTATGTGTAAATGGCTGAAGTTTGGGCATGCGTGTTGATACGGATTACTGGTTCACCAGACTGACGGGAGTACAGTGTGGTTGGTGAAGATGGGAATGAGTGGTGGCTCAGTTGGTAGCACATCCATCTGTCGCACATGCATTACTGAACGGACTTCCACTCACAGTAAAGTGAATTTCCCTGCTCCAGATCCTCATGGTTTCGTCCTCAAGCAAAATTTTAAAATATGGAGATGGGTGGTGCTGCACCATGGCAATGCGCTGTGCCCAGGAGAAGCAAACCCAGTTTCCCAACAGAGATTTTTTTAAAAAAAACAAAAAAAAAAAAACTTTGTTCATTTGTCAGTTGCCATCTTGGCACCAACTTGCATCAGCCATAGCGTGCAAGGACAAATGAAAATGCTGATGGGCTGAATAGATTTTGTACAAAACACTCTCGTGGTTTTGCAGGCGGTTTGAAGGTGCCTGTGGTATGCTAAGGAAAGAGGAATCTGACAGCAGTGTGCAAGACCCAGAAACTGAAGGTAAGCCTGGGCGCTGTGCCAGTCCCATGAGCTGTTTTCAATGGGTTACAACAAAAGGCAAATGGGTAACGTGGTGTGTCGATCTGTCTACTCAGTCATAGACATGATCCAAGTGCAGTTTCTTGTAAGTTGGGGGGAATAAAAACAGTTTTGACTGTTGCAATTGAATGTGGTGACAGATGAGGTTTTCAAAATTTGAAATGACCCACCATGTACTGTCGAACCCTCATCTTCCATTCTGAATTGACAGTGCTAGCTTAGATTTTTAGCCAATACTTGGAGACACAATTCAACAGGTCACTTTCCGAGTTTTGCAGGGCAAGGCAAGGGTTAGGTATTCTGTCACAGGTCTGTTTCGTCTTTATTTCTCTCTTGCTCTCTTCTTACTTTATTTATTTATTTATTTCTTCTTTCATTTTTTCTTTTTTTAATGGAATAACTTTGGACTCAAACTGCTGAAACTTTTGACGCCACTGAAGCAAAAGTATGCAAGTGCTGCTGACTGGATATTTTCACACAATAGTGTGATCATGGATGGAAGAGAATTTGCTTGAAGAGCAACTACCATACATACTGCCATAAATAATGAACAAGGCTTTGAATTTTGTTGCAGCTTCATGTGAGAGCCAGGCCTCCTCGCTGACAGTACGATCCGAGTCTGACTGACGGGAAATATCACCATCAGGGACACTTCTACCACCAAACCTGCTTTGATGATGTGCTTCCAGCCAAACACGTGAGACTGTACTGCGGCAGGATGTCGGAGACTTTTGTCGAGGTCACTGGTGCTGTGCGAGTTGTCCTCTCAGCCTGTGTGCTGGCAGATCTTCACATGAAACGCTTGTCAATGATGGGGCAGCATTTCCGAGCTGTTAGTGCAGGCTGGATGGCACCATGCTTCCTGTATCAGGATGTGACAGCTAGGCTTTTGACACCATGAGGCACATTCTCCGCATTTGCTGTGAAGCGTCGGGAGGGGCGTGCATGACTCTGTATGATGTAACCTTCTCTCCATGGCAACCTCTCACCAACAGTTGCCTTCTCTGTGTCTTTGGACTCGTGCCATGCAGTGTAGGGGCTTGCCTCTTACATGAGCAGCACGATCTTTGCTACTCTGGCAAATAAACAAACATCTTGATGCTGACATGTTGCGTTAGCGGTGGTGTGTGTGACGGAGGACAGTGCATTGCACCGCACTGCATAGTACTTTGAATTCATGTGTGACTCATTGTCAAGACTGAAATAAATTGTGTCTCTGCAGGGATCTGTTCACAGCTAATAGAGTGCTTTTGCAAACTGGTATGAAATTATTAAGGTCTTTATCACAGACAGAAATGCAGGTTTGTTAGCACCCTATGGTGAACGTTTTGGCAGTTAGGTGACATGCCAGAATGTCTGAATGAATGTACTTACACCGCAGCCAAAACGGCCCATCTCAAGGTCAGATTCAGTTTGAATCTCATGGGAAAGTGGTGAGAGTCGCGAAGAAACAGTTCATGGTCTTGCTGTGCTGTATTAAACTTTGAACTCAGCAAGGCTTAGTCAGGATTCCAAGTTGGTGAACGGAACATTCAGTGAATGTACTACATTAGAGTTGGTTCCTTCCACCTTGCTGTTGTTTGTGTGGTAATCAAATCTCTTGGTTTAACTGCTAGCTTTAGGTGGAGAGTGTTTCATTGAAAAAGATGGAACCAGTTCTCGGTGTACATGTACACTGCTGGTGCATAGTACTGTGGCCGCAAGTTTCTGAAAGAATTTTTGTTTTTGTAATTGTCGTCTCATCCGGTTCGAATTTTTTGTTCAAATTGATACTTTCACAAGTCATCACAGCATAGAGGCAGAACAGGTATCGCGGAGGATAGTTCAGTACATGTCTGCTCTTTTTAGTTGTTGGGTTTTTTGTTGTTCTTGTTTTTTTTTGTTTGTTTTTTTTTGGGGGGGGGGGGGGGGGGAGGGGGGTCGTGTTTAGGAGTGACCAGTAGCTCGTATTCCTCGAGTTGATGAATCACCAGCGCATCGTCTATACAACAGACCTGTAGTGCGATACATGAAAACAGTATAAAAACTGCATCTATATAGAACTGCAAATGGGACAATGAAGATGTTCGCACGTTAAAACTGCTTTGTAATTTGTGTTGGTTCCTGTAAGTGTAAATTAGCCATTAAATGAATTTTTTGTTTCATCATCAACAATGAGAGCATGGATCAACGAACAACTGCACTAGGGTGTGTGTGTGTGAGTGTGTGTCTGAGGTGTGTGGTATCATTTGAAATTCAGTATCAACGTGGATTATTCTTTTTGATTTATTGAGTATGTGTATTGCTAATACTTGTTTGTTCTGTTCCTTGAATATGAACTAGCTATAGTGCAGTGAAACCGATTACAGATCTAATAGTTTGTATTCAAGTTTGCTGATTTGCTGTGGATTGATTTGGTGCAGAACTTCATGGTTACAATGTCTGTGCGAGTCATCATTCCTCATTGTAAGGTCTGCGTAATGTGTTTGTCATTCTTGTGTGAAATTGGTGGATGACTGCAGGATGGAATGGTGGACTTGCAGTTTATACATAGACGTCACTCATGTTTCTCAAAAGTACCAACCAGCACCTACAGAAAAATATTAATAATTATAATAAAGTGTCGCAAGCCAAAGGCCGATTTAGTAAAAATATTTAATAGTTTTATTATAAAGAGTCAAAAGGCTGATGGAGTCAACCAAAATCCAAATGAGAAAGCTACTGTGAGAGCTACTGTATCTAGTGTGAGAACTGATGGAACGTTGATTTTATGACCAGACTGCTTCACTTTGCATTGTTGCCTGCCAGCCAATGCAACAAGCAGCCTGTGTGATGTAACACAACAGTATGTTGTGCTTGCTGTAAGATGGAAACTTCCTGGCCCAGCTGTGTTAATGCCTACCATTTCATGGAGTACTAGATCAGCTGGTTTTGTGTTCGATCTTCATCTACCAGTGACGGGTCTGAAATGAGCTCTCTGAACATGTCCACATTTTAGAAGCATGACCCTGAACATACTGTAAGTCAAACTCCTGCTAAAATGTTATACCAACTACTTCAAGGTGCTGTGCATGGCACTGTTTCTCCGACAACCAAGAGATCAGCCCTGCAGTTAGTTCTGTTAAAAATGTAACCTTGGCATTGAGATGTCATGACTTGTTGTCAAGGCTAGGTCAGTGGTCAACATTGGCAGCTTGTCATTATCATTGGATTTTTGTCCATGTGGTTGACATCCCATGCTACCAGAAGTGGCTGCACAGTAGAGCAGCATCCCCTGATCAATCACCTTCAGACCTAAATATTTAGTGCAATGTAATGGAGTACTTTATACGATGTACACGCTGGCTGTCACCAAATAGCGACCGTGAAAGACTGGGACAGTGTTGACAGGGAAAACTTGGCCTGATCTGCAGAAATACACAGTCCTTACCTTCGCAGTTCTTGTGGTCTGTGTTGGAAACTACGGAAAGCAGTTCGGGGCCTGAGGTAAACTGAATGTACGAGGTATAGTTTATGTTGGCCTGTCAGTGTGTTGGTGCATACATGAGGCAACAAAACCAGTACAAAATGATATCAAAACATGGATTTTGCTGTTTGTGTGGTTTGCTTTGTGACAGAAGCAAGGACGAATGGTCGTGGTAAGGGAATGGGCGTTGTCATTAAATGTAAGTTGAAATTAAAAACTGCAAGTGCTGTGTTCACTGTTTAACAGAAATAAAGAAGTCATTTGTAAATGCTGTTTATTGAAGAGTTGTGTTTGCGGTGGTGTATGCGTGTGTGTTCTTGTCTTGTTTGTAATACCATGTGTGTTTCACCATGATTTCAGTTTTCATGTTGTGCATTCCCATGATTTCCAATGTCAGCCATGGCATACCAGCAGTGATTACTTAAACCTGACAGTCAGATTACTCTAAATCTGAAACATAAAGTTGGTTCAGAAATATAAAGTTCAGTGTTACTAGCAAGTGATGTTGATTCACTTACAAAATAGCTAGTCGCATCTCCACCATTTTTTTCTTCTGTGGTTTCACCATCTTTCACTGATGCAAAACAAATCATTATGAATGAAACAAACGCGACAAGAAGTGCCCGTTTCCTCTCCAACCCCCCCCCCCCCCCTCCCCGAACACCCTACCCCCTTCTCTTTGTTTTTCGTAAATAATGTGGCACAGGAGATCGTTTGAAAATTCAATTCATTTATTGTTCAGGCCACAGCCCATTACAAAACAGTTCAGAACAAAAAGTACAGAACATGTAAGTCACCGGCAAAACACAAACACACACACACGCACGCACGCACGCAGATCGTTTGAAAACTTTGTACTGATCAGAAGTTTTGTGGTTTTGAAACCCATTAAGTTCGTGCTTTTGTTTGATTTCACATTGCACTCATCTTCCATAAAAGCATCCTTGCACCATTTCCACCATCCCAAGTCATGTTCGCAGATTGTCTACCAGAATAATGCTGCAACTACTTGGAACAGTACAATCAAGCACTGCGACAGGACATGCAAAGCCCGAGGTGGTCCTGATAGAACTGTTTGCCTTGGGGGGGAAATACTTTGACAAAGGAAAGGCTTCAGTTCTTGTTGATTCTGTCGTTCGTGTCAACAGCATATGACAGAGTGTGAACGGCCACCATCCGTTTTGGACAAACAGAAGTTTCGCCCCCAAGCTAGAGGGGCCTAACTGTGTAACTAGTGAGTCGTGCATGTACTACCCTTTCAAAGGTATATTCCGTAGGCGACAACGTAACGGCAAGAACGGAATTGAGTAATTGGTAGTTGGGGAAGAACGCTTCTGCATATATAGCACTGCTGTACTGAACTGATGCAGACATCTGAACCAAAATCTGGAAACAGAATGGTGCCCATAAGATGCCGTTCCAGCAGACGAAGATCTCGGTGCATATCATTCTGGGCCATCTTTTTGGCAACACTGTTAAATGGTGAGTTTACAAAATCTTTCTAGCAAATGCAAACAAATGTGTTCGAAGCTAAACATATTTCCTAGGTTTTATTTTGCAAGTTTTGATTTCCTTGAAATCTCATACAAAATGCAGCATTTCTGATGATATAATTGAACATTTTGCAGATTTATAGTTGATGATGATGATTGGCCATTTGTATAGCGCTACGAAAAGAACTTCCATGCAGAAGCATGCTCACGGCGCCGTTGGGGTTGGGGAAGAAGAAGAAGAAAGAAAAAAAATTAAAACTGAGAGAAAAGGTGCGTCTTGAGGTTCCGCCTGAAGGTCATGACTGACGCAGAACCTGACTTGAGGTGAGCTGGCAAGTTGTTCCAGAGGCAGGGAGCTGCACTCTTGAAAGCCCGTGCACCAGATCGTTTCTTGTTTGTGTTGTCATAGTAACCTGGGACAGCAAGTCTGGACTGGGAAGAAGATCTTAGGCTGCGTGAAGGTCTTTAGAGTGGTATGAGCTCAGCCAGATATAGTGGAGCAGTGCCGTGAATGCAGGAGAAAGTCAATGAGAGAAGCTTATGGTCGATGCGAAGCTCGACTGGATTGATTAACTTGACAAGCTGATTTTCTTTTGTGTGTGTTTTATCAATCAATATCTATGGTTTCTTTTAGTATTCTTCGGAAATAGTTTTTTTTTAATTGGATTTTCTTTCATTTGGATTTAGAAAATTGTTTTGTAAAAAGTATGAGGTGCCCCCCCCCCCCCATCTCTGTTTGTTTGTTGTTTTTGTTTTGTTGAACAGACAGTCTTGGTGGAAGATTAAGTGTACACGGTGATGGCTGCTCCATGGGCTGGCATCCTTTCAACGGTTTCTGCTACTCAGTCCTGCGCTTTGGCAACTCCGATACCGCCCAGCAAAGCGGTCAGCAGGTGTGTCGTGACGTGGGAGCCCAGCTTGCCAGCGTATGGTCTCTTGCAGAGCTTCAGTTTGTCACAAATATGATGACAGAGGTAACCAACATTCCCACACTTTCTCCCAAATAAACACGTCAATGTACTTTGCAGAGTGCAAGTTACCCCACTGAATGCTTCTGAATCCAATGTGTTGTACAGTTTTAACCGGCAGTAAGTGAGATTTAAATACAACATAGAAAAGAAGAAAAACCTATCAGTCATCAATGGCCACATTTTTTACTGCAACCACCTTTTTCTTTCTTTTTCAGATGTGACAGCTGCAAATATGTTACATTTCACGTTGTTTGCAGTAAGCAACTCATCCATAGTGATTCAGTTGTCAAGAAAACAAAAACCAGTCTGCAGTCATATAATTTATACGTAGCCACTTACTGGAACCAGGTTGCTGTGGTGCGAGCTGTGATACCTGTATCGATTGTTTCCCAGGAACATTTTCCTGAACCCCCATCCCCGCCCCACAACCACCCAACACTGCCCTTTTTCAATGCATGAACATGTGCTCATTCTTTGTTGTTCCTTTTGCATGTGTGTGTGTGTGTGTGTGTGTGTGTGTGTGTGTGTGTGTGTGTGTGTGTGCGTCTTTTCTCGCCAGTCACTCCCTGATACCCCATCACTGAAAGCATGGTCAGGCCTGGTTTTCACAGATACTGGAGACTGGGTCCATTCAGATTCCTCCAAAGTGCCACACGCCATCAGAAAGTTGTTGCATACACCAGGTTTGTTGGACAGACGTTTTACACTGGGGGAGGCTTGACATAGGAACATCTCCATCTTCCCCAAGTTGAATGAAGCTGTGGTCTAACCAGCTTCCAAAACCAGCTTGGACTTCCACAAAATCCAAGTTCCCTCTCTGTCACAACCTTCTTCTGTCATCAGAGTGTGTGTGTGTGTGTGTGTGTGTGTGTGTGTGTGTGTGAGTGTGTGTGTGATATAAAAATTATAACTGAAATTGCCATTGCCATGGGCTACAAGTAACTGATGTTTAGCACAAATACTCTACACATGTATTATGAATTACTTTGCGATGTATTGAGGCAGGTCCAAAAAACGCAGTGCGAAATGGCCATGACAGTCTTGCAAGAAGAACAAAACCGAACCAAACAAAACTACACCTGATTTGCTCTTTCGCAGGAAGTACACACCAAGACAAGTGTGCAGTGTTCAACTCCAGTGCTGGACTAATTTCACATCCCTGCAATCGATCAGCGGAGGCGGTGGTCTGCAAGAAAGGTGACGCTTTGGCTCTTTGCACTGAAAGGAGGTATCTAGTGTACAAAGGGTGAATGGGTTGGTTAGGTTTTGTTGGGGAATCAGTAAGCCTAGTGGACTGCTCACACCATCCATATACTGTACTGCACCACCGCATGTTCAGAACACAATTATATTACAGATACACTTTATTACTTTAAAAAAAAGAGGAAAACTGGAAGCACCATCTGTGTGTGCAACACTGACAAAAAAAAAACACCAAAGCAGAGCGTGCAGTATGTATGAGATGCTGATTTTTTTCTTTGTCCGCAGCCCATGTCCGCGTGTTTGCAGCAAGTGTCCAGCCGCACGCGAACTCCAATCAACGTTCCAATGGTTTTGACAAGGTCATCTTGTTCACAGAGGTGGCGTCACCCCTCATCCAAAATACACAAAGTTCACCGCATCAGATAGCAAATCTCACCAGACCAGACTTTCCGAGATGCGGCTTGGCCTGTTTCCGTCGGAAGCATTGTAAAGCTTTCAGGACCGAGTGCACAGTAGAAAATCAGTGTCACACTATATCCTGCATTCTGTTTTCGAAGCATGTGACAAACAATGACTGAGCTTGGCAGTGGTTTCGTGGCTTCAAGTTTCCTGTGAAATCATTGTCCTGAACATGTCACCCTGCAGACTGTCTGAACGATACACTACACAGAACAGGGCTTATAATCTTCCACCTTTTGGAGGATTTCCACTTTGGCTTAAAATTTTCCTCCTACCGGCCCCCGTAGTGTAGTGGTTAGCACTTCGGACTATGGACCAGGAGACCCGGGTTCGAGTCCCAGCCGAGGCAAGCGGGATTTTTCCTACCTAGGTCGGCTCCTACCCAGAGCGGGTGTGCTATGGGCCCAATGGGGAGGCTGTTGCCACACAGCCGAGCTTCACCCACTTCACTGATGCGACTTTGGGGGTGCTTCCCTTGGTATGACACGTCTTGTGATGTGGATGATTACACGGCCGGCACCGCAGGTGCCGTAGTTCCCGGGCCTGGTTAATGCCGGGATATTGATGACAGGAAGCGTGGAATGCGGCCCTGTCCCGCAGTCCCAAACCACATGGACCTCCATAGCATCATCTGACCATCATCCTCATCTCCATCATCATGCATAATAAAAATTGCCCCAGCTTCCGAGCCCTCCGTGGATTCCACCCATTACCAGGGAGGAACACCACTGGAGTCGGCAAAGAGTTGTGGCAGCAAAAAAAAAAAAAAAAAAAAAAAATTTTCCTCCTCACAAAAAACTGTGTGTCCTTCTCTGAAGCATTTAAAATCATACCAAAATGCACCAAATTGCACAGATTTTAGCCTAATTCTAAAAATATTCCTCCAGAAAAAGTGTCTCCTTCTCTAAAGCACTAAAAAATTGTGCCGAAATGCACCACACTGCACATATTTTAGTCTAATTTAAAAAAAACAAAAAAACTTTAATGCTACAGGTTAATTCCCTCCTTTGGGATCATAGACTATTTTAAGCCCTGACACTGACAGTAGCAACACATTTCTCAATCTCTCCAGCAATTGGGTGAATTTTAAAAATATATGATGTATATTGATATACATGCACAGAATACTGTAATTTACCTTTTTATTTTATTTTATTTATTTATTTATTTATTTATTTATTTTTTTTGGGGGGGGGGGGGGAAGGGGGGTGCACAAAGTTTCCATTGTTCCACCCAACACTAAGTGCACACAAGCATCTCTGACAGAAAAGCAACACTGAAATGTCCTTTGTTTACTGCACAGCTGTATATTTTTACTGTATGGCAGCTAAGCAAATTTTTCGTGGAGTTTCCTTTAAAAAAGGTAAAAGACAAATCTGTACCCAAGATAAATGTGAAAATGTCCATACATAAGGCAACCTGTATTAACAGTATACAAACTGTTAACAAATACCGATTAAATAAAACAAATATAATGCAAAGTGCGTAGTGTTTACTGATAAGTTCTACAACAATGTGGATATTCTGTCTTTTTTTGTCTTTTTTTTTTAGCTGCATATTGAACTTATCTATGTTACATTATCACTTGCACACGCATACATGCACTGAACCACCTCTGATCGTTAGATGAGTTATTCTTGGTCCCTTGAAGCTGTCCGCACGCAATCCTCAGTTCTTCATGAGTTCCCTGTAAGCTCTCTGATCTGTCAGCATCTTTTGATACACTTGGTACTTTTTCTCATGGTATCTGCAAATAAAACTTCATGCGATCATAGACACTGTGTGTGTATATGTGACCTCCCATGAGAAAACCCGGCTTAAGTGCAAAATTTTCAGGTTTTTGCTTTTGGAGCCATCTTAAAGAAACAGCCTTGCTCTTTACAGTGCCAAAAAAAAAAAAAAAAAAATCCTTTTAAGACATCATAATTTAAGGGCAGAACTACCTGATTTTGGCAAAATCTCAATATCGACCAGATAGCACCCACTGACCTTTGTTAGCCTCTAGCTCGGAACAGTGGCGTGCGTCTTGCGCCGGGTTTTCTCGTGGACGGTCACATATATTAAACTGTGACCCGCCCCCCCACCCCCTCAAACCTATTCATACACACACACACACACACACACACACACACACACACACACACACACACACACACACACACACACAGCAGGAGGCAGAAATACAAGACGAGATGACTATAGAGATGTACTGATAAAAAGCTAATTGCCATCAATTATTTTGTGTTAGACAGCAGGAGGTGATCATTATCATACATGTACATACGCTGATGTTGGCTCATTTCTCTTACCTTTGCTCTGTTTCTCTGGGCATCACAACCAAACCACTGCCTCCCATGGCCAACATAGCATCCTTGAAAATTAAAAAAATATATTCTGTACAAAATAAAAAGAACAAAAGACCACATGCTGCCGTCTGCCACACATGCATTCAATAATGGTCACACAGAAAAACGGTTTTAACTAATGTTAAGCAACATAAAGCAAAATGGAAATGATTCTTGCATGCCATAAGACCCTCTGTCTCTTCGAACACTTTTTTTTTTTTTTTTAACTACTTTATTATCCCTTTCGGGAAATTCGGGCTGCTTCCCCCGGGAGAAGCGCGTCGCCGCGCCACCCAATACCTATCCTTTTTTTTTTTTTTCTTTTTTTTTACAATTTTTCTGGGGGAGGAAAGCCAGATAACCTGGAGAGAAATCCCCGATGAGCAGCCCGGTAGCCAGGAAAAACCGGTATATCACAAGCTCGACCTGGGCTTGAACCCACGCTTCATCGCCATGACATTGGTGACAGCCGTTCAGTAGCGCAGCGGCTAAATCCGACGCGTTACCTATTAGACCACCGCTCACTTTGCCTCTGTGCATTTACACATTATCCAAGTTCATGCTAAAATTGCTTTGAACACTATACCAATAGGATCTGTAGCTCCCAGCCACACTTACACTAATAATAATAATAATGATAGAATATTTATACAGCGCCTAACCTTATCTAAGCTCTAGGCGCTTTACCTAAGATACATATTTATTCATATTAAGACATAAAAAATACACAAAAGACAGATGAAACAAATACAAGACAGGTAAAACTGACAAAACTGATAAAAAAACTAATAAAAACTCATATCCACACACACACACACACACACACACACACCAGCAGAACGACAACGTGGCATGGCTATGAGTGGGTGAAGAGATGGGTTTTCAGTCGGGACTTGAAGGTTTCCTTGTTTGAACTGTTTCTAATTGTAAGAGGGAGCTGATTCCAAGTAACAGGGGCCTGGTTTATCAAAAACAATGAGGGTACAGGCGAAATGGGTGATCTTGCACCAACCTGAATGTTGGAAAAGTTTCCAGAGGCTCGCGCCCCCAAGACTGCTGATCCCAACAATACAGACTCGTGTGCATCTGGCAGAATGACAGGCAGACCTACAGAGCAGTAACAGTGAAAAAAGGTATGAGCAACAAGATACTTCATCAGTATTAACTCTTTCACCACCACAGGCGACTTTGATCAACATATGCTGCTCGGCCGCTACAGGCGACTTTTGTTGACACTGGGGTCATGTCAGGGGGACCCTATTTCAGGGCATGTATTGTTTGGACAGGCATATCTAACCACCGTCAGGGATCCACGACACCCTACCCTTCACCCCTCAACCTAAAAATCTTGAAAACATATAAGCATTCAAAGAGACCCATTGCCCAACAGTTCTCGCAGTTGAAAAGAAACATGGCGCTGACAAGTGCTGTTCATTTAGAAATTTGGCGGCAAGAGGGTTGATGCTTGAAAACAAATGTTTAATGTCACTGTATCACCATGCAGAGAATCCCCTTCGCGAACACACACACACACACACTCTCTCTCTCTCTCTCATTTTAACTTTCCTATACCATTTCATTATATGATTAGGATTTGCAAATGTCCGCAAGTTTGTGTGAATGCGTTTGGACCTGATGGACGATTTTCTCTATGGTTTTGTTTCTTGTAGTTTGGTGCATTTTTCTGTCTTGAATTATCTTTTTTAATTTTTAATTTTACTTTATTATGACTTTTTTTTCTCAGCAGACAGTCTCTGTAGCATTAGCAACGGCAAGTTTGTAAACTGGCGAATTTCTGTCAAAACTTTTACCGTTGATAAATAAAGTTTCATCATCACCATCTCTCTCTCTCCTTTCTCCCCCTCCAAACACCACCATACCTAGTGCATCAGCGTGACTCTGTACAAAAAGTTTGTTTTTCCTCAGCCCACCACATAGGTAGAGAATCTGAATGCTGTGTCCATGATGGTTCATTTCACTGATGATGTGCTTTGTCCCATACTGAAAGCAGAAACAATGAAATGGGCTGATAAACATGCAGCAGCCACTCATGCATTTATCGTGAATCTTCAGTACAGCAAGCTTTAGCATAGCAACTCTGGTTACTGGTGCATGCCTGGAATGATCATGTCTACAATTCCCAAAAGCTCAAATAATTTTGTTGTTGTTGTTGTTGTTGTTTTTGTTTCCTGCATTCTATTATTCTTTTTCTGTACAAATAAACAGACAAAAAACAAAAAACAAACAAACAAAAAACCCACACAACTATACACAAACAGAAAAATACAGACAAGGCAAAGCAAACGTAGGCAAACAAAAGCAAGTGAAAAAAAACAAACACACAAAAAAACAAACACACAAAAAAACAACAACATAAAAAACCCAAAAAAACAAAAAAGCAAACAAACAAACAAAGAAGTAATAAAATATTAGCTAAGATTTGTGTTGTCTGTGATATGGGGCATGACCTTAGCACAGAACTGTGTGTTATCTGAAAAACAACAACAACAACAACAAAAAACACCTAGAGAGGCAGAATGGTGCCTACACTGTTTATAGATTCTGAGAAAAGATTCTGTTAAAGTTTACTGCGGACACACAGACACAGGGGCATAGACAGATGACTTGTTACACAAGTAAGCCAAACATCAAACTGTACTATATTTACACTGTGTGAGCATTTCTTTTTCCTCTTCATTTAGTTCAAACAAATTTAATTGTAACAGATTAATGTCATTCCTTACAGCAAGTGCTTGAACAGTGGCTAGGTAGAGAAGAGCCAGGTCATCAGATGTGGCTGACAAACTGAGCCCACAAATCTGCAAACACACCATCACACATCTTGTGCGGTGACTACATGTACATGCATGCTTAATTCCAAAGGTCAGTGACTCTCAAAGGTCAGTGACTCTCATAACTAACCTGAAGACAAAAATGTGTTAATCTTGAGAACGGTAATCTTCAGAATTAGGTGTTTTAAAAAATAAAAAAAAAAGTTCAATTTGATGTCTTACAGCACAGATCACGAAACATGTACACTCAGTTGTTGGGTGAAAGCTTTGGTGGTGAGATGTATGTGTGTGTGTGTGTGTGTGTGTGTGTGTGTGTGTGTGTGTGTGTGTGTGTGTGTGTGTGTGTGTGTGTGTGTGTGTGTGAGGGGAGGGTGGGGTGGAAAGGGGTGAGGGAGGGGAGGGAGGTACAAACCGTTGAGAATAAAGGCCCTTACAGAATTAATATTTGCAGTATTGCATTGTAAAAGAGAATAAAAGTAGTCTTAAGAGCTTATGATAAAATAAACTGCAGAACTGTACCATTCCTTTCATAGTTGGGTCAGCAAGAGGTGAGCGGTTGCCATGGAAATCAGGGTACACATGAAGGTCAGAGGTGAGTTGTGAGACCGATGTTCCAGCCTGTTTGGCCTGGTTCTCCAGCAAATTGTTGAGGTATTCGTACAGGTGGACACCACTGTAAAAAAAAAAATAATAATAAAAAAGAGGGAGAGAAAAAATAAAAAATGGATGACCACCAAGTGAAACCACTCAATCTCACATGGTTCTTATAACAAAGAAACCTTTCACATTTATCCAACAGTTTGCAATTAGCAAGAGGCAATTGCTAAGTGTACTGAAAAGTGCATATTATGTTCTTCACCTTGCAGATTAGTTATGCCTGACACGCAACAATTCACATACATCTCTCCTACTTGAACACTTTTGTAAACAACAACAAATGGTATTGACACTCAGGGTGGGTGTTTGGGAGTTTAACGTCCTTTTCCACCACATACGGGTGATATCAAAGACTGAGCAACGATGAAAAAGCCAGCACAAATATTTGGCCCCAGCCGGGATACGAACTCACAACCCGAGCATTGAGAGTCCAACGCTCTACCATTCGGCCACCCCGGCTCCCCTGTTTTGACACTCAGACTTTTTATACCAAAAGACCATGAACCCTCAAAATTTACAAAGGGACCCTCAAAAATATACACTACAGCTGACCCCGGCAGCATTATGATGCTCCATGCACAAGCATTCTGCGTTCAGTCTTCAAAATATTTGAAAAAAAAAAATCACCAGTCCTGACTTTTAAAAAAATTATTATTCTCTTTTTTTAAGGTACATTTGACAAAAAAAAGACACATGAACACAAAACAAACAAATGAACAAAACCCCCAAAATCACAATACAAAAACAAAACCAAAAGCTACCAAATACAATAGCAATGTCACAATACAACTTAGACAAGAGCAAAACCCCCAAAATTAAACAGTAATATCCCCCCCCCCAAAAAAAAAACCAAAAAAAAAACCAGTCCTGACTTTTATCCATCTGGTAACTGCCATGTGGTACTGAACCTAAATAATACACACCGACAAAACACATCACCTTTCATCAGCCTTTGCTCTTGTTGCAGCATATGCAGAATGATTTTCCACCACAAAGTCAATCTATAACAAAGGGTGGGAATGCAAGCGTATCAAACACTATAAGTAAACATGGGGCGACTCAGAATGGCAAACGTGACAGGCCGAATCAAAACAAATGAATTACAACTAAAAGTATGAAATTACCAACATAACAAAAACAACATAAACAAGAGAACTGAAATCAAACAAGAAAGTGTTGTTGAAGAAAAACGAGAACCGACAACTGAGAAAAGCTAGAGGTACCATCAGCTGCCACTTTTTGTTGAAAACATCTGAACTGAAACCAAACAGCCTTCACATGAGCAGCAAAACCAAATAACATTTACTACACCTACTGAATAGTGTAAACTTGAAAACTTTCACACTAATACTGTGTAAACCGACAATGAAAAATCCATCAAGATGGTTTTTGATTAAAAAAAAAAAAGGTACATTTTCCTTAATCTCTTTGACTAAAAGGTATGGAAAGGTGGGAATAAAATGAATGTACATAAAACATCAAATATTAAGTAAAATTACACAACTGAATCCTTGTATGTCTGTTCCAATGCTTAAAGTGTTTTAAGACGTGCAAACAAATAACATAATCCCATTATGCGCAGCATGGAAATGCTGTGAACTCACAAATTTCTCCTACGGATATGCCAGATGACAATGATACTATAAGAGATTCCCCCTATACCCCCACGACTTCAATCAGAAGCGTTAGCGTACTTGGCAACAAGAGGGATAACTCTCTATTGACTCTTTTGCCCCAGTGAGTTAGCCTGGCACGTGACTCCCAAGTCACCTGACCCAATCCGCCAATCGCCAGTTTCCCACCTGGCTTGCCCCCACGCTGCTCTGCAAGCGAGCTTGAACGATGTTCACCCTTTTCCTCTGGACCGGCCGACATCAGCTAATCACAGCTAGTGACTCAGCTGATATCGGTGTAGACCTTTTCCCACCCCATCCCCTTCGTGCAAACAAATGTGACGCCCCCCCCACGATTTGAGTCTGAAGTCACTTTTTGAAGTTTTTGAGGTTTTGATATGATCTTACAGGTTTTTTAATGCTGAATCCAATGGTGAAAACCAGATTAAAATCGGATAATTATTTTTGAAGTTATGATCTGTTGAAATGACGTACCCCATGAAACAAAATAGCCACCTCGGTCGGAAAATCGGGTGTTGCACTATTCAGCTGCATGTAACTTCCGACTCATTTCGTGGCGTAGCGTCACAAATAACGTAATCCATTACGTGCAGCATGGAAATGCTGTGAACTCACAAGTTTTCCTGTGGTGCTCTGTCCGCCCTCATTCCCCCAAAGACCCGGGATCATGGCTGAGAAGTACGGGCCCCACACACCGGGCACAAACACCGGCTCACGACTCACCTGATTTTAAAAAGAAAAAAATCAAATGTGCACTCTTGATAATGATGATGATAATGATAATGAGTATTGTATAGGCGCTTTACCCAATTTCATGAATCGGCTCAAAGCGCCGCGAACTGAACCCAACACGCACGTTCACGTGAATCACGTGCATTCTCTCACACACTCGACCTACACACATTACAATCACATGGTGCGAAGGGTCAGCTCAGCTATTTCAATTTTGGAATTTAGAATTGCATTTATTTTTCAGATTTGGTGGGCTGAACATTTCCAAAGCAAAGGGGGAAGAAGCCGGAGCACCCGGAGAGAACCCCCGACGATCGGCCCGAATGAACGGTGCCAAGTACGAGAAGGAAAAATTCTTTGCCCCGAGTGGGACTCGAACCCATGACCTCTCGCATTGGTGACAAGTCTTTTAACCACTAGACCACCGACTGCCCCAATGGTTGTAACTTGTGAAATCTTGACACTGGAACATTCTAACGTGGTGTGTTAGAAATACCAACGAGTCTGTGGCAGCCTGGGCCCATATGTAAAACTCGAGATTAATTTAACCCACGGCTACGGGCCTAAACCAGACTAGGACAAAAGAAACCCCAAAACAAGATTAAATAAAAAAGGAAGCGCACAAAGATAGACAAAAATCCTTCTATAACGGCTCAGGCACCTTCCTGGAATGAACCCGCTTCCTGATTTAAAACAAAAAACAACAGAAAATTTAACCCTAGAGCTAGTTTAGTTCGAGGTTAGACTTTAACCCGGGGCGAAACTCCCTAACCCTGACTTTTACATGCGGGCCCTGAGAATTAACACATGGATCAAATCAACTCAAACCCTTATCCCTGCATTCAAATTATTATATGCTTATGCTACGAAAACCAGCTATTGCCTACCTGGCAAGCAGCTCAGGGGAGGCAACCAAACTCAAAGTGAGACATGAGGGGTTGTCTCCCGTCCCCTATATAGCTGGGTGCGCCAGCTAACCACCTCAGTTCCACTTCTGCTGCGCCACCAGCCGGACCAACTTTCTTCACCTGTCGAGCTACGTTGCTTGGGGAAGTACACTTTTCTTTGCTTTCTTTGAAAGATATTGGTGAACTTCTTATTTATTGCTCGTCTCTGCCTGCCTTGCAATTGTGGGCCTAGAATTTTCTGCATTTTGTGGCCATTTGTGGCTTATGCTCCCTTGACCATCATGACATATAATAATATAATGGATATTTATATAGCGCTTATACTCTGTGAGCTCTAAGCGCTTACAAAGTTAAGAAAAATAAGATTTAAAAAAATGGCAAGCACATAATGCCAGAGAGGACAATAAAAGACACAACAATTGTGGCACACACACACACACACACACACACAGAGTTTTGTCAAATCCCTCATTACCGCTCCTGGGCTGAGAACAAGTGCGTTTTGACTGCAGTTTTAAAGGTGGGGACCGAATCTATATGGCTTATGTTTTTTGAGAGGGTGTTCCAAAGGGTGAGTCCTTGGTGCAACAACGAGGATACACAGAAATTTCCAATAAAAATTACAGCTGCTGACAAAGGTATTACGCATGTCAGGCAAAACTATGGTAAAAGAAAAGCGCCAAAAGAGAGACAGAAACCACAAAGGACAGCACGGGTCAACGTTTCGGCATTCGCCTTCCTCAGGACACAAACAAATGGGACATAACTTCAACAAACAAAAGGTAACTCTGCTGACATACTGACATACACGGCACGGGGAAAGAAAAAAAAAAAGAGTATTTAAGACTATGGTAATCAAACTATGAAAAATGTACAAGTAAGTATACAGCGTTTGTTCAGATACTGCAGTCCGACAACTCACTGCCATGTGGCATGTAGATGTTCCACAAATAAGAGCCAGACGAGAGGTTATCGGGGGCAGTGTGGACGACAGACCAGTAGGGACGCAGGCAAGACAAGCTGTCAGAAAAAAAAAAAAACCTCACCATCAGTACAACTTTCTATATGATATTACTGAGACATTATGAAACATCCTCTGGAATTCAAAAGATCAAAGGAACTGAAAAAAAGAAGAAGCACATACTGGTGATATCAAAGATGGGGCAACGATGAAAAAGCCACCACAACTATTTGGCCCCAGCCGGGATACGAACTCACAACCCGAGCATTAGAAGTCCAATGCTTTACCATTCGGCCACCCCGGCTGGGACCAACTGCGCGCCCAAATACTCGTACAAAACAAAGAGGTATGACGGAAAGTGTTCGGCTAGTCATATAAACAACACCAGTGAATTGCATGCACCATGTACACAAGCTCCTGGTGAAACTGCCACTTACCCACCCCACCAGCATGTGCATCAATGAGGGAGGTTCCAACTGGAGTCCCTGGCACAAGCCCCAGATCGCTGGCGGCCTGAACCGTCAGACCAGCCCCGCAAGGCTCTCCTGGCTGTTGTGTCTGATTGCCTGCAGATACGTAAATTGACACTCACACTTTGATCCTAGTGAGCAGCAAATATATGGTTTCTTTTCCATGTCTTTTACAATCATAAAGTCATCTGCCAACCTTCCTCTTGAATAATCGCTTATTTTAGACACCTTTCAAACAAAATATCTCCTGTGATTTATTCCATGCAACTGACCTCAGACAAAAATGTTCTCATCAGTAACAATATAAAAAAAATGGAGAAGACGAAGAAGAAAAAAAGAAGATGCTATGGCTGAGTTGGTACCAGACATTACCAGAAACAAAACAACTCAACAGCAGAACTGATCTATTTATTCCATGCAACTGACCTCAGGCAAAACTTTTCTCATCAGTGGCAATAAAAAAAAAAACATGGAGAAGACGAGGGAAAAAAAGGAAGATGCTATGGCTGAGTTGGTGCCAGACATTACCAAACACAAAACACCTCAACAGCAGAACTGATCTACCTTGCGAGCAGTCATGAGAATTGCATGGCAGTGCAAATGGCAAGCCTAAACACCATGGACCAGTCAACCAAAATGGGTATACTGTTGTGTGACAACTTCGAACAACAGGTCAAAGCACATTAATTTTACACTTACAGTGAAGGGTGAGTTATGCCAACTCAAGAAAGCAGGTATATATGCAGTTGATCAACACATTTTACACTTACAGCGAAGGGTGAGCTATGCCAAGTCAAGAAAGTAGGTTATATCTATATGCAGATGATCAACACCCACCCATTCTGGCATGGTTATTTTCTGTGAGCTCTTGCAGACCAATTGTGGTCAAGAAATCATCATTCCATCCGTGCTTCTCTGCACCTTGTACTTCATAACCCCATTTACACACCAGTGAACACAAGGACCTAAAAAACAAAACAAAAAAACAAGCACCGTAATCAAAGTATGTACTATACTGTAAGTGCCAGTAGGCAAATCCAGCATAGTGTAAGCAGTCACTACACATAATTACACTACACATCAACACATGAATCTATTGGTACATGGGGCGGTCGGTGGTCTAGTGGTTAAGAGACTTCGTCACCAATGTGAGAGGTCAGGCTTGAGTTCCACTCAGGGCAAAGAATTTTTCCTTCTCGCACGTGGCACCGTTCATTTGGGCCGATCGTCGGGATTCTCTCCGGGTACTCCGGCTTCCTCCCCCTCTGCTTTGGAAATGTTCACCTAACAACATCTGAAAATAAATGCAATTCTAAATTCCGAAACTTAAATTGCTGAGCTGACCCTTCGCACCATGTGATTGTAACGTGTTCATGTCCAGTGTGTGAGAGAATGCATGTGATTCACGTGAGTGTGCGTGTAGGGTTTAGCTCGCAGCGCTTTGAGCCAGTTCAAGAAATTGGGTAAAGCATCTACACAATACACAGTTGTTATTATTATGGAACACAATGCAGCAGCCTTGAACTTCTGTGAACAAAGTTCAGGAGCTACCACATCCCTTTTCTAAGTGCTGGTTGGAAATTTTTTTTTTTTTTTTTTTTTTTTTTGCTGCCAAAACTCTTTGCCGGCTCCAGTAGTGTTCCTCCCACGTCATGAGTAGAATCCATGGAGGCCTCGGAAGCTGGGGCAATTTTTATTATGCATGATGATGGAGATGAAGATGATGGTAAGATGATACTATGGAGGTCCGTGTGTTTGGGACTGCGGGACAGGGCCGCATTCCACACTTCCTGTCATAAATATCCCGGCATCAACCAGGCCCGGGAACTACGGCACCTGCAGTGCCGGCCGTGTACTCATCCACATCATAAGACGTGTCATACCAAGGGAAGCACCCCCAAAGTCGCACCCGTGAAGTGGGTGAAGCACAGCTGTGTGGCAACAGCCTCCCCATTGGGCCCATAGCACACCCGCTCTGGGTAGGAGCCGACCTACCTAGGAAAAATCCCGCTTGCCTCGGCTGGGACTCGAACCCAGGTCTCCCGGTCCATAGTCTGAAGTGCTAACCACTACACTATGGGGACCGGTACTGCCGGTTGTAAATATCAAATAAAATACAGTTCTAGACTTTACATTTTACATGAAAAACAAAGAAAAAGAGTATCAAGATCATAGTGGCATTTTGACATAAATCCATTTTGACAATAGCACGGGAGAAGCATGTCATCCTGCGCTATTTTTAAAATGCAGTTACAAATACATGTACTAGAATTCCATGACAACATCATTCCATGACAACATCAGTATGCTGATTATTCGTAACAGCTAGTAAGCAATAAGGGTGGGGTGGGTGTCTGGGGGTTTAATGTCCTTTTCCACCACAAAGGGTGATATCAAAGACGGGGCAACGATGAAAAAGCCAGCACAAATATTTGGCCCCAGCCAGGATCGAACTCACGACCCGAGCATTAGAAGTCCAACGCTCTACCATTCGACCACCCCGGCTCCCCGAGTAAGCAAGAACCTGTCGTAAGAACAGTGACGGGGTTGTAACAATGACCACCACAGTGCATGCATATCTGTACTGATGAATCAGCTCAAGGAGAACTGAAAACCACACCTTGTTAGACTGTTGGTGGCACGCCATGTCAGAAAGTCGGGGAGGTCAAAAAGATGTTCCATTGTCCTCCACTGCTTTGGGATGTTCTGAGCATGAAAAGAGCAAAATGAGCAAAGTTCCATGAACTAAACACATACCTAACTGTAATGAGTAACAACACCAAAATAAACCCTGAAAGGGTGAAATCAGCAAGCAATAGTGGATGTAGTATACATCATAATAATAATAATAATGAGTATTGTATAGGCGCTTTACACAATTTCATGAATCGGCTCAAAGCGCCGCAAACTGAACCCAACATGCATGCTCACGTGAATCAAACGCATTCTCTCACACACTGGACATAAACACATTACAATCACATGGTGCGAAGGGTCAGCTCAGCTATTTAAATTTCAGAATTTAGAATTGCATTTATATTTTGAATTTGGTGGGCTGAACATTTCCAAAGCAAAGGGGAGGAAGCCGGAGTACCCAGAGAAAACCCCCGACGATCGGCCTGAATGAACGGTGCCACATACGAGAAGGTAAAATTCTTTGCCCCGAGTGGGACTCGAACCCCTGACCTCTCGCACTGTTGACAAGTCTCTTTACCACTAGACCACAGATCACCATTCGGCCAAAAATAATATATATTTAAAGTATAAGCATGAAATAGCTGCTTTCAGCAAATGTCATATGACTGTGAGAACAGCGCCATCTTTCCACATCAGTGTACTGCCTTATACCTCCTTCAGCCAAAGCAATTTCGGAGGCTGCATCTCCAGTGACATGGTCCCTCCCACTTGTCTCAGGACACTGTGTTTTGTAGCATTGATTCTTGCCGCCTGTTTTTCTGCACGGTGGTCCATCCACATCACAACGTTGCACTCTTTCTGGCCTGAAAATAACGCTATGACAGTTCCAGCCTCTCTCCCATCATGTGGCAAAAAAGGGTGGCATAAAGAGCCTAAACACCATGGATTTGACAAGCAGTTAGGTGAATTTACCAACCAACCAGGATGTACACATACACACATGGATCTTTCTCTTAGACACCATCACATCCTGTTATCAACAGTATACTGTTAACAGTTACAGATCAGGGCCCGTATGTAAAAGTCAAGGTTAATTTAACCCACGGCTACGGGCCTAACCCAGACTAAGACAAAAGCAAAATTAAATAAAAAAGGAAGCGAAGAAAGGTAGAAAAAAATCCTTCAATAACGGCTTGGGCATCTTGCTGGAATAGGCCCTCTTTTTCATTTAAAACAAAAAACAGCAAAAAATTTAACACTAGAGCTAGTTTAGTTCGAGGTTAGACTCTAACCCGGGGCAAAAAGCCCTAACCTTGACTATTACATAATTATGGGCCCAGATGAGTGTGAGGAATTGCTTTATTTCTGCCTGAAGGAGTGTCAAAAGGTTACAATCTCTCCTTGTTTCAACACTAAAGTCAGCTCAAGTAAAAGAACGTCGCAATGTTCAACAATCCGTGATAGAATGACAAAATATTTGCCCCAAAAGTTCAGTATATGTACTCCACTTTAGCAGATCTGTGTTATAGCAGATATATATATATACATATATATATATATTTTTTCGGTCCAGTAATGCAGTAATTGGTGTACAGTTTGCAGATCTTCTCAGGGTTGGAGAGAGAGAGAGAGAGCACGTGAAAGAGCAAGAACATTATTATTGACATAAGGATTGCGTCATAACCCTGACGTCATATATTTTATGTTTTGTATTTCGTATTCCCCTGATGAAGGGCCCGCTGAGGGCCCGAAAATTTGGGTTCCATGTCTTGTTAATAATAATAGTTGATCACAGCTCTCAAGGAGTTTCTTTTCTAGTTATATATATATATATATATACATATATATATATATACATATATAACAGGAACAAAGGTGTCGCTAAAGCCAAAAACTTGCGCTCAATCAGGTCAATTTGAAAGTAGGGGAAGTAAGTAAAGCTGAGAGCGCTCTCTAAATCTAGGAGATGTGCGCTTTGTATGCATATGTATATCAGTTCAGATTGATACAACATTGTATCTTACCAGACAAACTGCATGAAGCTGGGTTAAAGTCTACATCCAAGGCAACCAAGGAGCAGGTGGCATCAAACCCAATTCCCTTCACCTGCGACGCGGCCACTCCGCTCTTTCTCACGACGGACTGCAAACAAATGAGGCAATCAAAAAGCAACATTAAAAATAGCTAGCTAGCAGACATGGAGTCCTCAACTGGCATGAATGTAAATGATAAACAAGTGTATGTGAAGGTGAGAACCACTGATACTGACTTCAATACTACTCGACTGACCTCCAAATTATTTCAAGCAATTGGTTTAATAAAGACTTATTGAAATGTCAAACGTCAAAAAAGATTTCATGCTACATCCTCCAGCCCTAAGACACCTTAACCATTTTGAAAGAGACGGATGTACACGTATATAAGTGCTGAGGAGATGGGTGTACATGTAATACCCTACCCTACTTTTACATAAAGAGGAAACAAAAGTTACAACATACATTCACTGTGATAGTGACTGCCTTCCAAATGTCATCTGAAGACTGTTCATAAAACCCTGGCTGTGGGTTCCAAATCTGTATTGGTTCCACTGCGGTCTGAACAATCTCTCCTCGCTCCGTCACGAGAGCTGCTCGGACACTAGCAGTCCCGACGTCCACTCCAATGTAGTGAGTCATGGCAAGTTGTTTCTGTGTAAGAACTGGACCTGTCTCTATCCCTGAAATCTGAAAACAACAAAATTTCATGTATGGATAATGCTTGGCTGCAAATACTGGTGACTGTTATTCCCCTAACCCCTCCCCCCCCCCCCCCCCCAAAAAAAAAGTCACAAGGTAATGGTATGACAAGTAATGTGGTCAAAATGCAATGCTGTAACTCGGGTTGAAATGCACTGTACATTCACAAGGAAGTCACTTTACAGAACACACTAACTTTCGGGCGATTTGGCTTGCTGAAAGAAGACAAATGTGGTACCCGTGCAATATGCACTGCACATATAGCCTTCTCCTGCTGTCACAGTGTTTCTTTACTGTGCCAAATATGAGTGCAAACCAAGCACTTAATTTCGGTAGCAGACATGATATGCACGCCTTGCCGAGCAAGGTGATGCGTGCCGGCCTTCAGGCTTTGTACTGCTCCCGAGCACCGATAACCGGCTGAATACAATGAACAACGTCAACCTTTTTTTTGAGACATCGCGGACCCGGCACCCCGGCTCAGGCCGGGATCTCTGTGCAATTTTAGCAAACGTTTTACAGCATTTACCGCCGATCAAGCCATTGTCAGTCAGCGAACAGTATGCACAAGAAATGCTCTGTGTACACGAAATCAGTGTTAACAAAGGTCGTACCCAAACCAAGCCGCCTCTTTCGCTGAGAACGTTTGAAAGTGTGTCAGCTGCATCAAAATACAAAGGGTAAAGCAACTCGGGTCAGAAAAACTGTGACAGCCCCGATGGCCCAGTGGAATCCTCACAATACGCTGGAACCGAGAGGAGGAAGCGCGTCTCCGCCTCACAAAGGTATAAAACTGTGAGAGCAAAGATGTTTCCCTACAAAGAAGAAGCAATCAGCTCAGTGTTTTTGACTGAGTTAGGTTGTGTTAATTTCATAGCCTACGTCAGTACCTCGGATAATGGCACCGTCTAATCCTTTCGGCCAACCTAAGTGACACAACTTGATGATACACAATACATCATAGTGTGTGTTTTAGCTGGTGTTGTTTCAGTGCCTGTAACACGCGGGATCTGATGTACTGTATTCCCCGGTCAGCGTGAACTGCTCCGGGTCTAAGCAGCTTGACTGAGGCTGGACTGAAGTGCCCTGAGTCTCAGTCTGCAGATTGACTAGGCCGCTGGAAGTGCCCCGGGTCAGTGCAGCTTGAGGCTAGAAACGCCCCGTCAGTCACTGCAGCCGGCGCTTGAGGCTGGAAGTCACATAGTCATGGTCTCCTCTCTCCTGAAATCGAGAGTCATGGATCCTAGCGTAGAAAAACATTTAACACATTAATATCTCTGTGGTGGCTGGACCAATATTTAAATACTGATAGGATACAAGTGACGCTGAATAACGCTCCATGAAAATATACACTTTGGCCTTACAAGCTACCGTGCATGATTGTCTGAGTGGAAAATGCCGAACTCTAACACTGCGAGCTGAGGTTCGTCTGCTTGGCAGCCATTTGCAAGATGTCGGCGCATGCGTGCTTGAATAGAAAACCGCGGGAAAAGTCGGCGATTTCTAAAGGTGGGCAGATCAGACAAAAGCTGACAGAATAACAGGAATTGGTGTAATATCTATTTGTCAGTCTCTCAAAAACAGTTGGCTGAAAAATCTCACAGGTCCTGTACTGCTTTCTACAAGCTTTTCTTAATCAAAAAATTCACTGACTCAGCCGGCGAAAAGATCTTTCAACTAAAACGTAAGTCAGTTCAAGATCTCTCGAATCTGACAGGCCGGCATGCTGATTCCTCCCAACCGCATAGCAGAAAGATCTACACAAACACACGAGATTTTTCTTTGATGACTGACCAAAATTTCTGATTACCACTGACTTGATGTGATCACTGATGTGTGTGTCAGTTTATGTCACTTATGTCTCTCTAGATCTAGATTGTGAGCCGACAAGCATATTCACGTGGAAGGATGGTAGTGAGGAGAAAGAATAAAAGGAAAAAAGGGGGCGGAGCGTAAAATACGACAGGCACTATTACACAGCTGCTGTACTTTTTAAACTTTACAAAATCACCGTCACATAATCCAGTGTGTTAAATTGTACGTGCAGTTTTGCTTTCCAGGGACAAGGTCGGTGTAAACTAGCATGCATAATCAAACGCAAAACAGTAATTAATAATGGAAAACGTTGAATCTGAACAGATGACTTAAGTCCATCCTATACAAATCAGGACTCTCATCTTTTTTGTCCCTGTAATGTACCAAGAGCATTACATGTTTGGCAGCGTGAGCGGGGAAAACAGCAACATGGTTCAAACTGAAAATGTTGCCACTTCGCATTGTCAGACTCTTGACGTCAATGGCACCATGCGCATCACGTTTGTATGTGGGCACTTGTTTTCAAATGTTTTTTTCCTTTGGAGCGAAATGATCCAGTTTGCTGAAGATGATCAATAAAATTGTATTGATGACCTTTGGTTTTCCCTCGGTTGTTGTATGTTTCTAAAAAGCATTCATGTCTGTGCCTTGGGACTGCTGATAAGACAGTCGAAACATGCTTGGTGAGTGGATGAGGATCTTTGTAAATTAGGCTTTTGGTTGTCCTTTGAGTTGGTCAGACCAGACACAGCGAATGGTCAGACATCAGATTCCTGACGGGCGAAGGTTGTCCGATTTCATTTAAGACTTTTTTTTAATGTTTGGAAGATAGTACACATTATATATTTTAATTCATATACAACTAGGTTTGTTGTACTGCAAACAAAAATGCATACATGGGCACACCAACCGCATTTATTTATATTTTAGTATTACTTGTACTGTTTAATTTTCACACACACACACACACACACACACACACACACACACACACACACACACACTGAATGAGAAACATCGAAAGACTTAATGTTCAGGTAGTGTATGTTGAAATTTATCAGCCTTGTGATTAGGACATCACTTGGAAGGTCACACATTATCAAACGTTTCCTTTTGTACATTTATTTCTAGACACATGTTGATCAGTTACAACACAAACATTTTGGCCAATGGGGACAAAGTTTACCATTCAGGCTGGAAACATGACAGGCTATAGACAGCACATGGAAACTGATCAGATTTAGGACTGACCATACAGTAATGTGTCATGGTAAAAACAAAAACAAAACTAAATACCATTTCTTTCAAATGTTACAACAGTGAAACAAGTGCTTGGACAACTAGCAAACTACAGATAACAGAAAATGTATACCTGAAATATATTCTTTAGATTCTCACTGTTCCTTCAGCCCTATCCAAGTCAGATTCACACTATACTGTGTCTACTTTGCTTCAGTGTTATAACCTTCAAAATGAAAATGTAGCAGTACAAACAAACATACAACCAACCAGCACACCTACAAACATTTCAAACAAAGTTTAGTACTAAATAAAATTATTTATTTCAAAAAGGTGGGGGCGGGGGTATGGCAGTTTGAATTTAGCGTCAAGTGTCCGATTAGATGAGGGAATTTTGGGACTGAATTTCACTAGTGTCAATACTGGAAAAGGTCTTGTCCTATTACAACCGGCTTTGCCATCACCATTATGGTAACAAAAGATAATTTTAATGAGGGAATTTTAGTGTCCAAGATGCCCGGTCTGTAGATCCTGCAGCAGGTTTAAATCCCATGGTAGGCAGGGATATCACTGGCGATTGCTTTCTGAGGGGATTTCATATCGGTTAAACACAGATTTAGGCCAGTTTAAGAATATGTAATCTTTGCTCTTAGTTTGTAGTACATGTACATGGATTCGACACAATAGAGGTTGTCTGGTATGCTTTTTGCTAACTTTAACATTAAAACAAAAAAGCAAAAGTGGACCTAACTAAACTTACCACTTGGTGTTGACTTGAATAATCGCCATGTTGAACGTGATATCAGATGATGACACATTTGTAAACATATTTGCAGGAGCTGGTTGTTTTGAGCAGGAGCTGGGCCTGAAATAAATGCATACATGCAGATCAAAGTGATGTTGTAACACACACACACACACACACACACACACACACACACACACACACACACACACACACACACATACCCCACAGATCTGTTTAAAAAAAAATTGTGATGGTGTGCAAGGTTTCTCTTCAGTCCTCATTTGTACTGATCTTGCATGATACATGTACTTCATAGACTGTTCAAACACACACAAAACACTTTGGTATACTTGTACTGCAGGCTTACTGAAATAGCTGCTGGTGAGTCTGACATGAGATCTATCTGTACACAGAGTCCAGGGAAAAGAATATCCCAAGTGTCTATCATGTCACAGTCAGCAGGGGGAAAACACAGTAGGACCATGCTCACCTTCGTAGAATGGATACTGTCTGTGTATGTGATTATTAAAACTGCTGTGAGAGTCAGAATCTAATGTAGCACTCCCTCCAGTTTTACTCCGTTGCCTCCCAGTACTGCCTCAACTCATCCCTCTCCAACTTTCCTGGACTCCCTTCACAGTACACATCTTCCACACCCACCGGAACTCGACTGATTAGTGTTGATTGATCACCTCCTCCTTCCCATCATCAGAGTCATTTTCTTCCAATTCTTCTACATGCCCGAAGGAATCAGGAAAACCGCCGTCAAAATCTACGAATCTTGTCACACTCTAATCTTCACTTTCTGCACCATTCCCCGGAATATTGAACAAAATTCCACGATTATCCCCATTACGTAATGATCGCGCCGCCATCTTGTTGATACGAAAATCTAATGTAGATTTTCACACGAACATTTATAGAAACTTAAAACCACTAGTAGATAAATATTGCTGTTTGATGTGAGGAGCGAGACCGCGTCCTTCGACTTTGCGAAAATATTCAGAATATCCCAGGTCAGTAAACCACTGAATATTTCGCTAACGTCATATTTTGAGAAAATTGAATCTCAGTCGCCTGCCAAAGTCGCTGACGTGTTCTAAACGGTTGCTGAGGAAGCAATAGACAAGAAATGCAGCAATCAGTTCTGAGTTATACAAACACCACCAGCGACATTGTGAAGTACAATCCGGGAGCAGTATGTTACTGGTATGAGTGATCGAGTGCGAACATTTCAAGATAATAGATAGATCTGGTTCCTGCCTGGTCTGTACAATTTAGTAACTGCAGACATGTATCCGTAAAGGCTTTCTTTGAAACTTGAAGCAGGCTTTTCAGTTCTAGCATTTAAAGATCTAAAACCACTCTAGTCAATGTCCTAAAATAGTCGGCTGCTAAGACAAAGGTATCAGTGACGCGACGTTACTTTGCTTGTAGGCTCACACGCTTCCTTGTCGGACTCAGACGACAATCTCTGTCTAA
>JACVVK020000031.1:825000-930000 GCA_018292915.2 Batillaria attramentaria | reverse complement strand
TCCGTTCATTGATTACGGCGCAGTGAGTGAGTGACTGACTGACTGGTCACCATCAGCTCAGTGCATGACGGAATGCTGACGCATGACTGACTGATTTATTTACGGATGTGACCCACAGAAACCAGGCATAGCAGCGTGGGACTGGCCGGGACCGGGTGTAAACACAGCTTCCCATGCCCGTCTCTAATGCCAAAGCGCATGTATACGTATCAGCGTAGGCGCAATTATGCGGTTTCACGCGCTATATTAAACTCCTCTAGTGTAGGGATTTGTTTTTGTGCCAGTGGTTGTAGGCTTGGCGGCAAGTCAGCCACACCAGTGGACCTATACTGGCTTCTGGCCTGGCACTGTCACGGTGGTGGATATATTGTTTTTAGGTGGATACATTGGCATACTAGACCATACATCTCGCAGTCGGCCGCGGTACAGTCAGACGGAAGCCGCTTACACATAAAGGCACAGTTTAAAATGACATCTACCTCGTACATGCGATCACGTTGGAAGGTTTTTCGTTGACGGTAACACGAACAGTTTGAAAAGGTCTGGGCAGTTTAAATAGCGTCGACTGACTGAAAGGGCTGATCAGCGATACTATACTGAACACCTTCCCGGGTCTTTAAGGAACGCTTCTGAAAACGATTCGGTAATGAAAGACCCCACAAAGCCCATTGTTGATGCCATAAGGCCTAAGCGGTGTTATTTTTGCAAGAGGGCAGGTTTTACACATAGAGTTATGCACGGCTGACAGCTGAACTGGCGGCGTTGTGAAAGGTTGAAAGAAAGCGAAAAACTGTGACGCCGTCCCAGCCAGTTCTCCGATAATGGACGGAAGTGACAATTGTGACAGCGTGGTTCCTGACAAACAAACCTCTATGATCGACCGTTTTGGCGAGAACATCGGTCAGTGGGCCAGTGTGGTGAACCCTGGTTTGCGTTTAGCACGCGGAATGCAAACCTGACGGCTCTCTTCCGGTGTGTGGTTAGTGTGCAGGCTGACTTCCAAGTAGACTCCACTACTTCTTTCATACATTTTGATGCAATACTGTGACAGTGAGTTTTACGTGCGTGCCAGTGTGACGTCATTGGTCAGCTACCGCTACCGTGCAACAGGCTTACAAACTCACTGACTGATGCAAATCTGCGACAGTTAACTTTATGTTCGTGCAAATGTGACTTGAGAGATCTGTGAAAATTAAGGTGCAGACATGACTTTCAAGTTGTGATATGCTGGGATTGTTCTCTGCTGTGACAAAAGACTGACATCAGCGTGCTGTTAGGGTCTCTGACAAACTAAACAAGGATTCACTGACACTGTGAGCGCCTGTTGCAACTGAGGTCGCATTATCAGAGTGAAAGCACGGTATCATCACACAAAAATTCATTTAGCTATATGTGTACCTGCGTTTGTGTTTAGCCCGAACCGTTAACCTTAGCTTCATCATAGTTGACCGGATAGCCTGGCTTAATGTCAGCATAGCTGGCCGGATAGTCTGGCGTAGCGTCATCATAGTTGGCCGGATAGCCTGGCTTAACGTCATCATAGTTGGCCGGATAGCGCCGAGCTCAAAGCAAGCAACAATAGGAAAGTCATAAGACAGTAATCTGAGCCGACGATATTGATGCTTCAATCCGGTCAGTCCTTCACAGACGCTGATCGATGTGCCACTTTGTTCGAGAGGGTTTTTGCTTCGTTATACACTAACAATACACAAAGCACCGGAGAGTGAGCGTGCCAACGGCCGTGTGACAATGAAGGGACGGGACCACCAGGCGCTACACAAAGAGTTCTCAAGTGGACCAGACTGCCAGTGCTGCCGCTTGTGTCATTAATTCACAGTCAGGGTGACAGCGGACTGACTGTAAGAGTAGCCTGGCAAGTGACAGAGATCGAGACGGTACAAAAATCTTTCTGTGCCGACTACGATCGAACACATTCGAAAGGTTGAAAGGTGTGCGGAAAGGATTTATCATTACGTTTTATTCTATACGTTTTTTTTTTTTGGATAGGATCTCCTGTCAATACTACGGGGGTTATTTGGTGCTTGCTGTGAATTGACGAGAAAGCAAAACGGTCAAAGAAATCAATGGAAAAACTGAAGCATGACCTCACTTTGTGGTGCAAAGTACTGAACTCTTATTATAGTGGGGGGGGGGGGGGGGGGGGGGGGGGGGGGGGGGGGGGGGGGGCTCGGGCCTACGATGACTGAACAACAAAGCTGTCAGTGGTATCTTTAAGAGAAAACTGACCTGGTGGCGGAAATCAATATAAATTATTGAAGATAATGCCATTTGTGCCGCCTGCACCCACCCTGTCGGTCGCTCAGGCCTCCCGGTAGAGGTTAATAAAAAGGGGAAGCCGGCACAAAAGACTGAAATAGAAATATGACTCGCACTGCTTAGTACTGGTCGGCGTCTGTGATACTGATTTGACAAGCCAGTGGTGTGAACACACTTTAGTGGCTTTCTGGCACACAACTTACAAAACAAAACAAAAAGCCAAAACAGGTCAAGTCAAGTCGCATTGAGTTTTATTTAAAGAAATGCGCCCTAGAAATACCATTTATTATTATTATTATTATTAAGTCAAACTTTATTATCTGCGTGGCAGAAATTTCTTGTGACCATCATGCACAAAAACACTGAAGAACAGACAGACAAATGTTAGGTGTAAACTACTGACCAAAGATTTTCTGTAGAACAGGACTGTGATTTCTTCTTAACAGTTCCGAACGTCAGTAACGTTCAGTTAGTATAGTTCGCACCCCTGGGCCGCATCGGGCAAACTATACTTTGAACGCAGCCACGCTCAGTTAGTAGAGTTCGCCTGCTTAGATCGGTTTAGGGTTAGGTTTAGGGTTAGGTTTAGATTTAGGGTCGGGGTTACCTTGTGGTAGTGCTGCAATAGCTATGTTGTTCAGACGGTCGCGGTGCATTTACTGCAGGTGCAAATGACACAAGGGGGGGCGAACTGTACCAACGTCAGTAACGTCCCTTAAAAAGTCATCAACAAACGATTGTTCTGCTACACTCTTCAAGATTTCATGTTTATGGGCAAATTCACTTTCGTTTCCCTGTGTTTACGTAACTGCCAAAGGATTAACTTTTGGAGGAGAAACGTGAGGCTTCCCGGCTAGTGCCTGACAGTGTAGGGCCACACTTTGTCAGTGTTCCGTGTACGTCCGAGATAACGCAGACAGGAGATATTGAGACCTTATGTTGACTAAAGCCCCTATACCCCTGAAGTCACTATGACAAACGTCTTATCTACGAGTGGACCCTGGGTACAAGTGTCGACCCTCTTCTAAGTGAATCGATCAGAACCTATGGTGCGTCCTACAGAACAGCAACAATCTCGTCTTAAACTTGGCACCGTGCCTCTCCCGCTGATCTCTCTCTCTCTCTCTCTCTCTCGCCTTTCACATAGCAAGCCTGGGGCTTTGCTCGGCAATCATAATACCAGTGGCCTAACACTGAACTTTCACAGTGCTGACAGACAGCTGTGGTATCGAGCAGTTTCAGTATTTCGCGACCTCGCGCACTGTGCCGGTTTATTCACTCTGATCTTTCTTTAACGTTGTTCAACAGATCAATGAATGCTGCCCCGCCGCTGAAAGGGCGACCTTTAATTCACAAGTGCTAGTTTAATGGTTATTGTTGGCTGGTGGCTGAGAAAGAAAAGAAATAAGTGCAAGCTTGTGACTTAAAAAGGAAAAGAACTGTTCAAACGTGCTTGGTGCGACTTCTACGGAACGAGAATGTGAGAAGACCAAGACAAACTTGACAGTACTGAATTGATTTAGTCAAACGTAGTCTGTGTAACTTCTACGGAGAGAGAAACTGAAAGGACTATTTCCCTTAAACCAAGACAGAGGTGACAGTGCTGTAGGTGAATTTATTCAAATGTAGTCGGTGTGACTTCTAAAGAGACATTTAAAGTGCTATTCAGTCAAAGGGACGTACAAGTGGTTTTCCTTCACTGTCGTTTGCAGCACCGATTACAACTTTTTGTCAGCGCAGTGGTTAATATTGGTGCAATGTGTTTAGCAGCCTCGTGAAATACACTTAGCGACACTCAGCAGCACCAGAGGAAAAAGTGTTCTCAAATGAGGAAACTATTGTGTATATGTAGCAATCATTTAGGTGCACGTAGAAAAGTGCTAGTTTAATGGTTATTATTGGCTGGTGGCTGAGAAAGAAAAGGAATACGTGCAAGCTTGTGACTAAAAAAAAAAGGAAAAGAGCTGTTCAAACGTGCTTGGTGCGACTTCTACGGAGCGAGAAAGTGAGAGGACTATTTCGCTAAGACCAAGACAAACTTGACAGTACTGAATAGTCAAACGTAGTCTGTGTAACTTCTACGGAGAGAGAAACTGAAAGGACTATTTCCCTTAAACCAAGACAGAGGTGACAGTGCTGTAGGTGAATTTATTCAAATGTAGTCGGTGTGACTTCTAAAGAGACATTTAAAGTGCTATTCAGTCAAAGGGACGTACAAGTGGTTTTCCTTCACTGTCGTTTGCAGCACCGATTACAACTTTTTGTCAGCGCAGTGGTTAATATTGGTGCAATGTGTTTAGCAGCCTCGTGAAATACACTTAGCGACACTCAGCAGCACCAGAGGAAAAAGTGTTCTCAAATGAGGAAACTATTGTGTATATGTAGCAATCATTTAGGTGCACGCAGAAAAGTGCTAGTTTAATGGTTATTATTGGCTGGTGGCTGAGAAAGAAAAGGAATACGTGCAAGCTTGTGACTAAAAAAAAAAGGAAAAGAGCTGTTCAAACGTGCTTGGTGCGACTTCTACGGAGCGAGAAAGTGAGAGGACTATTTCGCTAAGACCAAGACAAACTTGACAGTACTGAATAGTCAAACGTAGTCTGTGTAACTTCTACGGAGAGAGAAACTGAGAGGACTATTTCCCTTAAACCAAGATAGAGGTGACAGTACTGTAGCTGAATTTATTCAAATGTAGTCGGTGTGACTTCTAACGAGAGGTGTGAGAGGAGTGACATGTCAAGGAAAGCCACATGAGAAATGTGAGCGCACAGACGTACAGGCGAGGATCCTAAAAGGTGATGGTTCAGTAGGCTCTGACATTAGAGGCGAGAACGGCAAGGCAATTTGTCCTGATTTTCTTCTTTGTGTGCCGTGATCCCACCTGAATGCGTAGCTCCAATGAAGCGTGACAAACTTACTGTTCCTGGTGTGCTAGCTTTCACCTCCTTGGGTTGCCAAAGGGTTTATTCCAGGGCGGCCTCGTACAGCCACAGTCAAGTGTGTAGGGCAGGTGAAGTGTTTGCATCGATGTGTGAAGCGTTCCCCTTCTTATCTCTAAGATTATTAGCCAACGCAGTGAGAATGTAAAAAGCTGGTGCTGAAGACTTCAGACTGAGACGTGTTGTGACCGCGGCCTCAAAGTAGGAACACGTACTTAGGCAATTCTGGTGTGTGGACAGTGAACTGTCCTGAGTGGGAACTGTGAACGTCAGTTTACTCGGACTTACTGTGCTTTTCACTTCTTCCGTTTGGGTAAAAGTGTACACAGCTCTTTGGTGCGTATATAAATACACGTATACGCCAGACATTGTGAAGTGCTATTCAGTGAAAGGGAAGTACAAGTGGTTTTCCTTCACTGTCGTTTGCAGCAGCGACTGATTACAATTGTTTGTGCAGTGGTTAATATTGGTGCAATGTGTCATAGCAGCCTCGTGAAATACACTTAGCGACACTCAGCAACGCCAGAGGAGAAAGTGTTCTCAGTCTGCTACAAATGAGGAAACTATTGTGTATGTGTAGCAATCATTTAGGTGCACGTCATTGAAATGCAATGTAGAGCCTGTGCACACAGGCTCGCACCCACACCTCACAACGTCATATGAGTCAGAGACGTGAACTTGCCATGGCTCCTGACGGCCACTCACAGACACCAGAACCTACTGGTGAGGAGGTACCTGAGCAGGATTCCGAGGTAGACATCCCTGTCTCAAATGGAATCTTGTCGAAAGGTCCGAAGACCAGGAAACGCGTGACTTTCCGGGACAGCAACCTGTGTACGTTCAAGGAGATCCCTCCCAGGTCGCGCAGCGGATCCTCCGCCTCGGGTTCCGGTGACTCCGATGACGAAGACGACGACTCCGGTAGTGATTCAGACACGGACTCGGGCTCTGAATCCGGTTCTGACGACGAGGATGATGACGACGACGACAACGCGAAAAAAGTGTCCAAGGTCGTGGCCAAAGCGAAAGCCGCTGTCCCATTGGCCAAACACTCTCACGTGACGCCTGTGTCCGTTCACCACGGGCCGCGCGTGCGCTCCGAGCGGGCTCCCATTGTGTGGAGCTCAACGACCTCCTTCAGCGCCGCCAAGGGGTCGTATGACGTCACGGCATCCCCGGCCAGCCGGGTGGTCTCTCTGGTGTCGCAGATCACGGGCGTGTCCTCCTCCGCTGCTCAGACGCACGCCAAACAGCGCGCGTCGCCCACTCCCAAGCCTGCGCCACCGCCCAAAAAGCCGGTGCCTGTTGTGAAGGTGGAGAAGAAAATGAAGAAGATTACCCCGACGCTTGACGGTCTTTTGTCTCCACAACCTCCCAAGACAGCGCATAAACACGGTTCAGGGTCTGACGCTGGCAACAGGGCTGGAGCAAAGACGGTGAGAAAGAAGCGTGTGTATGCCAAAAAGTCTGACGGCAGTGACAAACGTAGGACAGTTTTACGCAAAACAAAGGACCACAAACCAACCGGGGGCCGACCGAACAGTACTTCCCCGGTGCCCGAGAAAGTGAAAATGGTGCGGCCGCATTCCCAGCTGGCTGTTAGTGCCAGGGACAGTCTCACGTTGCCCCGTCTAGCCGCCGATGACTCGCTGGTGACACAGACGTCCAAGAGCGTGCAGCAGCTCTCCATCGGCAAACTCTACACGCTGGACGGTTTCATCTTCCCGGGTGACCCAGCTCATGACATTGCACAAGGGGTCAAGGCCGCGGTTGCTTCGGGCGACTCGAAGCTCCAGCCTCAAACCGCGTTCTCCCCCACCCCCGGGGCTGCTCCGGTGCATCACCCACGGGAAAGGGTGAGCAGTGCTCCGCCGGCCAGCGCCAGCCGGAGGAAACGTTACTACGCATGGCAGATGGCCAACGGCAACATGCAGAGTACGCTGCAGGAGACTCCGTGTATAGCTCCCATGTGGGAGACCATGCAGACAGTGACGACGTTCCCCTCCAAACCTGGCTCTGTGACAGACAGATGATGATCAGCTCTGTTTTAAGAGCACAATGTTCTGGTTAAAGGGTCTGCAATCTGAAAAAAAAGCCGCAGACATTGTGAGTGTTTTTTGTGTGTTGTATTTTTTGTGTTTTTTTAACAGCGACTCCTGCGACTGTGGATAATGCAGACTACTCTGTCACAGTTGCAGAGTTTTCAGTGCTTCGGAGACCCGTATAAAACCAGAGCGTGAGTTTCGGTGACTTCATTGAGCTTTTGGTCAGTGAGCGAGACACATCGCTACGTATAGCACCTAGCGGGTGTTGTGTGCTGCGCGAGAAGACTTGCAACTGCGACCCGTTTCTAGCTCAATGCCAAAACGCAAACTGAGCTGTGAAATCAGGCTGTCCTTGGCTTTTATAAAGGTTTCAGGGACACGGCTGAAAACGCTGTAACTGAGATAGAGTTGACTGTGACTTGCGCAATCGGATAGTTGTTTTCTTCACACTGTTTGTGACCTTTTGTTGAGATTGCAGACCTGTAAGTCCAGGCCATGATAGCACCTTGCAAAGGATACGTCGACCGTCATCTAAGCGTCACTGATTTGAGCCCGTTTGCTCACGGCAGACATGTAGATGTTTCGACCAGTGCAAGTGGTGAAAGCATGTAAATCAAGAAAGCTTTCTGTGCTAAGCCCTCGTCCAACGCCGTGTCGTTGATTTGTGTCAAAGCCTACAGGAATGGAGTGACTGTTAACGATGAATGTTTCAGTGTGAACGTTTTCAGGACTTTTCTGGTAAACATTATCGCCTCTGGTGTGAAACACCGACCTTGAATGCTGGCAGTGTCAATATTTTGCAGGTGCCGGCAGCAAGAGTGCCAAGCAGTCAATGTGTATGTATTGTAACGGCAAAACAACTACTTGATTAGATCAGTCTAGATGTGTATAACTGATTTCTCTGAGGACTAAATCTACAGGAACTTGATCTTGTTTAGAGGGGATAAAGCGATTATAGGGAGGAACGGGCGTGTGTGTGTGTGTGGGGGTGGGGGGGGGGTCGTGCTGGTTGTCATCCTTCCCTTGCTGGTGGGTGGGTTTGTATAGAAATTTAACGTCCTTTTCCACCACGTAAGGTGATATCAAAGACGGGTCAACGAGAAAAAGGCCAGCACAAATATTTTGCCCCAGCCGGGATACGAACTCACGACCCGAGCATTGAGAGTCCAACGCTCTACCATTCGGCTATCCCGGTTCCCCCCTTGCTGAAGGACTGAAAAAGTCACTGTCGTACAATTTTGGCGATGCGAGACGAGGCGCACTCTATGTACGTAAATTAACGACAGTGAGAGCTACCATACACAACTGCAGAAGAAAGTCGACAGAGTGTACTCGGGAGCGGATGAATACTGAATCGCGAGTTGTGCTGGTCGCATCTTCCGCTCTTTCTTTCTGTCTGTCCGTCTCCCTCTTTTTCTTCTTTGGGGGATGCTGGGATAGCCGAATGGTAGAGCTTTGTCAGGTAGAGCTCGGGTCGTGAGTTCGTCCTGGCTGGGACCAAATATTTGTGCTGGCCTTTTTCTCGATGTCCCGTCTTTGATATCACCATTGCGTGGCGGATAAAGGACGTTAAACTTCCAAACACCCCCACCTCTTCTTCTTCGTCCTTTGTGTGTGTGTGTGTGTGTGTGTGTGTGTGTGTGTGTTGTTTTTGTTGTTCAGTGTCAACCGAACTGTGGTCGGTACTTTCGACCCAGACAAGATTTTGGCATCATGGCACCAGGGCCCGTATGTAAAATTCGAGGTTAATTTAACCCACGGCTACGGGCCTAACCCAGACTAGGACAAAAGAAACCCAAAAGCAAAATTAAATAGAAAAAGGAAGCGAACAAAGATAGACAAAAATCCTTCTAGAACGGCTCAGGCACCTTTCTCGAATGGGCCCGCTTCCTGGTTTAAAACAAACAAACAAAACCTAGAAAATTTAACCCTAGAGCTAGTTTAGTTCGAGGTTAGACTCTAACCCGGGGCTAAAAGCCCTAACCTCGACTATTACATACGGGCCTAGGTCGCGAGCGTACCGGCGCATCTCCCAAAACTGTTGCACAGTAATTCAACTTACGTAAGACGAAAGTGAAACAAAACCTATTTCTAAAGAAAAAAAAATTGTATCACTACACTGGGAGTCCAGTTTTATGGGCCTGTGAAAAATGAAGTCTTCGTTTATCACGACTATGCCTCACGAAGTTTGTAGTTCATCCGCTATATCTCACGATACTTCTTCGTTGCTCTAGACAAGAAAAATAGTCATCTCAAATGTAAAATAATTACGGTAATTTTGTTGTATAACTTACTTGTGACCACATGCTCGAACAAGATAATGACACGACACAAAATACGACTGTGACATGAGAATGGTATTAAGCACGGGTCGAATCGCCGGAGCTGTGAATCTATTATTATGTGTATTATTTTCAGCTTGAGCGATTTCTGTACAGGGTGCATTATTTTGGGCATACGAAGACTAAAAAAGTTCTTGCAATTCTGACAAGGCCTTCCGTTCTGCACAATTTGATGAGTGAAAAGTGTGTGTGTGTGTGTGTGTGTGTGTGTGTGTGTGTGTGTGTGTGTGTGTGTGTGTGTGTGTGTGTTGCTAGAGCCGATCAGTTTCTCGTCTGTAACACGTAGACGTCTGGTCTACCAACATACAGTCTATATTCAGGACCTCCCTTACAAACCATCGCCGAAACCTTTGAACAGTCCCTCTTACGGTGTTTGCTCCACCAAGAAAGGTTCCACGTTTGTTTTCACTTGGCGCAAACTCGCTGTGGAGTAGATATATAAATACGTTAACGCGAAACGACAAACTTTAGGGCAAAAGCTATTCAAAAAGGCCATCTCTGAATCTACAGATTGAGTGGTTCATGTGACCTCAGGGCCAACACCAAAGCACATGATTGTTCTTACTTGACCTACGCTCCAGACGATGCGTAGGAGCGTGCAGTCGCTTCAAGTAAATTCGTGTGGATCATTGAGTTACAGTATTGTTTTTATCATTCCCAGGTCGAAATGTGGATGTCTAGCGGTAATCGGCATCTCATTTCAACAGCGTCACGATTCGTGATTGAGTACAAAGTTTACAACGATTTACAAATAGAATCTTTGATGTTTAACATGCATGCACTACCAAGGATTACATAACAGTGCTCTTGATACAGCATAATACACTCGCTCTCTATCAAAACAACACACACACACACACACACACACACACACACACACACACACACACAACCGCAAAAAGAAAAGAAAAGAAAAAAAAAAATCCTCGCAAAAGTTGCCAACACACAAAAAGCCCCCCCCCCCAAAAAAAAAAAAAAAAAAAACATCAACAACAACAACAACAACAACAACAAAAAACCGATTACGGTATTTTCAACGATTTTTTTTTATTAATCAGAATACCGTTGCCCATAATAAAGTCAATGTACACACAACGAGGTCAGAAAACGTCGCGCCTAAACGCCAAACAGAAGCCATTGAACGCATACTTCTGGTTAAACACGTAAGAATCAACTGACCGTGGCCACACATACTGACCAGCGCGTTCAGGAGAACTGTCAACAAAGCAACAAATAATCGGCAACCGGACCGTTACACAAAGCAAACTAACACGCTGTAAGTTACGGTAGTGGGGTCGCCATTTGCTCTCAGTTTAGTCGGCCGTTGTGAATCAATATTGGCGGATTTAGCCAAGGCCGGCTCCCCCGTGACAAAGATAGGTTCATAATAAAGCGTCCTACAGAAATCTGGATTTGCTTGCAAAACACTTATGTCCTTTTGAGATAGAGGCGAATGATTTTTTTTTTAAACCAAACAAGCCTAAAAATTCACAGGGTAACAATTTGTAGCGTTGGACTTCTAATGCTCGGGTCGTGAGTTCGTATACCGGCTGGGGCCAAAATTATATTTGTGCTGGCTTTTTCATCGTTGCCCCGTCTTTGATATCACCCGTATGTGGTGGAAAAGGACGTTAAACCCCCAAACACCCAACCACCCCCTTTAGTGAGAACGATCACGATACTGATTGCGCGAGGAAAGCCAATCAAATCCCATGAGGCCAAGTTAGCCGGTAGTGATAATACTAGCCAGCCGCACCTCACAAAATGAACCCTATCGCGCCTCACAAAAACACACCATTGACACTGGGAAAGAGGGCTTCCCGAATACCTGCCCTATTACATTTTTATTAACAGTGCTTTGGTACTCCCTACACACCGCAGTCGGTATTAAATTTCTGACAGGCAAACATGGCCACATTAACGGACTGCAAACATGCCTGTGAGGTCTCGAGAACGGTGCCAGGTGATACCCGCGCTTGCTTCTGCCGACTAATAAACTAAAATTAGGAATCACTGCCGGCTCGCCCCACGCCTTACTTGCCGCGCAGAGAATTAACCGACTACTAAGCGGTGATCTGCGCTTCATTTCCCACACACCACACAGACTGAAAGTCTCAATACGCATGCTGACATGCCTACAACAGCGTGTTGCCGAAAACTTTTCATCGCCGGAATGCGCCGAAGTTGTGCATGAAAATCAGTCACTTGGGTCACGAAGCAGCATCGGAGACCGTTCTGGTGACTGGCCGGCGTGAAAGTTGTTCTAGAAGTGTACCGCGTACTGAGTTGCGGACGGACTGAGGACCAGTTAGGCGGCACTGATTGGTGGTTATTTTTAGAAGCTTTGTCGAGTCACTATTCAGGAATGGACCGTAGGTTCAACCAAAATCGCATTTCTTTATTATTACAAGCCACAGAGTCACGAGAACGATCGCAATGGCCAAATAAAACAGCCTTCTATCTGGCAAACAGCCTTCTATCTGGCAAACAGCCTTCTATCTGGCAAACAGCCTTCTATCTGGCAAACAGCCTTCTATCTGGCAAACAGCCTTCCATCTGGCAAACAGCCTTAGAACTTCGAAAGCGGCAGTCTTCCATCTGATCTCAGAAGCGTTGCGAACACAGAGGCTTTAACTTGCACCAAAACATACACGGCGAAGAAAAGAAACGAGTACGCTTTGTTTCCTTACTTGGTCCGTCATACCGTATCACGCATTAGGTACAATCGGCCAGAGCGTGGGTCTATATATTATGCTAATCTCTATATATAACTAATCCCGGCCTCGAGGGGGGAATGGTCAGCCCCCAGATGGTAACAAAAGGAAAGGTTAGCAACATCTGAAACATCAGTACAAGACAATCTGGACGGCGCAACACAATCCCCCATCTAACGACCAGATGCCACAGCTCCAGCGTTATGAACAGACCACCATCTTCAGACTACGAACTGGACACTGCAGACTGCGTGCCCACCTGTGCCGCCTTGGGCTGTCACACTCACCAGACTGTCCGTGCGGAACAGCCCCTCAAACCCCGGAACACATTCTGCAGTCCTGCCCCCTCTTTAAAGAAGCAAGGACACAACACTGGCCGAACGGAGCCACACTGGCAGAGAAACTCTGGGGCAGCAAAACAGACCTCTTGAAGACCACTGCTTATATAAAGACCACAAACCTAATCATCTGAGGCGGAGTCCAGAACAGGGAACGCAGAAGAAGAAGAAGCAACATCTGAGCTCCGGTCAGAGGGATCAATGCTCTTAAGTAGCTACATGTGTAACAAACTGGAATATCCAAGCAGTTCCTGTTTAAATCCGCGTGTATACAGATCAGCATACCGACTTTTTTTTCCCTTTGTGTGTGTGTGTGTGTTTGTTTTCTTCTTGTTTGTTTGTTGTTGTTTGTTTGGTTTTTTTTTGGTTTTTTTTTTTTTTTGGGGGGGGGGGGAGTTGTCATTCGTTTGGTTGTTGTTTTTCGGTTGTTGTTTTGTTGGTTGGTTGGGTTTGTTGTTCAGTGTTGTTCGTGGTGGTGGTGGTGGTGGTTGGGGTTTTTGTGTGCGTGTGTGTTTTGGGGGAGGGGGGGGGCATTTGGCAGACACCACTGATGAGGAAGTAAAAACGTCTAGTGGCAGTGAAGCACGCAGGTGTATCCAATCCAGTCGCTATGTTGGTCCCGACGATGTGCATGTGTTCGTTCAGTTACGCACTGGTTCTACAAGAGGACAAACACACGCAGACACACACTCACACATTCTCTAGTTACAGGCTGTGTTTGCTGTTAGTAACTTCAGTTTTAAGGAGGTAGTGGCCAGGGAAGCACACCAAAACTCTTCAAGACTCGCAAATCAAACCTGACGACTGAACAGAAATGTTCGACCGCTTAGATGTGTGTTCAGGAACTCCACACGTGGTATAGTCTATACTGATCATGGGCACACAGAATCAAGCTACTAAGGAGGCACGTGTAGTCCAAGCATTCAAAAGATCCTCACATCAAAAAGATTCCGGGCAAATCGCGGCCATTGAAGAGCCGTTTGTCACGATAAGCCTGGCTCATTATCAGCCAATTAATCCCGCCATGTATGAAACGGCGCAGCCTATCAGGAAACCTGCGTTTCACCTTTTGGCTGGAAATGTTAAAGGCCTTGGCATTTCAGGTTTGATTTAGCAACTCTTGTGGCGATGTGTATGCAGACATTAAACAAAGGCTGGCATTTGGATCAAAGTTCAGGGCCCGGGAAAATTGGCTTGGAATAATGTGGTTGACAGGATCCCCCCCCCCCCAAAAAAAAAAAAAAAAAAAAAAAAAAAAAAAAAAATCATGCATAAGGACTCTGCAACAGGTGTATATAGCCCTTTTAAATTAAAATATTAGTGTAAAATACCATACTCTGTTTTTACCCAAATTCTGTATTTTGAAACAGCCAGCAGATGATCTCCTGTCATACGAATGTAAATGACATCATGACATGCTGACATGAACACGTACAATATGTTTACAGACAGACAGAAAGAAAATCTTCATGCCACTGTATGGATGTGCATTTTAATGTTGTCAAATACAAGTCATCCAATAAATTTTCTTGTCACTCAGATTTTCTCTTTACTAATTTTTTTATAGGTGTGTGTGTGCGGAAATTACATGTATATGACAGAGATTGCAATTCTGGCACAGACAAGGATGTGGACTGAGATTTATTTCAAGTAAAAAATACGCATAAAATTTAGCTGTTGTTCTTGGTTTGTTTTATTTTTTTTAAAATATATACATACATTTTTTCTAACAAACACATGAGAAAAATTCAAAATTGAAACTTTTTATCACAACCACCTCTCACTCTTTCACTTACACTCACCAATTCTGTCTCTTTGATAATTATTCAATCACACACACACGCATGCACGCACGCACGCATGCACACACACACGCACGCACGCACGCATGCATGCACACACACATACACACACACACACACACTGTATGCAACAGTTCAAGTCACTTATAAAAGTATAAGAATTTTTCTGCAGTAGTTCTCATCACACACACACAGAGACAAAATTGGATCAGGATTTGCTGTAGACACATAATATTACTCCACAAACCACAAGCAGAAGTCCGCAGCATGTCTCTGAAACACAAGTAAAGCACACAATGACATGTCACCCAACCATCCATTCATGCACATGTACTTTTTTTTAGTGAAAGTAGAGTGCACCGCAAATGCTGAAGACATTCACAGCAAGAGCCAAAACACAGTACAGTGTTCAATATGGTATGATATGATAACTATCTTAATAATCCCTAACCGTAGCAGAAGCTCAAAAAAGTAGAGCCAAAAGGGTGGGTGGATGTTTGGGAGTTTAACATATGGGTGATATTAAAGATGGGGCAACGAGAGAAAGGCAAGCACAAATATTTGGCCCCAGCCAGGATTCAAACTCACGAACCAAGCACCGAAAGTGTAACGCTCTACCATTCAGCTATCCCGGCTCCCCGTAGACAAAAAAAGTAGAATACAAGTAATTTTTGTGAAGTTACCCAAACTTTTGGCCACAGGCCTTCGCTGGCAGCTTCACTGCTAATTCTTAACTGATATCGGTTTAATTCATAACTTTATATTTTGATAACATTTCCACTCTGAATGGCTAAAAAAGAAAATGCAACAGGACCACGCTATTAAAAAACTTCTTTTACAATGGACCTTTTACGGTACGGATTCTAAAAGTACATGACCGCACCCTGCCAACACAAACACAACCACTGATAAAGAAGTTACCCCACAGCCCCTATAGTGTAGTGGTTAGCACATCAGACCCTGGACCGGGAGACCTGAGGTCCAGTCCCGGCCGAGGCAAGCGGAATTATTCCTACCTAGGTCAGCTCCTACCCAGCGCGGGTGTGCTATGGGCCCAATGGGGACGCTACTGCCACACAGCCAAAACTCACCCACTTCACGGGTGTGACTTTGGGGGTGCTTCCCTTCATATGACACGTTTGATTCCCGGCTGGGGCCACATATCTGTGCTGGTCTCTTTCTCGTTGCCCCGTCTTTGATATCACCCATACGTGGTGGAAAACGACGTTAAACTCCCAAACACCCACCCACCCACCCTCAAATGACACATTTCACGATGCGGATGATTACAAGGCCGACACCACAGCTGCCGTAGTTCCCAGGCCTGGTTAACGGATATTTATGACAGGAAGCAATGGAATGCGGCCCTGTCCCACAGTCCCAAAAAAACACAGACCTCCACAGCATCATTATACCATTATACCATCATCCTCATTTCCATCATCATGCATAATAAAAATTGCCCCAGCTTCTGCACCCTCCATGGATCCACCCATGACCTGGGAGGAACACCACTGGAGCTGGAGAAGAGTTGGGGCAGCGAAAAAAATAAAAATAAAAAAAAATAAAAAAAGAAGTTACCCCAAGATTCCGGTTTCTCTCCCAGCACCCTGCCAGCAAGAGATGTGAAGAGAAAGGTGAGTGAGTTGGTGATGGGCACAGCCAGTGTCAAATCTGCAACGAAGAAGGTTCAACTCCCAACTTACTACTGTAAAACCCCTATAAACGTCTGGCAAACAACTATGTTGTGGAAACTTTTTCATTGAATGTGCTTTGCCCTTTGCTTCAAAACAGTCACCTATATCAAGATATAACACCCACATTGTCAACACCGCGCTCATTTCCGGAGTATTTCCAACAGCTTACAAAACTGCTATAGTCCGCCCTCTCCTCAAAAAACCCAGCCTGGTCTTCATCCGATACCCTGATATTCAGAATCCCACGCACTAAACTTTCTTCTGTTGCTCTCGAGCCTTCTCCTACGCTGGTCCAAGAGCTTGGAATTCTCTGCCTCTTTCGCTCCGCCAGTCATCCTCCCTCGAAACCTTCAAAACAAATCTAAAAACCTACCTGTTTTCATCTCAAAGCTCCGTCTAACCTCCCTCCGTCTTTCTCCATCTCCTTATTAAGTACCATACATGCAGTTGCCCTGGCCCTGAACCTTCACGTCTATCTGTCTCTTTACCTGTACTCTAAGCGCTTCGAACTACCTTCCATGTAGATTAAGCGCTATATAAATAAATTATTATTATTATTATTATTATTATCAGGGCAGTGCACAGCCTCACATCATGATAAATACTGCCCCGAAGCTAATGTGAAATGTGAAGCCCCTGAATGGGGTGGTCCGTTTATAGATACCTGTACCAAAGTAGTCATAGAAGAAAAGCATGCATGCAAAGAAAGCTGTATTTCTCTAACACCAGAAGCTGCAAAGTTTACAAAAACAACAACAACAAAAAAACAACAGTCTTCATACACAAATGGAGCATCATCTCTTTCGGCAAACAGATTCAGAGCTCCATCAGTGACATTTTTACCTTTCCATTCAGTTATTACAACACGTTACAATTACACACACTGAGGGATGTGGCTCAATTCTGCGGAATGGCTGTTAAAAACAACTACGTATACACCCACATGTATATCCCTCACCTGCAGAAGATAATGTTATGTAATAGATGACTGAACCCATCTGATTGGCCAAGAACGGTATCAAGTACTGAAAAAGAAATGTTATCGATGAAATCAGATATTTCTTAATGCTAAGAAAAAGGGGTTTTAATAAAATAAAAATAAAGGGGAAGATTAAACAGAAGAAGTCTTTCAGTCCAAGTATTTGTGGCTGTGCACGTGTGTGTGTGTGTGTGTGTGTGTGTGTGTGTGTGTGTGGTGTATGTGTTGAGAACGCCATGCAGTAATACAGTTATTATATATTTAAACATTGTATGGAATAACTGCCATCTGATTTTTTTTGTGCGTGAGTGATCCTCCTCAAAACACCTCACATAGAGCTCTGTGTAACATGCCAGAAGGGTCAGTTTAAATGAAATTCAAATACTCAGTCAGGAAACCTTCAAGTTAAAGAAGAGGAACTGGAATTCCTGAAAAAATTGTTGAATGGCGTTGTCTTCCTTTATATCTTCCACACCGCGGCTGCCTTTCTTAATGAATGGGTTGGTGGCGCCCCACAGAGCTGCCACTACCAGCAGCCAGGCTGACGACTCTGAAATAAAAAAAAAAAAAAAGAAATACGGGATATTACACAGTATGTCTTGATCACAAACCAATCGTGAGAATCCACAGCCGCACAGTAAAATCTTCATAAGCAAAGACTTCTGGCAGGTTCTTGACTATCATTCTATGAACCTTGTCATTTTTTAATTATATAATTTACCGATACTGCTTGTTTGGGTTTCCATCACAGTACGAATTTTTGCCGACTAAATTTCTTGTTGCAGTTTATACACTGCATGAGAAGCAGACGCTACCAAGGTCTCGGCTGCTCAAACACTCAGTCAAGTAGAGCTGACCTCAGTAGCCAAGACATTTCGTTTCGACCGAAGACCTCAAAACCTTTCATTTTGAAGATAAGTTGCACCTAAGCATTATCGCATTTAACATACATTGAAAACAAAACTATATGATTTTTTCTTTGTTCGACTGTCTGAAATTATACAAAAATGAAGCTGTCAGTCAGCTCTGTCTAGTAAAAGGGAGGCCAATCTCATCGAATGGCTTTCGGGAATTGCGTGTTCGTGGTCAACAGTAAACAATTTTGGTGGTTTGAAGAGTACATACGGCCGAGTTGGACGAAGACATCACAAGGGCGATCGATAAACGATGGGGAAGAAAAGGAATAAAGGTATTATGACAGTAATCAGCCGGAGTGTGTAACATTTTATGTTTGCCAGGCTCTTGCATTAGTGTGCCATCATGCTGACAGAAAGAGAAAGCCATATCTGCACGTGTTAAGAAAGTGCTAAAAAGAAATGTTTTAAATCCATACATGTATACATTTAGATAATATTTTTCTTTTCCATGTTTAGCCCTGTTGGATGTACCCGACAGTGACAGATTAGAGATGTAAATCAGGGCTCCCTAAAAGCTACAGACCTAAAGGGTCCACTGGCCCCCAGTTAAAAATTTTAGAGGGTCTTTGTACAGGTCTCCACTTTCAATTTTTAAAGGGTCAGAATCATTTCTCAAGTTCTTAGTGCATGGAATTATAAATTCAGTAAATACTGCTGAACAGGTGTGTCCCACGGTGTGTGTGTGTGTGCGCAAAACTGAATTTTATCAACTTCAAATCATATAATTAAATGAAGTGGGTACAATTCATGTTTTGAAAGTTGGAAACTCTGACTTTTTGCTGCTCTGTGCCGACTCTGATGCGACGCCGGAGTGCACCCGCTGCCGGGCGAGGGCTTGAGCCCCTCCACAACTTTTCCACTGACGAAAAAGTCCATAGTCTTTTGAACTTTCACTTTTTTTGGTGGCATGATTCGTCACAGAGAAAGCGAATCCGATCTGTAACAAGAGCACTGACTCTAAGTCTAAAATCTTTCGTCCATAGTTTCGAGCGCAGAAGCGGAAAAAGATGGGGCACGTTCACTACGCACGAGTGGCTGTAGTAGCCGCCGATCTGCAGCGGTAGACAGTTAACGCCTGCGAGCGTTAAACTGAACCAAAAAACAGGACCGAACTGAATGCGGCCATGGCAAAGGAGAACACTCACTCGATCACAAGCCTATTGGCGTACGCACGGTAGTGCAGAGGTAGTGCGTCAAGCTAAGCACAGATCGCGTTCATAATGCTTCAACGTACCCCCTCGAATTTTTTTTAGGACGTAAATTTTTACTTCAGTGCGTAAATTACGCACAGACGCACAGTTTAGGGAGCCCTGGTAAATGATTCACCTCAAGAACAGATTGTCATCATTGCAAACTTTCTCTTTGCAGTACCTGATGCCTCCCCAGAAGAGCTGATGGTGAAAGCAGTGACAGAAATTGTCAGCGAACTAATCAAAGCAAATAGCCAACAAAAGGATGTTGATTTGAACAAGTAAGAGTCATACTATGCTGTGCTTTGTTCGCAACGCTCATTTGGTTACTTTACGCTCTAGGGGCAGGGGTTGCGTTTATTGCATTTCTGTTGTTGTTTTGTTTTGCATAAATATATATATTGCATATTTTGGATGCCTGACGCATTTTCAAGGGACGTCTGCATACTAGTACGCATTTTGAAATGGCTTTGAGTTTGACAGCCTCCCAACCTGCTGGGCTAATTCCTTGTCAGTTAGCGCTCTAGGGCAGTCAGTGGTGCATGACGCGAGTTTGATTACACTGGTCACTAGCCAGTCAAGTGAAAACAGGAAGCACTATAAAATATGCGACTTTTTGTGGCACTTTGGTTTCCTTCACAGGCTGGTGCTATGAAAATCAGAACCTTCTATCTGACATATACACTTTTTTTTTTTTCATGCCGTTTTTGCCAACCCCTCACTTTTTTAAATTGCAAAATGCAGAACAACCAGCATGACCCCTGAGGGGGCGTGAATGCACATGGGTCATTTGCATCTCATGTAAAGGCAATGTGACAGTCCACTCAGTTTATGAATCTCATAGTTAAAGCTAGCGGTAAAATTACGAGGGAGTTTCATACCTGGAAGAATTGCAAGATCGAACAGGTATTTTGTTCAGACAAACCAGAGGGCCATGTCATTTCTGCCTGAAATAAATACACGCACATAAAAATTATCCTGATGTGAAAGTTGTTTGACAAATTTTGAGCGGATTGATTTTCATTCTGTGTTCAGGCTGAAGACCCGTGTAGCCAGCAAGTATGGGATGCCGAGCCAGCCTCGTCTTGTGGACATCATTGCTGCTGTTCCACAGGAGTACAAGAAGGTCTGTTGGTTGTGCTGTTCCGTCTGATTATACAGGGTCCATACAGGTCATGGAATCCTGGAAAAGTCATGGAATTTGGAAATAGCTTTTCCAGGCCTGGAAAGTCATGAAATTCTCTCAAGAGTCATGAAAAGTCACGGAATATCGGAATATTTATGGAAGCCATTTTGAGCCCAACAGTGAAACGGTCAGCTTGGTGATTACTCACTGGACTGATTGCCAAAAATACCAACAAACTGCCTTCCCAAAAGGCTAATGACTAACTCTGAACATTGGTCTTGCTGACTGCGATAACTTGGATAAGCTCTAATTTCTACCCTCACGTGTGTCAGCGTGAAAGAGGGCAAGGAAGGTGTCATGGAAAACAGGAGAGTTGGCCACGAAAAGTCATGGAAAAGTCATGGATTTTTGAGACTGCGAACCTGTATGGACCCTGGATCATAGTGTAACATGCAACAACATATAAATTTGTTATTCCTCTTCTTATAATAATAATAATGAGTATTGTATAGGCGCTTTACCCAATTTCATGAATCGGCTCAAAGCGCCGCAAACTGAACCCAACACGCACGCTCACATGAATCACACGTATTCTCTCACACACTGGACATAAACACATTAAAATCATGTGGTGCGAAGGGTCAGCTCAGCTATTTAAATTTCGGAATTTAGAATTGCATTTATTTTTCAAATTTGGTGGGCTGAACATTTCCAAACATTTCCTTATCATTATTCTGCACATCGTATGCTTCACCTTCAGCGCGTGTCAATTTTTGCTAATTTTTTCTGCACAGATTTTGCTGCCAAAACTGAAGGCAAAGCCAGTGAGAACAGCAAGTGGGGTAAGGCAGGCTGTTTTAATATTTAAACACAAATAGTAAATCTTGTTCACTTTTGCGTCAGGTTACCTTGCTTTATTTTAACAAGTAAACAAGCTCTTGTTTTGTTCATCTTTATCTTCAATGAACTGCTATAGACAACTGACTTCAGCATATTTGACAGGGTTGGAAGCAAGTATTAACGTCCCTTTCAAAGCGTGGTTATTCCTAGCTGTGACTGACAGGGTCCATACAGGTCATGGAATCCTGGAAAAGTCATGGAATTTGGAAATAGCTTTTCCAGGCCTGGAAAGTCATGAAATTATCTCAAGAGTCATGAAAAGTCATGGAATTTCGGAATTTTATGGAAGCCATTTTGAGCCCAACAGTGAAACGGTCAGCTTGGTGATTACTCACTGGACTGATTGCCAATAATACCAACAAACTGCCTTCCCATACAGCTAATGGCTAACTCTGAACATTGGTCTTGCTGAATGCAATAACTTGGATAAGCTCAGAATTTCTACCCTCGCGCGTGTCAGTGTGAAAGAGAGCGAGGATGGTGTCATGGAAAACAGGAGAGTTGGCCTCTAAAAGTCATGGAAAAGTCATGATTTTTTGAGACTGTGAACCTGTATGTACCCTGGACTGAATCTAGGTATCTGGGTGTGTAGACATATATGCCCAAATTAAAACAATTTTTTTTTTTCACGTGCAGATTGCTGTTGTTGCTGTCATGTGTAAGCCACATCGTTGTCCACACATTGCCATGACTGGCAACATCTGTGTGTAAGTGGTGTAATGAATTACATGGATTAAGGTTGCAGTAAATTGTTGTGGGTGGAATATAATAGCAGTCTTACAGTACTGAACTCAGGAGGTCAGTTCCTACCATGGTGTGATCTGGAAATCTCTGAACACAAGTCAGACTCAAAAACACTGGTGTTTGGTGACGTAAGAACAGAAATTTCAGTTGATCAAGTTTCCAACCACCCTCCTTTAAGTTCAATCATCCATAAGCATGAACTAGGCATACCCTACGGTGTTGTCGTTCAAATACGTGTTCTTTCATCTGGGTGAATCATATAGTTCTTCTTACCTTGCAGTTACTGCCCTGGTGGACCAGACTCAGATTTCGAGTACTCCACACAGTCATACACGGGCTATGAGGTAATACTGAGGAGACGTGCTCTCACTTTAAAGTTGTGTGATATACAATGAGTGTGGCAAATGCTGGCTAGTAACCAAAGAGGACCTTGTGCTCATTATTACACCTGCAATACCTTTTAAGATAAGATATCACTTTATTTGTCACTTGAAGGGAAATCGCACTGCCTGCTCAGACAAAACTGACAGTAAAAATCATGACAATTACAAACATTGAGCGGAACCAGCGTGCACGCACACACACACACACACACACACACACACACACACACACACACACACACATACATAAATAAAAACGATCATCCATACATATACAAATTACAACCTTCAGGTAATGATAAAACACAATATTTATTCATTAAGTGGACGATCTTTTAGAGAATCCTAGATGAAAGATGTGCTCAAAGTGGTGACAGTTTATTCTAGTGAACTTCTTGTGCTGTAATTGATGGCAATTACCCCATACTTGTACATACACAGTGGGACACACATAACCAAAAGTGCTGCTATTGCACATATACGTACATGTATGTAAAACACAGATTTGCTCATGCATCTCTCTGCTTGCAGCCTACGTCTATGCGAGCAATCCGTGCAAGATACAACCCATTTCTTCAGACTCGTCACAGAGTTGAACAGGTAACAAGACACAAATGATTGTCAAAAGGGTTGCAGTGGTGTGCGTGGTTAATTTTTGTTGTTGGTTTGGTGTTTTATTTTCACTTGTCTGTGCGTGCATGAGAGTCTGTTGCAGTGATTCAGTATATCTGCCTGCTCATATATATCTATATATTCTCTATCTCTCTATATATACGGTGTGTATATAGATGTCTAATACAAAAGGTTTTGTGTAAATTGTTGTGTAAATTGTGTCATTTCACAAAAACATAAAACATGTACTTACGTTCCACTGCAGCATCGGATTCTTGCAGTCAAACTATTTTCCCCCTCTCTCCTTTTTAGACTGATTGTCTTTCTGTCTCTTTTGATTAGACTGTGAAGTTTAAGGTTTCGTATGCTGGTCCAAGTAATTTTTACATATGTCTGGACATGACCCTACAGACTGAATAAAAATAACAATGGCTCTTTAAGTTTCCCAGCAGAATGGTACTTAAGTTATTACTTATACAACACTGTAAAAGTATCAAAGGTAAGTTCGACATTGGAATCAATAGTGACTACACCCCAGAAATGTCTGTTTCCTTGACAGCTGAAGCAGTTGGGCCACAGTGTGGACAAGGTTGAGTTCATCGTGATGGGTGGAACCTTCATGAGCCTTCCTGAGGACTACCGCGACTATTTCATCCGTAACCTGCACGACGCCCTCTCGGGACACAGCAGCAGCAACGTAGATGAAGCTGTCAAGTAAGTGTCTTTGTTTGTCACCAGGTCTGCTTTGTCCCTGTGACTTTGAGTCCTGGTTTGATGATGATGATGATGATGATTGGCCATTTGTATAGCGCTACGAAAAGAACTTCCATGCAGTAAGCATGCTCACGGCGCCTTTGGGGTCGGGGAAGAAGAAGAAGAAAAAAATTAGAACTGAGAGAAAAGGTGCGTCTTGAGGTTCCGCCTGAAGGTCATGACTGACACAGAACCTGATGAGGTGAGCTGGCAAGTTGTTCCAGAGGCAAGGAGCTGCACTCTTGAAAGCCCGTGCACCAGATCGTTTGTGTTGTCATAGTAACCTGGGACAGCAAGTCTGGACTGGGAAGAAGATCGTAGGCTGCGTGAAGGTCTATAGAGTGGTATGAGCTCAGCCAGATATAGTGGAGCAGTGCCGTGAATGCAGGAGAAAGTCAATGAGAGAAGCTTATGGTCGATGCGAAGCTTGACTGGAAGCCAGTGGAGATCTTTGAGGACCGGTGTGATATGGTCAGTCTTTTTTGAACGGGAGACAATTCTTGCAGCCACATTCTGTACATGCTGAAGGCGCTGGAGCAGCGATTCCGGAAGACCCCAAAGACACTATAATGACCCAAACGTTCAGATTTCAGCATGCCCTTTAATGTAGCTTTTGTCAGGTTGTTTACATATATATATATATGATCATATCCAGGCCGGGGAATTTTCAGTCATTTGGCAATATTCAGCCAAATTTCCTATCCTTGCAGCAAAAAAAAAAAAAAAAAAAATCTGAGTTTCAGTCGAAGAAAAGGAAGGGGGAAAAAGGTTGCACACACAGTCATATATCATGATACATGTAATGCCATATGGGACAGTGTAACTTCATTTTTTGAAGACTTGCATGTCAGTACCAAGGCTGTGTTTTACTTTTGGATGCCAGGAGGTGCTACTAAATACGTTCAAAAGTGCTAAAATTTGTTTTTTGAAGTGGGGCGTTGCCCCTGTGGTCCCCCAGCAGGGCGCTGCCTCTGCACCCCAGCCTAGGTTTCAGTCTTCGTATTTCCCTCCGCAATTCTCCAGCCTGCGTATCCTGCACATTCATCATTTTCATTGTGGAATGTTTTATATATATATGTCTTTTGTATTAGGCATCACCACTTGAAATTGTATAGTGTCATAAGTATAGTGGAATCTAACACAAATTTATATAGTGTAATAAGTATAGTGGAATCTAACACAAATTTATATAGTGTAATAAGTATAGTGGAATCTAACACAAATTTATATCGTCGTCGGCATCCGTTCGTCTCGGGAGACGATGGTGTAGCGCTAGGCGATGGAGTTGCATCGCCTCGAGTGGCTGTAAAGTCCCACTCTGGAATGGCAGTCTCTGGAACACTTCATGCAGATATAGGAGGTTGGCGCTGAGACAGAAGCTGCCCTTGCCTTCCTCCTGGCTCTCCTGTCGGCCAGCTGATCGGCCCTCGCGGTTTCAGCCCTCTTGACACCTTCGCTGACAGTGACTCTCCACAGCTGACGGTCTTCGGCTGCACCTTCCCAAGTGCTGGGGTCGATGTCGGCCAGCTTCATGTCGCGTTTGCAGACATCTTTAAAGCGGAGCTGTGGTCTTCCGGTGGGGCGAGACCCCTCACGCAGTTCTCCATACAGCATGTCCTTTGGGATGCGACCTGGTTCCATACGACGCACGTGACCCAACCACTTGAGGCGTCTCTGGCTGAGCAGTGAGAACAGGCTTGGGATGCCGGCACGCTGGAGGACCTCTGTGTTGGTCACCCTGTCCTGCCACTTGATGTGCAGGAGACGTCTGAGACAACGGAGATGGAAGATGTTGAGCCGCTTCTCCTGACTGGCGTACGTTGTCCAGGACTCGCTGCCGTACAGGAGGGTGCTGAGAATGCAGGCCTTGTAGACGCGGAGCTTGGTGTTCTCGGTCAGCTGACTGTTGCTCCATACGCGCTTTCTTAGCTTGGCCATGACTGCGGCGGCTTTCCCTATCCTGGTGCTTATCTCAGTGTCCAGGGTGAGAGAGCTGGAGATGGTCGAACCGAGGTAGGTGAAGGAGTCCACCACCTCGAGATGCGTGTTGTCGATGGAGATGTCTGGGGGGGAGTCGGTGTCTTGGGCCAGAATGTTGGTCTTCTTCAGACTGATGGTTAGACCAAACTCCTTACAGGCGTTGGACAGGCGACTGACTAGCTCTTGCAGTCCGGCTTCTGTGTGAGAAGTCAGGGCAGCGTCGTCAGCGAACAGCATCTCGCGGATGAGGACCTCCCTGACCTTGGTTTTGGCACGCAATCGGGCGATGTTGAAAAGCTTCCCATCTGCTCTGGTGCGGATGTAGATGCCTTCTGTGCAGTCGTCGAAGGCATACTGAAGGAGCATGGAGAAGAAGATCCCGAAGAGTGTCGGCGCGAGAACGCAGCCCTGCTTCACGCCACTGCTCACAGGGAAGGCGTCGGATGTTCCACCGTTAAAGTAGACTGTGCTGTGCATGTCCTCGTGGAAGGATTTGACCATCTGAAGCAGTCTCGGGGGGCATCCTATCTTCTGCAGGAGGCTGAAGAGTCCGCTTCTGCTGACCAAGTCGAAGGCTTTCGTCAGGTCTATGAAAGCGATGTATAAGGGTTTCTGCTGCTCTCTGCACTTCTCCTGCAGCTGGCGTAGTGAGAAGATCATGTCCACAGTAGATCGGCTTGCTCTGAACCCACACTGCGACTCTGGGTATACGCGTGAAGCGAGACTCTGCAGGCGTGCCAGGACAACACGGGCGAAGACTTTCCCTACAATGCTGAGGAGGGAGATGCCTCGATAGTTGTTGCAGTCACTGCGGTCTCCCTTATTCTTGTAGAGGGTGACGATTGTGGCGTCGCGCATGTCTTGGGGGACGTGGCCTTTCTCCCAGCAAAGGCGCAGGAGCTCGTGGAGATGTTGCAGTAGAGCTGGCTTGCCGCTCTTCAGAACTTCTGGCGGGATGCCGTCTTTCCCAGGAGCTTTTCCGCAGGAGAGATAGTCGATGGCTTTGCTGAGTTCTTCTAGCATGGGCAGGGCGTCTAACTCCTCCATGACAGAGAGACTGGGTAAGGTGTCCAAGGCGGCGTCTGTCACCACGTTGCAAGTTGCATACAGCTCCAGGTAGTGTTCCACCCAGCGTTCGAGCTGCTTGCACTCGAGCTGCAGCGTTCGAGCTCTAACACAAATTTATATAGTGTAATAAGTATAGTGGAATCTAACACAAATTTATATAGTGTAATAAGTATAGTGGAATCTAACACAAATTTATATAGTGTAATAAGTATAGTGGAATCTAACACAAATTTATATAGTGTAATAAGTATAGTGGAATCTAACACAAATTTATATAGTGTAATAAGTATAGTGGAATCTAACACAAATTTATATAGTGTAATAAGTATAGTGGAATCTAACACAAATTTATATAGTGTAATAAGTATAGTGGAATCTAACACAAATTTATATGATTGTATCTTTGTCTACAGGTACTCTGAAAAGAGCATGACAAAGTGCATTGGTATCACCATAGAAACCAGACCTGACTACTGTCTGAAGAGGCACCTGAGGTTAGTCGAATAATGCATCTGCCTTTGAGCATAGGTGGAAAGATCTTGTTATAAGGCCAAGCATGACAAAGTGCATTGGGATCACAATAGAAAGTAGACCTGACTACTGTCTGAAGGGGCACCTGAGGTTGGTTGAATAATGCCTTTACCTTTGAGCGTAGTAAGAGAAAGAGCTTATTCTAACAAGGCTCTAAACGGGAGGGTGGGTGGGTGTTTGAGGATTAACGTCCTTTTCCACCACATACGGGTGATATCAAAGACGGGGCAACGATGAAAAAATCCAGCACACATATTTAGCCCCAGCCGGGATACGAACTCGCGACCCGAGCATTAACAAGGCTCTATACTGAACATAACGTAGAATATGACAGTCAACAAAGCTTGTAGTTATATTTCATGTTCATGTATTCAGTTGCTAACAGGGGTACACTTGCAAGCAAGTTTCTTTGTAAAAGTCTTAAACACATTGGACTGTTGTTTCACTTCATACTGTGTTGCAGTCTGTAATCATGTTGATTTGCTTTCAGTGACATGCTGAAGTACGGGTGTACACGCCTGGAGATTGGGGTTCAGAGTGTGTATGAAGACGTGGCCAGGGACACAAACAGGTAACCACCGTTTATCATAACTTTGGTCATGGTTATGATAATTTCATTGCTGATAATCGCCATAAAGTGAAAATGAGCAACATCTCCATATAATAGTGTATTTGTCAGTTTGTCCCCTAAAGAAGGAAACGGTAATGACTGCGAAGTGGTTACAAGTTAAGCAAATAAAAGCGACACAAAAGGGACAGAAACCACTTAACTTTGACAAGGACGGCACAGGTCGATGTTTCGGCTTACGCCTTCTTCAGGACATAAGCAAATGGGACATAACTTCAACAAACAAGCAAAAGGTAACTCTGTGGACGTACTGACATACACGGCGCGGAAAAAAAAAAAAAAAAAAAAACGGTGGGCGAGAAAAGGACCAGAAAAAATAGTAAAATTATCACAACACCCATCCTTAGGTGACAGAAGACCATGGACTGTGTGTGAAAAAAAAATGGTCCTGTGTCACCAAAGGATGGGTGTTGTGATTGCTAATTTTCACTATTCTTTTTTGTTCTTTTCTGCCCATCATTTTTTTTTTTTTTTTTTTCACACACAGTCCATGGTCTTCTGTCACCTAAGGATGGGTGTTGTGATAATTTTACTATTTTTTCTGGTCCTTTTCTCGCCCACCGTTTTTTTTTTTTTTTTTTTTCCGCGCCGTGTATGTCAGTACGTTCGCAGAGTTACCTTTTGCTTGTTTGTTGAAGTTATGTCCAATTTGTTTATGTCCTGAAGATGGCGTAAGCCGAAACGTCGACCTGTGCCGTCCTTTGTCAAAGTTAAGTGGTTTCTGTCCCTTTTGTGTCGCTTTTATTTCCCTAAAGAAGGGTTTTCACATAGCCATGGTACGGCGCCCCCCGTTAAAAGAAATAAATTGCATTAAAAAAAAAAGAATAATGAGTATTGTATAGGCGCTTTACCCATTTTCATGAATCGACTCAAAGCGCCGTGAACTGAACCCAACACGCACGCTCACGTGAATCACATGCATTCTCTCACACACTGGGCATAAACGCATTACAATCACATGGTGCGAAGGGTCATCAGCTATTTAAATTTCGGAATTTAGATTTGCTTTTATTTTTCAAATTCTGTGGGCTGAACATTTCCAAAGCAGAGGGGGAGGAAGCCGGAATACCTGGAGAGAACCCTCGACGATCGGCCGAAATGAACGGTGCCACATATGATAAGGAAAAATTCTTTGCCCCGAGTGAGACTCGAACCCTCGACCTCTCGCATTGGTGACAAGTCTCTTAACCACTAGACCACCGACCGCCCGACATAGTGTGTGGTTGTTTTCCAGTCGGCATTCCCTCCCTTATAAAAATGGTGTTGTGTATGCGTGTGTACACGACAGTGAGATAGGCACCGTGAACAAGTCTGCATGTGATTTTGACTGAATTTTGAAACAGAAAATCCACCAGCAAATTGCATGCACACATGCACACAGAAATGTTTGCTCACACACACACACATGCATCATGCATACAGTCATCTGTGTGAGAATACTTACGTAGCAGTGAATGCTTTTCTTTTTGTTCCTTTACTTAGAGGTCACACAGTGAGGGCAGTGTGCGAGTCCTTTCAGATGTCCAAGGATGCCGGGTTCAAGGTTGTCGTCCACATGATGCCCGACTTGCCAAATGTTGGTTGGGAACGAGACATCGAGCAGTTCATTGTAAGTTTGTGTGGTGGTATGTGTGGTGTGTGTGAGAGCGCATGTGAGGTAAGGTTGGACTGGATCAAACTTATTCCACGTGCGTCACTGACCTTTTGTGAAACTGGAACTGATATCCTATTTTGTTTTGGTTTTTTTTTTTGCTTTCAGGAATTCTTTGAGAACCCGGCCTTCAGAGCTGATGGCTTAAAAATCTACCCCACGCTTGTCATCAGGGGAACAGGTAATCTACTCTCAAAGAACACTGTTCACAGTAGAGCACTGTATTGGTGTTTACAGACTAATCATGATTTGGGGACTGACGATACCGAAGGCATTTCAGCTGTGTGCCTGTCGTCTTTGCTAATACATGTATGTAAATATAAGAATTGATTACAGCAGAGTACAGAGCCTTGCAGGGGGATTGAGTTCCGTTCCATTCACATTGTCCAGGTCTGTATGAGCTGTGGAAAACAGGACGATACAAGAGTTACCCACCGAGCATGCTGATCGACCTGATAGCTCGCATCCTTGCTCTCGTTCCACCTTGGACCCGTGTCTACAGAGTTCAGCGGTGAGTACTTTTAACTTTATCCCCTCAAATTTTAATACTGAAGAGAGAGAGAGAGACTTCTCATTTCTATTGTCTCGGGTGATTTTTTTTTTTTTTTTTTCACAAATGGCTCGATAATAGGGTTGCTGATGATTGGTAATGTTTCAGTGACATCCCCATGCCTCTAGTTACGTCGGGCGTAGAACATGGCAACCTGCGAGAGCTGGCTTTAGCACGAATGCGAGACTTGGGCACTCAGTGTCGAGATGTCCGAACACGTGAGGTCGGGATTCAAGAAATACATCACAAGGTTAAGCCCTATGAGGTGAGAAATATGTGATGCTTGTAATACGAAAGTGTGATCCAGGTAAAGTTTGGTACAATGGCATTTTTGTTTCTTTGAAACCATTTTGAAGAACGATGTGTGGATATCTAGGCGTTGAATCAAAGCAGCAACCAAAGGGAGTTAAAAGAGTTAATTGCAGTGAGCTAATTACTGAGGCGGTGTATCACAGTTTTTTTTCCTGGCAGGCCGAGTTGATCCGGCGAGACTATGTGGCGAACGGTGGCTGGGAGACCTTCCTTTCCTACGAAGACCCTGAGCAGGACATTCTCATTGGCTTACTTCGACTGCGCAAGTGTTCGCCAGACACGTTCCGTGCCGAGCTCAAGGGAGGTTGCTCCATCGTGAGAGAGCTGCATGTGTACGGTAGTGTGGTGCCTGTCCATGCCCGTGACCCTACCAAGTTCCAGCATCAGGGCTTCGGCATGCTGCTCATGGAAGAAGCGGAGAGGATTGCAAAGGAGGAACATGGCTCATCCAAAATTGCTGTCATATCAGGTATGTGTTCACTGGCTCTTTTAGCTCTTCGTATTCGAGCCTTTCATTATTCAGGTCTTAAAATCTTTTGGGAGGATTTCCACCTTAGGCTAAACATTTTCCTCCCTACAAAAACTGTGAATCCTCCACTGAAGACTTAAAATTATGCCAAAATGCACCAAACAGCACAGATTTTAGTCCCCAACTCTTTTGGCTTGGGACTGCGGGACAGGGCCGCATTCCACGCTTCCTGTCATAAATATCCCAGCATTAACCAGGCTTTGGACCAAATCTTAAGCAGAGCTGTTTGATTTCACTTGTTTACTCCTGTCTGCCTGTGTTTTAGGTTACATTTTTTGGTAGGTCAGTTTCTGTGCAGATCTGTTTGGTACAGCAGGTTGATCCTAAATGCCCTTTCATGTTGCACACAGTCGTACGTCAGAACTATTGGTTTTCACGAGGATTTAGGTTGTGCCCACTCATGAATCCTGAACCAGCCCAGCTTAGCTGCTGTGAAAGTGCAAGTACAGTCAAACCTGCCATGGCGGTCACCTGTATAAGCCATGCCACTGTCCAACTCGGTCACCCCAGAGGATCCCCGAGCGTTTTCCCTCTATATATGCACTGTATAACCAGGTCACTGTCTAACGCGGTCGTGCCACCTATTTTGGCAGTCCCAAACGACCTTTCACACTGTACAAGGCAGTCACTTTGTTGTGTAGTGACCGCCGTCGGGCCCCTGCTGTGTTCTCAACTGACGAGACAGACTTCCTAACTGCTGGACAAGCCAGGATTAGCCACGCCGCGGCTCACTGACACGCGCCTCCCCCTCCCAGTGACTGAATAGCCGGGGGATTGGTGGGGGCGAGGGGGTGGCTGTTAGCGGCGTCCTTTTGATTGCTTTGCAATCAGTACGAGGTCTGTAGGAAGCGGTCAGCTTTGTGTTTGTAAACCGATCAACTTCCAAGGTGCACGAATACATGAAGGTGTTGTCACCCTGTTTGTCGTTTCTATTGCTTCTGATTGAGATGACGACGTGTTAATGTGCGTGAATCCGCTGTCAGCAGGAAGCTTGTTGTTGCTTTGTTGCATTGTCAGTCGATCACCTGACTCTCTTGCTGAAAGAACACTGTATGTGTGTGCGTGCGTGCACTTTTTAAATGTCAGACTGATGTGTGCATTTAGCGTCTTTGTCAATGCCAGATGAAACTGAGACTGAAGCGGACCGACTTCGCTAAACTGTAAAAATGAAAAGCATCAGTTTGAGTCTGTCTCCGTTTGAATGCAAGTCCGTCGTCCGAGAGAGAGAGAGAGAGAGAGAGGTGGAGCATTTGCAGAACGCGGGACTGAAACGTGTGCATGTACAATGTACTGTAAGAAAATCCCGTGGCTGCAGAATCAGCTCTATCATGTGAGCGAATAATTATGCTCAGTCAAGCGGCAGTTTCCTTCTGTATGACTTGATATTATGGCCCTATGTAAGGCTGTGACAGTGAACAAGGCGAATCGATGTACATGTACAATGTACATGTACTTAAAAAGATACATATACACATACACACATGCATTTCATGCATACCAGAGATATTTGATGTATTTTCAAGTGTATAGAGAGCTTTAGGCGAGCCCTGTTGTCAGCTCATAACACGTGCGCCGCTAGAGTATTCATTGGGTGACATGCTAGCTGTTGACATGCCTTCCTGGATAACCCGGTCACCTGTCTAAGGCGGCCAGTTTGACCCAGTCCCTTGGGTGACCGCCTTACACAGGTTTGACTGTATTATTCTCTTCTGTGAATCTACTCTTTCACAGCAGATTTATTGCATTCTTCTGTCTCTAAATTTCTTACGATTACGTTAAAAAGCTTTGTCTTGTTCATGATCCTGCAACCTTTCTATGTGCATTTTCAGGAGTCGGAACTCGCAACTACTACCGCAAAATTGGCTATGAACTGGAAGGGCCGTACATGACAAAGTCACTCGTGTGACCAAAGCAGCAGTTGCGCTGTGCGCCTGTGAACACTCATCAGAATCAAGTCGGCTGATGTAGACATACGTGTATGCATCCTAAACCGATGTTCGTCCCAGTATTTGCGAATCCTTCCCAGTTCTGCTACAGCACTATCTGTATCAGCGTTCACATTGGTTCGGAGCATGATGTGAAGCTTTGGCTCTAGGATGTTGACTGTTGATCTGTGAAATACTGATATTTTACACAACTATGCCACCAGTTTGTATGTGTGCGCATGAGTGTATGTGTGCATGCGAGTCTGTATGTTTGTGTATGTGTGTGAGAGAGAGATATGGTGTTAACTAGGAGTCACCAGCAATGTTCTTTGAAAAATTGTAGGTAGAGGAAACAAGTGAAAGGGACAAATATTGACATGTATGCAAGGTTATTTATTTCCACTGTCCTACCTGCTGTTTATAAAATGTAACTTATATTAAATAAGCTGTGTTGGTACTGTATTTGAAAGGCAAGAATAAAGAAAGAGAATTCTCAAACAAAAGTATTTTGGTTTTATACATATTTTATTTTATGAATGAACCAAGAAATGGATTCCCTCACTCAGCACTGTAGGTACAACAATACAATGTCACTGTGTAAGTATATATACACTGTAACAGCAGTGCACCCATCAATACTTCAATTACATCAATAACTGATTAACAAACCACCCAATCATGGACATGAAACCAATGTCAGCGTATGCTCCCACTTTTACACAAGCTCACGTGATACAGAGATCGCATCTATCTTCAAACTTTCTTCTTCTTTTTAGCTTATTTTGTTTTTGTACAAATACCAAATAAATCCGAAACAAACAATGTCACCCACACATTCATTCACTATGGAGGTGCTGCAACAAGTACACAAAAACGTAGGCAAGTGAGCGAGCAAGAACATGACAACACCCAAACAACCAAAAGATGCATGTGTGTAGGCAACAAGTGATAGTCCAAGGAGTTGGCTACAAATAAGATTGTTGACCACAGCTGTGGGGTAATGCTAACACTTATAACAAACACAACACACTACCAAGGTGATGATGGAGCAAGGTTGTATGAGAACAGTACTGTATCCAGTTTTCAACATAATGCACAAGAATAAACCCAAAGCTAGCTAAATGTGCAATGTAACAGAGTGTGCTACAAGTTAAAACCTCAAACTGCTGGATTCATTCTTATATCTTTCACCAGCCAAACAGAATCAACTCTCTCTCTCTCTCTCATACACATACACCTGCCCACTTCGTCACTTTCACATGCCATTACACAACACCCAAGCTGAAACACTCTAAAATCAAAATTATGCAATCACAATGACATAAATGTAACCAAGATTCACACAGGCACATTACATGACACATTGAGCGTTCATACACATTTACCCAATATATTCAACAGTAATAATGTTTATGTGTGCATACAACAGAGAAGAAACAACAACAGGGCAAAACATTTTCTGCATTCATTCAAACCATACACTCACGCACAGAGTACTGTCCAACGAAGACAAAATATCTGTATGTCATGTATGTTATAAACAGTACAGTAAGATGATCAAACACAGGTACTCTCACATTTGTTCTCATCAAGTACTCCGAGGCCAAAATAATTCACATCCATAAGTAGCAGACAATTACAAGCCATCAAAAATTCAAACCAAGTATCACATGTGTTGATGTACAAACCTTCTGGTCTTAAAAAGAAAACAACAACAACAACAACAAAAAAAAACCCAAACAAACAGAAAAACACAAACATGTATTACCAGAACTGTACATGTATCCATGCTGCTTTGACTGAGGACAAGTTTGTGAAAAACAGGCAACTGCAGATCTGCATGTTTCTTCAATTCAATTCAAATGCCATGTTCTCATTCTAATGCTAGGGTGTGACAAAAGAGCTATTTGTACATACAAACTGTACTTTGAAATGAATTTCATTGGATGATAAAACACGTACCATACAAAATAAATAATGTGTTGGGGCAGTAGGGGAGGAGAATGGGGGGGGGGATGGAGGAGCACTTTCACAATGAAGCTCTCAATCACAACTCCCACACAATACAAGCACAACTGCAACAAGGCGCTTTCTCTCTCTCTCTCTCCTTCGAACACAGCACGAAACACTCACTGAAGGAAGGAATACACACGATGGATACAGATTCAAACTTACAGAGTATTCTGCAGCCCATGATAATAAATTGTCCCCACTGCATCCTTTCCAGCTCCATGTCTGTTACTGATGCCAGGTTGGTACAGGTCACGCACAGGTGTCCAAAGCACAAGGAATTTGAAGCAGCAGGCAAGAAGTGGGTAAGTTGTGGGTTCAACACTACACTAAGGGAGCAACGTGTCTAAACAGAATCTCACTGTCAGAGACAAGCAGTGAGAAGCTACAGGATGGTAACAGGCGATTATATTTTGCTTGCTGACCGAGCCACAACTGCACAAGACCCTGCAAGCATTCAGGTCACTTAAACATGGCAGTGTCAGCCTAACCTGTACATGTCCAGTTTCATACAAATTACCCAACTCTGAACTGAAACCTCCCAAAACACAAACAAGCTTCCAACAGAAATCAAAATCACTGGGAGTTTCCCATTTACACCAGCTTACATTACACAAGGCCTGCCCATCCCATGGGCAAAGTCCGTGTCTGACCCCCATCACTCTTTGCCAGCCTACAGTACCACCCAGGTCATGTTGCTAGGTCAGACACTACTGTCATCCAGCGTTTAAGATATATACAGTCTGTAATGTAGAAAAATCCAGACGCCCCCCATGTATACTGATGTCCTGACATAACAGCAGGTCAGCAAGCCCCACCATCCATCACAGCAACCACACAGCAAAATTAATTTATCTCTCTCCCTCTCCATACCATAGAGAAAATTCCTCTAAAGAACAGGAAGAAGGAACCTGCTGCTTCACTCTCGAGCTGCTGTCCTTGTTTACTCTGCTCGCTCACAAAGAAACCCTGACCCCTTCCATGATGGTCACATTTTGCCACATTTCATAAACTTGTATACTGTATACCCACAACTATCACGGGAGACGGTTCATCCCTGACAGCACAACCTGATCAGTTCAGTGCCTCGATGAACAAAGATGCCAGGCTAACCAGGCTCTGGTTACGAGCTATCACAGCAATCCGTCTCCAGCAGTAGTCACAACTCACAGATGGACTGTTTAAGAAAAGCTGGCATCAGTTCATACCGGATGTGTGGAAGGTATGGCGGGTGTTGCAAAGGCTCAGTCGATTTTGATGGCCCCATAGATCTTGCGGATGAACCAGTAAGCGGCGAAGAATCCAATGGTGCCAGTCAGCACCCAGAACGTGAGCACGATGATGCAGGTGTAGCCAAAGTACAGTAGTGTTGGCACAAATTCCGTTATGTCCAACTGAAAAGGAAAGTTTCAAGTATTGAAAGAACTCTGCTTTCTCAACTGCAAAGAAAATTATGATCAGTTCTTCAGTTGTTGTTGTTGTTGTTGTTGTTTTTTTTTTTTCCTTTTTCTTCTGCATTCCCTGTACTGGACTCTGCCTCAGATTATTAGATTGATGGGTTTGATGAATTTTAGAGTTTGGTTTTGGTGCCTCAGAGTGTTTCTGTTAGTGTTGTTCCATTCAGCAGTTCCTCAGTAAAGAACTACGATCAGTCCACCAATAACGAAAATCAAAGACAAGCACCCTTTCTCTCCACACTTGTTGCGAAGTTTTAACTTAATCATCTGCTGCTTTCATCCACAAGCACATTTAAGGGGGACAACTGCTCTAAATATAAGGTAAGCATTCAATTTCGGTTAGGGAAGAACCAGAGCTGCAATGAAGAGTTCACCTACCTTTGTGTGGAAATAAAAGATGGAATAGGCAAAGACATACAACGCAGATCCACCCGACACAATGAACGAGCGCCACCACCAGTGGTAGTCCTGCACAGAAGAAAGAATATTTAAGATAATTATTTTCATCTGAACTGATGACTTTTAAAATGCATAACAGCTTTTAATGCATGGTGGCTGTGATTACTACTCACTGAGCCATCGCAGTTTACAACTAACAGCAAAACTGTTGCGTCTGCTTAGTAGTTCCTCCACTGGCTTGTTCACAATAACGAAATCCCAGTCCACCCACTCCCAGGAATAGCACAAACTTTTATCACAGAATGGTTGGACGCTATCAACGATGTCAGTGCCATGGGTCATTTTCTGCTTTCTCGGTTTTCTGCTCTAGTTCGCACGTTAGTGGCCGACAGAAACGGCGCGATCCTTGCCTAAAGCTAACCCGCGTAGCTGTTCGAGAAGAGCACAGAATGCCGAGCGATCAAACCATTGCTGATTAGGCGTTTCGACGTACGCCACATCGCGATCAGCGTACTGGCGGAAACTGAGTCGGCTTAAATACGGCGAACGGCGTATCATGTTAGGCCCTGGCTTACCTCTCCACACAGCTGGAAGTAGACCATGACAACCGATATCTGGGAGACAGACACTATAAGGATGATGAAGACGAGGAAAAGAAAGCCGAAGAGGTAGTAGAACTGATTCTCCCATATTGCCTGAAACAATAGCAAACAGTTCATGGTCAACTTCATCATTCACAGCAAAAAAAGGAAATGAATCAAAATAAATATATAAGTAAATGCATTAATTTAGACAAATAAATAAATATAGTTTTTTTAGTGATGTGAGTTTATCACCAGTGATATCTGAAGCCAGTTTGTGTTACTCAGAGTGTTTATAACAATGAATTACATTATTTGCTAAAAGTGGAATATGAAACAAAACTATGGACATACCGTGAAGATGAAAAAGAGCTCAATAAACATAGCACCAAAGGGCAGAATACCCGCCATCATGGTCCTGCAAAACGCAAAATCAAAATGATGAAATTACTTCCATTCCTGTGCATTTACCTTACATACATCTGTCAATGGCTTTGTGTTCATATATATATATATATATATCCCCCCTTCAGGAATGACTAACGTTTTTCAACTGAGCTCTATGAAACATCAAAGCTCAACTTCGTACAAAATTTCATGATGTAAAATATCTCTGAAACTTTACATTTTAAATGAAATGAGACAGTAATTTTCTGAGAGCAACACAGTTATAGAGCATGTCAGTGTGAATATGCCAGTATGATCAGCCAGAGTTCATTTCAGATGATGCTCACTTACCCTAAGAATGGGTTCATGTACCACGTCTGTTCTGGTACTTGTCGAGGGATCTGGTTTGTCCTTACTGGATGTTCATAAGGCTATAAAACAGAAATAAGAAAAAAAAAAATGCAAATAACAAAACAACCTGGTAAGGGTCAAGACATTATTTACAAATTAAAAAAAAACTAGAGAGGCAGAAGCCTCCATGGCTCCCTTGTGACACAGGTCAAGGTCATTCACAAACGTATGTTTGTAGAGCTCTTATCACTATCCAGTATCATGCTAAGTGATGTGTCTGGCGCTCTGAGTTCCTGGCAATATTACAATTTTCCCCAAAACAGTTTGTACAGCCTTGACCTTTGGTCAAAGTCATTCAAAAGAGATCTCATCAATGTCTATCATCATGCCAAGTTTGATGCCTCTAGCATTTGTAGTTCCTCCGAAAACAGTAATGTTAAAATTCACAACAGACAGCTTTAATGACCTTGACCTTCAGTCAAGGTCATTCAGAAAGGTAGGTCTCATTGCTGTCTATCATCACGCCTCATTTGGTGCCTCTACTGTTTGTTGTTTTGAAGAAAATGCCAAGGTTAAGGTTTCCACACAAAAAAACGCTTGCATGACCTTGACCTTGACTAAAAGTCACTGAACACAGGTATGTCTGTAAAGGTGCTGCCAATGTCAATCATCGCACATAGTTTGATGCTTCTGATTCTTCTAGATACTGATAAAATGCAAATGTAAAATTTCCGAACACTGTTTCAATGACCTTGACCTTCAGTCAAGGTCATTTAAGATGGTATGTGTGCATAGGTCTTATCACTGTCTATCAGCATGCCAGGTTTGGCACCTCTGCTGTTCATTGTTTCTGAGAAAATGCCAATGTTAAGGTTTCACAAAACTATCTTGTACGGCCTTGACCTTGACAGAAGGTCACTGACTACATGTATATCTGTAAAGTTCTTATCAATGTCTATCATCATGCAAAGTTTCAAACCTCTGGCATTTGTACATTACGAGAAAATGCCAATGTAAAATTTTCAAACAGAGAGCTTTAGTGACCTTGACCTTGGGTCAAGGTCATTCAAAATGATATGTTTTGAAAGGTCTTGTGCTAGTCTATCAGTATGCCAAGTTTGGTGCCTCTACTGTTTGTAGATTCTGAGAAAATGACAACGTTAAAGTTTTCTGGACACACACACACACACACACACACACACAGACAGACAGACAGACGACGGAGGGTTAATACATAGACTCCCATTGTTACACAAGGGAGCCAAAAAATCCTCGTCTGACATTGTATGGTGCATGGAAGAAATACACATCTGGCTTCAATTAGTATATATATATATATATATATATATATATATATATATATATATATATATATATATTGCTGGAGGCTGTGTAAGTTAGCAAAATGAATGGAGAAATCCTGAAAATCCTGCTACACTTTACACCTGCCTGCAAAATGATGTGTCATACACTTGGACATACAAAAATGAATGCAGCAGGTGAAGATGCTGAAAAAGTGTAAGAGCACTCACAGTTTTCCTGAAGCCAAAGTAGAAGCCAAGGTAGACCAGCGGCAGGGAGATGCCGAACCACATACAGATCAAGGCCAGCATGGTAGTGAAGGGAACCTGCATATAAAGAGATTGTTCATGTACTCAAATCCTACACAAAATTTAAAAACAACAACAACAACAACAAAACCCAGCACATTCGATGGAAAAGGTAACCTGCTAAACACGTCATCAAACAAAATTACTTTCAAAGACTGCTGCAGAAGTGAACAAATTTACATGGTCATCAGTTGTTTTATTAACTACAGTTGTAAACAAAGGCTACTTCAAGCAGTGGATTTACTTACTGCTCCTGAAGAGTGTTTGCCCCAGATGAAAAAGTTCAGCAAGAAACAGATCCCAAAAACAGCACCTGGGAACACTGTTGCTGTCTGCAAAACAAAAGACAATCTTTATTCTCCCCCTCTTTCTTTCCTTCTGGCACATGCCAGTGCTAAGAAATGAAATAAGTCACAGGGACATGTCCATGTTGGTGTGGAGCGCTAACATGCAGGCGCCAGAACGTGTGTCTTGAATAGGTGTCTGTATTTCATATTTTCAACCTTCACTACAATCATAAGGAAAGAAAAGGCTGCCTAAAGGACGAGGATAACTTTCAACTGGTTGTCCGTCAATCCACAGTGGGTCTGATGCTTGAACAGCTAACATTGGCAGGCACATCAGCCCATGAGGAATGCAAAACATGCACAACTGAATACAATTCTCAGACCCGACAGAGACACCTTTGCTGTTTACAAGACAAGGTAATACACATGCATATCAAATTAACAGAACCTGAACTTTCAAGAAAGGAAAACCTGTCCATACCTGGAATGCAGCTCGCTTCCACAAATTGCCTTTCATCGTCTTGTACAGACGTGCTGCATAGTAGCCAGCAAAAAGCCTGTCAAATAAACAATGCCAGAGCCATGTCACAATGATTGAGCGGGAGGCAAATGCAGTGGGAGCAGGACAAACTTTCTGGAAAGTCCACTACAGCACATCGGACACTATTTACGTTCATGTAATTTTTGTTCACGTAAGTAGTATGTGACCAAGGTTGGCATATCAACTAGCTAAAGTTTCCACTGAAGGGACCCTAACAGCTAACAATCAGGAACAATGGCTCACAGACACTCCTGATGTCTCTCTCGACAAACTTTCAAAAGCACACCAAAGGCAAAATTCCCTCACCCCATGAACATGTAGAGGAAAATGCCGGCGGTCATAAGAGCTCCGCGGGAGGCTGGTGACAACATGCCCAGCATGGCAAAGACTGGAACAAAGCGGAGATGTACTTCTACTTAAGCTGACTATTGAGAGATAATGACAGACTTTAAAAACACACACACAAAAAAAAAACTATTGACAAAAGCATGTAAATTTACCCTCACCAAAGTTTGTTTGGGTGTGGGAGGTAGTTCCACCACTAAAGAATGAAGACTACACAGTATGTGTTTTGAGGGGATAGCATTTGCTTAGAGATTGCATCTCTTTGGCTACCAGGAAAATCAGATCATATCACTGCATGCAAGCATAACATCAATTTACCCCATACAGTATAAGATACAATCCACATCCAGGGTTCGTACAGGATTTTGAGAACAAAATTCAAAGACTTTTTAAAGACTTTTCACAGACCAAAAATAAAAATTCAAAGACCTTGCTCTCGCAATCCTAATAATGTGTCACTGCATGCGCTTTGTGACCAACCAGAGTCGACTCGCGAGCGGAGCGAAAGGAAAGGCACAGTGACAAGGCCTGAGACGCGCAAACAGGGAGCTGGCCCCGAAAATACGGTCGTGGGGAAAAAAAATAATAATTTCGTGATTTTTCAATGACTTTCAAAGACTTTTTTTCAAAACATCGAAATTTAAAGACTTTCAAAGACTTGAAAAAGGGTCTCCTAAATTCCAAGACTTTTAAAGACATTCAATGCCTGTACGAACCCTGACATCGGACATCATCTGCAGTAAACTTTCTTCATGTGAACTCTCAAATTGTACAACCTTATTTTACTTATTTAACTCTCGGGAACCCAAGTCCAACCACCCCCTGCCCGCTATACGATAAGACTTGTTAAAAAGAACAAACCACCGCACACCAGCGAGAGCCACTTCAAGCCACTATTACGCAAGGTGTGGGCCTTGCCCGCTAGGCCCAAGACCGCTGCAGATTGCATAATAGTGGCTTGAAATGGCTTCTAGTGATCTGAAGATTTCAAGTAAACTTGCGATTTTTGCATGGGTTTTTAAGAGTTATCCCACCACTATCACAGCCCCATCCAGATCAACAACCCACACACCGCATTCCATCGTAAGCCTCGTCTGTTATCTTCGCTTGATCTTCCAAAATGCTGTGACTTACAAATGGTGATGAATGCCATGAAGAAGACCTGGATGCCAGCCCCAACAAGAGCTGTCAACAACAAAGTGTGGCGAGGCGGCCGGAACACATCTCCGTGCACCAGCTTCCATCCTGTCTCTTCTACAGTCTCATCCTGACGAGGGAAAACAGCAAACGTTAGTCCTGTTGTGCAGCTGGACAGTATCACGTTCAAGGTGAGCCTTACAAGGAGTGTACAACTTCCTAAAAAGTCACGACATCACTGCATGGATGGAAATAAGGATTTCCTTATTTGACCAAAATGATTTGGCGGCAATCCACCATAAGGGGAGGGTGGGTGGGTGTTTAGCGTCCTTTTCCACCACATACGGGTGATATCAAAGACGGGGGCAACAATGAAAAAGCCAGCATAAATATTTGGCCCTAGCCGGGATACGAACTCATGACCTGAGCATTACGATCCGAGCATTAAAAGTCCAATGCTCTACCATTTGGCCAGCCCGGCTCCCCGCCATCCTAAGGTGGAAAAGTTTCATCTATGCCTCTGTATAACTATAGGGACCCCTTTTATCAGCTTCCAGTCCCCTAAAGTCACATCATGAAATATTTGATAAACTGAGATAAACTCAAAAGTGGAACAGGATCACTTTCAATGGATACGAATGCACATACCAGATCTTCATCTTTGTTGTACTGGGCAATGTCACGTCGTAAGGTTCGAACCATGATCATTGTGAGGATACCTGCGAAGAAGAAGTCAAGTTCCATCACATGCTGGTGTAAAATGCCATTACATCAGCCTTATAAGACATACTGTCACCTGAGCAAAAATTGTGAAAATTGTATTTGTGACTTTAGCCAAAGTACATCACAGAACAGTACACTGTCCGAGAAATCTTTCCCATATTTCACTACCACAAATTTACCACAAGAACTGAAACTACCGGTATCCACAACTTTGCACCTGTGTTTTGCTTTACCGTTACTTTTACGCCAGACCGACATGCACACGTGCAGGAAGCTCTGATGTGCTTGACTGACCTGACAGAAAGAAGACGACAACAACAGAGTTGATGATGGAGAACCAGTGAATCTGTACGTCTGTCATGGCCAAGTAGATGTCCCACCGTGATGCCCACTTCACATTTGACGCACGCCACACAACCTCGTATGTAAAAACCAGCTCTGTCTCACCTAAGAACAGACAGATGTTATTTGAAATACTGCCAAACAAAACGCCTCCACCCATCCATCATCCTTAAGTAATTAGTTTAATATTTATGAGTTTAATTACAATTTACGCTACTACATGTACCTTACCTACCTAGAAATAATTAATAATAATAATTATGGGTACTTGAGGGACGCCCTGCCTCTCGCAGGAGCTCAGGGCGTATTGCAATGAACACATACTCACTCACCCACAAACACACACCACATGCGTCAACACATACATTTAACTACAAACACCTAATGTGCAGCATCATTCGTGGGCTGCCTCCAGCTTCCATACACACATACATGCAAGATGATGATGTGGCAAATGGTATTGGTTGAGGGCTGTGAAGGTCAGTTTTCAAATTTGTTTTGAACGATGGTTATGTGTCTGTACATCTGATTGAGGCTGGGAGATCCTTTCAACACGTCGGCCCCTGGTATGAATAACTACGCTGACCAAAGGTCTCTGTTTTGATGTGAGGGATACGGAATTTCCGAGTGTCAGCAGCAGAACGAAGCATCAAGCTGTCTAGAGGGAGTGTAAGACTGACGCAAAAAAAAAAGAGAAAGAAAACAAGTTTTTGTGAAAATGGTGGTGGCGGTGGGAGGGGGACAGGATGGTGATGGTGGTGTGTGTGTCTACAAGTGTGCAGTAAATGTGGCATCTGATCCAGCTATTAGCTCACCATTTTCATTGATTTTCTGAGGCGCTGGCTTCCTGTCCTGGGTCTTCAAAGAACACTCCCCAGTTTCTTTCGTGGCCATCTCCTTGAAATCAACACTGAAACCAACATGTTTCAAAAGAAGATGAGTGAAATAGTAAATCAAGGTAATTATAATTTATATGCTTTCCCATAGTCCAGCGGTTGAAAGTGAACATGCTAGTATGAGATCCATAAAAATTTCCATAACAAGAACAAACTTTAATATCAATGACACCATCTTTAGTTTGTTTGTTTGTGTGTGTAAGGACCATAGCAGAGAGAGAGAGAGAGAGAGAGATCTGGCTTAATTTGACAAGTTGGAGGTTACAGGCACAGAGGCCACGGCAGAAAGAGAGGTGACAAATTCGTACCTGTGTGGCTCAACTTCAAATCCAACAACTCTGTGCTCATCAGAACTGGGAGAAAAAAATGAAAAGAAATGAAAGCAATCAGTTATCAACATAACATTTGATCATGCTTCTAATACCAACACACTGTATCAGCAGGTGTCGAACTCAAAGCAGTACACGTAATCCAATTTCCAAGCAGGAGAAGTCATAACAGTGTCGAAGAATATTCCTCTTCCCTAAAAGTTAAATAAAACCAATTCATATTCTCACCTACAGTGAAAATCTGCACATACTGATTACACAAAACGCACGATGGATCTTTGCACACTAATGAGTTTGTTAAACCCCAAATGTTGACAGTAAGTAATGACACTGTTACACACACACACACACAGAGTGACACACACTGAGAGTGAGTGAGTTTTTAGGGCTTAAAGCCGCGCAAGCCACACACTGAGAGTACTCACTCTGCTACAGTATGATAGCTCAGAATAAGCTTCAGGTGATTGTTCAAGTAGACCTGCAAAGAAAGAAATGGGTTGCACTTGATGAACCCCAGTCAATGCCACAATGCATTACTATACTGTATACAGTATATGGATGACAGGGATCCTATCTGTGGAAACGATGATAGGACAAATGTCCTGGCTGACTGTAAAAGTATAGGACACTTGATACATGTGTATGTAATGATGTATAAATGTATATATATGTGCACGTGTACCTATATATGTATTCATATATCAAGAACGACTGTAGCAGATGACCAATGGTGAAAAAGAACGCACGCCAAATTTTACCTCACTGCCTGCGATGAAGCCAAGCTTGTAGCCTTGCTCAACATGCTCTTCTTGGTTGTCCATTGTAAACTTAGTAGCACACGGAAGGTTGTCCACAAGCCTGAAAGATATAAGACGAGCAATAATATTGATGAACTGCACAGTGAAACTTCCTAACACTACAACAAAGCCATTACCTGTCATGGGTCATGATTTCCACTCCCTATCTAAAACATCTGCTTTTACTAGTTTTAGCTCCGCTCTACTGCAGAAGTAATTTTGCCAAATAGAAGCAGTCTTCCTCTTCAATCACCTGGTCTCGGGTTATTCAGGAAAGAGCCTGAAGCCAAGTTTAATAATAATAATACATATTATTAATAATAATACATATTAATAATAATAATAATTTCTTGAATTGGCTCAAAACGCCTGAACTGAATCCAACAAGCACGCTCAAGTGAATCACTCGCATTCTCTCATACACTGGACATGAACACACTACAATCACGTGATGCGATGGGTCAGATCATCTATCTACGCTTCGGAATTTAATTCAATTAATTTTTTTTTTGGGGGGGGGGGGGGGGGGAGGGGGGGGGGGCGCTGAACATGTGCAAAGCAGTATGAAAAAGACGTTACTGTTTTTCTCCCCAGATTCACAGCTGTTCATGTTGGCATGCACAGGGATTGATTTTCTCGTGCGCCGTGCGACTATGTCTCATATTTTGATAAAATGTCGCATAATGCGTCATATGTCGCACGAAAATGACACCACAAGCGCACTTGACAACGCGAAGCAGAGATACGCTGTCTGTGTCAGTCATAGAGTCTGTTACACTAATCTAATTTTAGTGATGAGGCAAGTTACTTATCCCGCTCGCCGCGCGCGCTGCCAGGAACTCTCACTCGAAAGAGTTGCAAAAAATATTGGCGCGTCATCAGTTTTCTCAGTTCTGCGATCGAGAGGTCCTTTTTCGTTCAGAACCTGAACGTCACTGCACTTAGGAACAGGCTCTCGGCACAGACATGTGGCAGAGTGATGCAGGTGAACTTGATTGTCTCATGGAAAATGAAAATGTCTCATAAAAATGACTGGTCAAGGAGACAATGTCTCATTGGCATATTTGAGTAAATCCATCCCTGCATGCACTCTTGCTGACTAGTGACACATTCAGGGTCCAATAGTCATACTTACTCAAACCTTTTCATGCATCACATTAGACTTAGAGTAAATCAAGCAAGAACCATGTAATACAAAGCACACAAACATTCTAAAACGCCAGTAAATACATACAAGTGAACATAATAGTTGTGTCGAATCTTGTCAGCAAAAGTGCGGCCCTGTTCCTGAGTCAGCTTTGTAGTTTTGTATGTGCTGCCAGCATGGCAAAGTACCCGGCAGCTCACATCTACCCCCATTTTCACCTGTAAGGTCATAGTAAACATTATGAAAACAACTTAACAAGCAGAAAAGTACAACTGTGGCAACAGGTGTTGTCAGAGAAATATGCTGCAACATCAAAACAACAGGTGTATGCTGATAAACCAACTATGCTACAGCTACAAGGATCAGCATATGATTAAAAAAAAATTCCCTATAAAGGAAAACATGTTTTATTGATCTAGTTTCTGCTGGAGCACAGGCCAATAAAGCTGCCTCCAAAATGTGATCAATTTCATGGTCGAACAGAGAGTGGCATGTGAGAATAAATGTGTATGCCAGTGTTCCCAGGGGTACGTATACACAAAACTCTTAAACTGACGCACAAATCTGAGAACAGCGCGTCACAGGGGACGCACATTTTTCGTCTCCCATAATGCGCTTTTGGGAAAGCATACGGGTTCCTCAACTTGCCGATTCGTTATGGCTGACACGCTACAATTCACATACATGTACATCTCTCCTACCTGAATACGTTTACAAGTACACAACAACAAATGGTTTTGACTTTCAGACTTTTTTTTAAAAATACCAAAAGACCATGGCCCCCTTAAAATTCAGAAAGGGACCCTAAGAAATATGGAGAGAGGGTCCAAAGGACCTTGTATTTTTGAATCACAGGGAACACTGTATGCATACTGAATCTGAGAGAGGGAAATCTATGTGTAGAAACGAACCTCATATGGTGTGTTCACAATCCTATCTCCACGCAAAACTTCACCTGAAACAAGGAACACTAACCAGGTTAAAAACAAAATTATTAAAAATGGAGCAGCTAAGCAACCTTTAGGCTGATTTCAATAAGCGATAATTTAACAATCTGAGAGAGAGAACAATAGGAGTTGTAAAACTTTTCGATTTACAATGCTGACATTATTCAAGTAAATCTTGAAAATGAAATTTATAAACGTGTCATGTGAACGAAACAGCACCACTATGATTATAATATAATTAAGGAATTAAACTCAGTGTTCCCGATTACACACAGGTGTGCATATTTGTACGCACAAAACTCTTACACTGACACACAAATCTGAAAACAACACGTCACAGTGAATGCATATTTTTCATTTTCAACAGCTCGTCCAGATACTCTATTATTCTCTATGCACAAAAAAGCAATCTGTAACTCGCGGCAGACACCTGCAGTATCGCATTTCCGCCAAGCCATACTGCATAACTGACAGAATCTGCTTGGCTGAAGCACCCTAGGAAACTTTTTGTCCAGTCATAATGCTCTATTTGGTAAGCGTGCAGGTTCCTTGCCTCGCCGAATCGATACGACAGCAACCAGTGGTTTCGGCTTTCAGAAATTTCATACAAAAAGACCATGGGCCCCTTGTAGTATTTTCGAATAACAGGGAACACTGAAACTGCATAAAACTAACAACAATGATTGCTTTGCAAACTTTTGTTATACATGTCCTTACCTAAATTTTCTGCCTTGTATACTATTCCTCCATCAGGCTGACAGAAGGGTAGGGAGTAGTATTCATACGGCAGCTGGGTCTTTGTACTTGTCAGTTTCACAGCCTGAATAAAGTAAACAAAACTGAGTTTTAACCAAAATCTGTCACAAACAGGCAACAGGTGAACAGCGCAATACTAATAAATGTACTAATCCATGCACACTCCTCTAGTATGCTGTTGTTACATGTAACACAATGCCAAAAGAAAAAGCACTCTACTGTTAATATAAAATTTCTGTTTGTCAGAGTAGTAAAACAGAGAAATCTATATTGAATATTATGTGACTATCAATAAGCTATTTAAAGTTAAACTTTTCTGTTGAACTTACCTTCACTTCCACTGGATCTCCCTTTTGAAATTCAACTGGTGCCACTCCAGGAACATAGAATGCTTCTGGGGTCCAGCACATTGACAACAATACTCCAACAGTCAAGAAATGCATCTGTGGAAAAAAAAATCATAAAAAGTATGAAGAGCGTTAACTGTTTTCCTGACTCCTCTGGTAACCACTTCCAGCCGATATAACTAGACTCGAGTGTAGCTGTCAATCATAATTTGTAGTCCGAGGTATTTTGGGGTGGGGTCTAGTGCATTGTGATGTACTAAGGAAATGACACACACGTACAGCAGTTACTCTTAACAAACTCTCTTTAATCATTACACCCATGTCTTTCGCTTTAGCTTAACGGACGAAACTTGTCTAGATGTTTTGACTACTGGTGCCGTTTCCCAGCAGTTAGCATCCTTTATAAACGTATCCGAATTTTAGCAGTTTCGTGCACCTGGACTCGGGTGATATGCAACTTCAATGTCTGATGGCAGACTCCAGAATGCGTTTAATAAGAATACTTTGTGTCATACATACGTGTATGCCTGAGAAAATACAAAGTGACGGAATGAGATTGATGATCTCAGTATTAGGGATTTGCATACGTCGGCTCTAACGGAAGCAACGACGGAAAGGTCTCACAGACACAATCGGCATCATAAAACGCCGAAACAGAAAAACATGCGGCTCCTAAAAACACAAAACTATACAGCCATCACATCTGCACTGCCAAGACAGTGATAATTAAATGGAAAAAGCCGGCTTCAGTAGTTGTCAAACCATAGTCACTTACCTTCGACGCCATGTTGTCACAAACGTGGACGATAATGACGTCACGCCCTCCCGTCTTGCCAACTCAAGAGAAGGGGCGGCAGGTTTTCAACATTTTATGTAACCTTGTAAACTTAAAAAAACAAAATAAAAAGTTCCATAAAAGAAATTTTTTCTATATTAGTGATCTACATTTTTACATAAATCAACTTATAGTGCAAAGTCCACAGTTTTAGTTTTACAGTTGGAAGCTTGTTACCCCGTCTACAAAATAGATTTTTCCTTATAGATTCCGGTCGCGCATGCGTACAACCTGATATTTCTCTCGTTTGTCGGTCCTCGTGGGATCAAGAAGCTTTCTGGCTCACCGCTGTTCAAAGTCATATTTTCTACACTTTGATTAAGTCGGCCAGAGAACAGAAAAATGGTAACGGTTATTTCTTACATCTATAATTTGCATCTCTAGTTTTCGGTGAAGATTTTAAAGGATTGTAGGGCTACATCTTCATAGTCTGAGTAGCGCGAACTGCGTCATGCATCATAGGTTGCGGTAGCATTGTGTTGCCACTGTGTTGGTCACCGAGACTTTCACCCCTCGATTTTTCAGGTTGTGGCGTCTGTCAAAATCGTTTTAGCTTCTCTGCGAGACGTTATACACAAACTAGCACAACAGGAGTTTCCTCAAGAGGAGTAGATTATCCTATAGAGCTCCGCCACTTTTCCACTGAACAGCGTGAACACGTGTCTGTGGAGTTGATCATTTACCATTGTGTGAATCTGTGATCTCTGTTGCAGTCGTACCCAGCCAAAGGAGACCAGAAAGCTCAAGCGGAGGAGGCTCCAATTCATCGCATCCGTATCACGCTTACCAGTCGTAATGTGAAAAGTCTTGAAAAGGGTTCGTACAAACTTTTCATCATCGTCAGTGGCAACTTTGCTCAAATTCAAAACCAATTGCCATCATTCAAACTGTTGTAACTTCTTCTGTCAGACGCCTTCTCACTATCGCTTTCTATAAATGCCATGTTTGCAAATTGATATTCAGTGATCAATATGTACTATAAGTACTGTTTTTATTTGTAGTTTGTCGTCTCTTCATAAAATCATTGCAAACGTTTGATTCTCACATGTATACAAGTGCCCAGACTGGTCCTAGTTCCTACTGTCAAGCATGGGAATCCCCCATGTTCGGTCAGCGGGAACAAAACCGAATGGATGGGGAATCCTTGTGCAGTACAGCATACACAATTCTGATAATGCTACTAACTTAGGTAGTTGCTGTGTATATAATTTACAAAGCATTGGTCTGTGCTCTAATCCATCACTGTTAGAACCTGGAAGATATTATTTAGATTTGACTTTTATTCCATGATTTAAATTTTCAGATTAAAAAAAGCACAACTTGCAGTGTGTTTTGAAGGTGTTGAAATAAACTTTCGCAGTGACCTGCAGTTCAGCTTGGAGTATGTGGGGGTTTGTGCCCGGTCCTACTAATAATTACCGAAAACAACGAAACGACCGAAAACAACTCTTAATACGCGGTTCAAACATAGAAATAACAACACACAAACATGATTAAAGGTGAAAAAAGTGGCCTTAAAAAAGCTACAAGAAAAAAAAAGGTGATATTGCAGAAAATAACCAGTCCGGACCAGAGTCGCTTCCCTTGGGAGACACGTTCATTTCGTCGTGTTCTCTTGGAGTGAATAAGTACTTTTTTCCTTTAAACTAGTTTAATGCCTCTTTTTCACCTTTAATCATGTTTGTGTGTTGTTATTTCTATTTTTTTAAGTGCGTTCTACACGTATTAGGAGTTGTTTTTGGTTGTTTTCGGTAATTAGTAGGACCCGTTTGTGCCAGTATCAATAGCTTCAACTAATTTACTGTTGATCATTACGCAAATTGTTAATTATCACTATTACTTATATATTATTATTATTACAGTGTGTGCTGACCTCATCAAGGGTGCTAAAGACAAGCAGCTGAAGGTGAAGGGACCAGTTCGCATGCCCACCAAGATCCTTCGCATCACTACAAGGAAAACACCATGTGGTGAAGGTTCCAAAACCTGGGATCGCTACCAGATGCGCATCCACAAGCGCATAATTGACCTCCACAGTCCATCTGAGATTGTGAAGCAGATTGTATCCTTTTGGTGCTGTGACATTAACAATATGTCTAAAATTTAGTTTGATCCGCTTTGCATTTTACTTTCAGCACTAAGGTTGTTTTTGGAGTAGTTTTGTTTTGCTTTTGGGGGTTTTTGCGGGGGGGGGGGGGGGGGGGGGGGGGGCAGTTGAATTACTGTGGTTTAGACTCAAGTGGGGAGGCCCGCCGACCTCTTTTATCTGGACATAGCTGATACTTCTGTTTTTAACACCCCTGTTGCCTGAAGTTCACGAATCATCCCCCACTCTTCACTAACACAAACAGCAAGCCCTTGAAGAGGGAAATGGTGTGTGATTCTTAGTTTTACTTTGATATGTATCCGTTTGATTGGTTGGTCCTCAGTTTACTTTTTTATCATTGGTCCATCCAAAAACTGTGATCTCCGTTCCCAGTTTATTCACTAATTGAGTCTCGATAGTTTCCTTGACTTGCGTCAAGACTTCCATCAGCATCGAGCCAGGTGTGGAGGTGGAAGTGACCATTGCCGACGCATGAGCTGTGGCTGCCGACTTGGAGTGTGTCCCTTTGGCTTTTAGGGTTTTGAACAGTTGACAATAAACTGTTTTTACTAAGTTGTTTACCCTCTGTGTTGTTTTCTTTGGCGTGTGATCTGATAACCTTGTCCTTGTTGGTTTCTGCTTAATTCCATTGACAAAAAGCCAGGTAGTACAAGTGGCACATAAAGTGATGATTACAATGAACACTAAGATAATTGTAATCTCCCGTATTTACCATGTTTGTGAGATCATTGTGAATATCACTGGAGATCATTACAATGACCACTTTTTCCCTGGCGTGCTGCTGTCCCGAGATTAAAAAATGCGTACATTGTATTTACAATTATCAGTGATAATTATTATTACCAGTCTAGCGATAATTACAGTGAACACTTTCTTGCACTCTTCGGGGAGCAGCATGCGAGGGGAGAAGGGATAATTTAAAAATATGTCGCGTCCTGTTCAGTTCCATTCCGGAGTAACTTATGATCGCAGTCCGAGAGAAGTGTATGTGAACTGGTCAGTGTGACATGGTGCGATTATTCTAAGTGTGAGCACACCAAAAGGCTCTATTATGTTAAAATCCGCAGCACGTGTACGCAGCAAGCTATGAGGCACTTGCGCTTCAGCTGGCCGACTGGCGGCTACACATTTAAACACACTCTACCGCCACCTGCAATGCCGACATGGATAAAAGCCCTGATTCATGTAAATTACATGTATACGGCCAGCTATCACCACAGGCCATTTCTCAGCTTGGACGGAGTGTGTGCTGTGAACACCCCTCAGTCATAATACAGACCCTGTATTCCCATGCAGATCATGCCATGAACACTGAGATTACAATCAAGTTGTCTCTCACTTTTACCATGATCACAAGATAATAATTGTAAATGCCTCTAGAGATAGTAATAGCATGACTGGAAAAAGGTGATAATGATATAATTATCACTTTTTTCCCCTCCGTAATGCAGCTTTAACAAAAGTGTTCATTGTAATTATCGGTAGAGATATTTACAACGATCAGTGATCGTGAGAGATAACGGTAAGTGTTCATTGTAATTATCACTTATTGTGCCCGGAAGCTGTTTAGCATTCCTTTCAAGAATACACAGAGGGGAAATAACCCACTTGCAAGCTGCTTCAAAATTTCTAAGTAAAGCTAAAGGTGCTTGAAGCTGGTTGCCCTAAGTGTTTCTTCTTGGAAAGGATGCAGGTGGACCAAAACACTGGTGTTTACAGTTAACAAGGCTTGATATCTAGATCTATGAAAGCACACTTGGACGTATTGCTCTGAACGTAATTCTTCGCCTTTCTCTGTTGTAATGTATGCGTGCATGAATACTACAATTCAGTTTTACCAACAAGGTGATGGTACTCCTGAGAAATTGAAGTGACCGCACTTCAATTCTGAAATTTTAGTAGGTTTGGCCACTTACGCCATTTCAAAAACACCAGCAGTACACACTTTCGTAAGTTAAAAGCTTTAATTTACTGTTAATGTAAACAGTACAAACGGACATTTTCTCAAACCACTGTAAAAGCTCAGACATGAAAAATACACATGGTCCTGTGAATGGTGAGATTACATCTGTTGGGTGTTTAAGCAGTCGGATGGTAGCCTAGCACCCCCCCCCCCCCCCCCCCCCCCCCCCCCCCCCCCCCCCCCCCCCCCCCCCCCCCCCCCCCCCCCCAGCTTCTAGTACTGCCAATGTAGGGCAAGAGGCACATGACATAAATTTCAGCTATACTCATTTCCCCCATATGTGTATATAACACATATATTTGTGTGTGTGTTTAAAATTCATCAATACATTCAGGGTCCATACAGGTCATGGAATCCTGGAAAAGTCATGGAATTTGGAAATAGCTTTTCGGGGCCTGGAAAGTCATGAAATTATCTCAAGAGTCATGAAATGTCATGGAATTTTATGAAAGCCATTTTGAGCCCAACAGTGAAAAGGTCAGCTTGGTGATTATTCACTGGACTGGTTGCCAAAAATACCAAGAAACTGCCTTCCCATTAGGCTAATTACTAACTCTGAACATTGGTGTTGCTGGCTGCGATAACTAGGATAAGCGCATAATGTCTACCCTCGCGTGTGTCAGTGTGAAAGAGGGTGAGGAAGGTGTCATGGAAAACAGGAGAGTTGGCCTAAAAAGGTCATGGAAAAGTCATGAATTTTTGAGACTGTGAACCTGTATGGACCCTGTTAACATTCTATGTGAATGTAAAATGATGAAAAGGTTATGAGCCTTTTGTACGAAAGTAAAGATTGATTGAGTTTCAATGTACACGTACTAAACACTACTTCCGCACATGTATACATAATAATAAATAAAATATTTTATTTATCATTTCTTTGCCCATATATATATAAGAAATAAAACACATTAGTGTACAGAGGACTGAGGTTAAGACAATTTCAAAGGTTTTCAACAAAATTCAAGAAATGTATGCTTTCCATGCGTTATTAATGTTTCTAAGAGAGGAAATCATGCGAGTCCACAATAAAAAAAACAAACAAACACAAGTAATGAAATTACAACAAAGAAACCAAAACAAAATGCATTTGGACATAAAAGACGAATTGCAGGCAGTCGCTCCTCCAGTGGTTGAAATCAAAACTCTAATAAAAGCCTCAGCATTAAATAATGGCTACATGTACTAAGAAGACACAAATCGACCATTCATGATATACACGATTTGAAATCTCTGTATTCAGGGTCTGTCACTTTCATTTCTTTGGAAGAAAGGTGCAACTCTCTACAAAATCCAACCTCACCAGTTATCCACGGATAAATTCAAACTTCGGATAAGTTGAATAGCAATCAATCTCCCCTGCAAATTCAACTTAAACACGCTTGACTGTATTCTTTATATAAATGCAGGGCTGCCACTCTTCCTGCTGTGGCAGGATTTCCTGCTTTTTGAACCGGCTGTTTCCTGCTTTTCCAGCCCAAAAATCGAGAGTCTGTGTCGATCACTGGACCGTCGGCCTTCCCGGGTAAGGCGCATTTTGTGCCTGATATTCATCAGGGATGTTCCCGATAGCACAGTGGTAAGCTGTCTTTGCGGGCCGAAGCCTGGCCGGCGCCCCCCCCCCCCCCCCAAACACACTTTTCGCTTCTTTTGGGCAAAGTCCTTACTTCCACTGGCTCCCTGGAGTCTGGCTTTCCATCCATTCAGATTTTGAGGGTCAATTTTCAGGCTTTTTTGCAGACCTGCCTACGACTACACATTGACCATAGAAAACTAAGTAATTTTAGGTTTACTACGCAACTACGCATTTAATTGCCCCACTACACATTTTTTTCCCTAAGTCTACGTAATTTAGCGGTTAGCGTTTCGTCAAATCCGATCTGAACTTTTGCTCGCGCCGATCCAGCTTTTTGAACGAGCCTCATTCAAAGTCTAAAGATGTATAAATACCCGGTAGAAAGAAATTTGGCTAAAAAAAACAAACAAACAAAAAAACTGAGATACTATGGTAGTACACTGTAACCAGTCAAATCAAAGAAGCCAAAGAATAGAATAGTTGATTTGTAGCTAAAGCAACAAGCTGGCACATTTCGGTTGGGATACGTTAGGACTACTCATTTGGCCAGGAAACTACTCGTTGGGTTTTTGGCACTACTCATGTCATGTTTGGTGGGTAGGCAGGTCTGTTTTTGTCTCTCAGAAAGTGGCAGCCCTGTAAATGGCAATGGCACGATGTAATTATGTCAGGCAAAGTACAGCGAAGGTACTGATGTTCTGCAATGAAATCTACACTACTCGGTGGCACTAGCAGGAAAGTCCTGCTTCCAGACGAACTCTGGGCTGTACTTGTTGCCGATGGAGCAGCTGTCTCGGCAAGTGTAAACACACACTGTCCCCCAGTCCAGACTCGCCTCTGTTGTTGAGTCTACTTGCAGGTGGTTTAGCAGCTGGGGCATCACCTGAAACAAAACCAAGCAAGGAAAAGACATGAGATCACATCACAAATAAGTACAAACATGTATATGAATCTTTCTATACCAAAGGAACATGTGTATATATATATATACTTCATACAAAACATATCCGCTTAATCAGACAGTCTGTTTGGCAGTTTGTCAAGTCAGATAAGACAGTTTTGTTTATTTTTGTTGTTTGTTTTTTTGTTGGGGCATTTTTTTTTTGTTTGTTGCTTTTTGGGGGGGTTTCTTGGGTTTTTTTTTTTTTTTTTTTTTGGGGGGGGGGGGGGGGGGGCTTTTTTAAAGACTAAAAGTAACTAAAACTAAAACACTGCATGTCATTTTTCTTGAACCGTGGTCAAGGGAGTCTGCATACATAAGCAACAGATAAATATCTATTCTTGAAAATAATTTAATGGGAAATCACATGATGGAAACGCAAAAAAACATTTTCTTGACATTGTCACATTTTCAGTAAATGCTAAATCACTACAAAATCGCATCTGAATAAGCTGACATGGCAAATAGTTCCCATGAAATAAAGACAACACTAAACCACCCTCATACCTGAAATTCAAATTCTCTCGGGGCCCCACAGGTGCAGTTTGGGATGTCTTCTGCACTTGCTTTGTGCACATGGGAAACCCATAAAGGTTCCTGGTGACGACTATGACGAATAACCTGAAAAGCAAATAATGAAATAGTATTGCCAATACTGCTTGCCAGTCACTGAATAACAAGAAACCCAAACCAGTAACGGGAACATTCTTTCAGCTTGTATTATTACTTCACATCGGGTCCTACTAATTACCGAAAACAACCGAAAACAAGTCTTAATACGGGTAGAACGCAGTTAAAACATAGAAATAACAACACATAACCATGATTAAAGGTGAAAAAAGAGGCCTTAAACTAGTTAAAAGGGAAAAAAAGTACTTATTCACTCCAAGAGAACAGGAAATGAACGTGTCTCCCAAGGGAAGCGACTCCGTCTGGTCCAGACTGGTTATTTTCTGCATTGTCACCTTTTTTCTTTTTAGCTTTTTTAACTTAAGGCCTCTTTTTCACCTTAAATCATGTTTGTGTGTTGTTGTTATGTTTATGTATTGTTATTTCTATGTTTTAACCGCGTTCTACCCGTATTAAGAGTTGTTTTCGGTAATTAGTAGGACCGCTTCACATCCACACACTACTGCAGACAAGCAAACACCCAGCACCTTGGGTTTTTCACATTCTGAGTTGATCGCAAATCTGCTACTCCATGAAAAGTGGACAGCAGTGCGTGTAGTAATAACAGAATATCTAGATTATCTAAGCTGTAGACGCTTTACATAAAATATGAACACAGACAAAAGACAAGTATAACAAACACAAGACAAACAAAACTGATATCCACCCCTCCCCACACACACACACTCATTGACTCAAGCACAAACCACACACACCAGTGGAATGGCATGGCACAGTTGTTAGGAGGTAAAGAGGTGTGTTTTCCGGCAGAACTAAAATGTACATGTATGTATTTTCAGTAAAGTAGGAAAAAGTTAACACATAACAGGTAACAACAGGACTGCTATTTTAAATAAATGACCAACCTGATCTGGAGCGTGGCTGATTCTCTTTTTGAACTTTCTAAACTGCCTGTCATCGTCAGTTTCTTGTGTAGCCATCTCCTCCAGTTCGTCCTTGCTGAACTCTGTGCCAAGGGACTCTGTCGAAGCCTCAGCTGTGGTGAGGTATTCACGGTACTCTGCCATTGGGTCCTTCTCTTCTTTTTCAGGCTTTTCTGGACTGAAATTCTCCGCATCAATTTCCAGTTCAAACTCTGGGAACAGGACCCCACAGGCTTCTTCTGGATCTGTAATGTAAAAATGTATTATTATTTTTACAAGGTCTAAAAGTGAAACAAATAATGAGGTATGTGAACACATTATGACTGATTACATAATGTATGTATACATGTACATAAGTGTTTTGCAGAATTCATAACATCATGATCACTAGAAACAGTTCCTTCAATATGACATAATGTCGCTGGTATAACAGGTTCTGCTGATGCTGAACCTCTGAGTAAAATATGTCCACTGTGTCAGCTTGATATTGAAGACGAGTTACATTTTCTTGTATACTGTCCTAGTCTTTCTGACTTGCGTACCCGGTTTAGTCCTAGAAAATTTTAGAACCATCCAAGCAGCTTTCGACTCACTTTGCTGATGGCCTCAAGCAACTATTATGTACAGTTAAGAACCTGGCATTATATATTTTTCTAGCGTTAAGAAAAAGACAACAGTTGCTCAGCTGAGTTGACATACTTTATTTTGCACTTTGGTTATTTCAATGGTAAGAATGTCTGGATGTCACTCTCAGCTTTGAATGGGCCTAAGGCCTATCAATAAACAATTCTGATTCTGATTCTATAACAGGTTATGGTATGTCCCTGATGTCACTAATTCCCGTTGATGACTGCTTTCCATACCGCACCAACAAGCCACTAACTCAAATATCATACCTGCTCCAGGTGTAGGATTTGTACCGTCGGTGGTGCACGCCTTCTTGTGCCCTTTCTTCCAGTGCATAGTCTGGTGCTCCTTGCTGCAGTAATTCACTCGCCGGCACCGTCCGCACACTTTAGGGCCGGCGCAACCACACACCGTGCACAACGTTTGGTACTTGCTGGCAGACAGGCGATCGGTAACTTTACTTGGATCATCCGGTGGCGGATCCGGACTAAAAAACTTGTTCATCCTTGGCAGTTGAGATCTATAAACTCTGAAGTTCTGGCTTTCGTTCGTCGTACAGCAAGTTCCATTGCGACAAACAAAGAGGAACAGAGTACGATGAAAGGCATCATCCTTGTCACGAGGCGAGTACACTTGAAGAAGAAACACCATAGGGCCGCCACATTTGGAGCAAGCAAGAGACTCACTTGAAGGGATCGGATTTAATGACAACCATGCTGGTTTTCCTCCTACTTTACTTGGAAAGTAATGGCTTTCTAAAAGCCTGGAATCGCAGTCATTTAGGAACCCCAGGTCCACGCTGTTTTCAGAGGCAGCCATCTTGTGTGGAAACATTGACAGTGCTCTCCCTTGCATCCATTTACCACAAAATATACGGAAGTGGGGCTCTTCTGCAGCTTCAGTTTTTTTTTTTTTTTGCTTGTTTTTTAATGTTTTCTTGCATTTAGTTAATTTAGCGTGCAGGTGTCAGTAACTGTCAAACTTTTGTTACACTATAGTAACCATAAGGTAAAGTCATGCCTCTACGGAGGTGTGCTGTGCTAAGCATTTCGGTGAAGAGATAAAACGTCTTGGCGACTTGACAAATCCCTGGTGGCTTAGTGGTATGATTCTACTGCTAAGTATGTTCACCCTGCTCGGCCCATCTCTGGGCTCGGTGGCCCAAATGCATTATAATCATTTGTGATATGGGATTGTATTTTAACAATCTTCTCGAAATTCACTTCCTTGCATGTAGACTGAATCGGTACCGACTGACGGGGCCGCTACTCAGTGGCGGCGGACCGGCCGGCCGGCTTCAACAGCCGGCTCCGGCAACCGGTCCCAGTCACCGCCGGCGGCGCCGACACTAATTAGTTGCACCAGAGAGCATGTACTATTGTAGCTAGATACATGCTCTCTGGTTGCCAAAAAAAAAAAAAACGTACAAAATTTGTTGGCCAGTTTAATGGCCAAAGTACTTCTGTAGAGTTTGCTGTGATCCGGGGACGTGACTGCCAGTGGTCAGTTTTCCGCGGCACTGACTATGTGAGAAAATTTAAACTCCTAACAGTTCAGTCTCAAGTTCTGTCTAGTAGCCGGGACGGTTTTAGTCTTATCAGTTTTGTTCTTGTCACCGCGGACTGACTGCCAGTGACCGTCACTGAGTCTTCATGCCGTCAGTGACGCCGGTGACGACAGCGGCTGGGCGGGCGGCGTCAGGTGGTGGGAGGGTGGGCAGGGGGAGGGGGGATGCAGAATTGGTATGTTTCATTTGTGAAACTGTAAAATAAATATTTTGCGGTCAGCTGGAGCTGGAGCACATGCCTTTTTCAAGTCTTGATGTCGCCAAGCTCAGTGAATTCAGTCCGCAATGTAGCCTCATCAACGTGCTCCGATTCAGTGCTCATCAATCAGTCTGACCTCCACTGTCAGTCCTCAGTCGTAGTGGTTCTTTCCAAAAGGTTTTTTTTTCTCTCTTTTTTATTTTCTTTTTTTTTTCTTTCTTTTTTTCTTTTTTTTCCTTTTCTTCTTTTCTTTTTTTTTCTCTCTCTCCTCCTCGTTTTTTTTTTTTTTTTTTTTAGCCTCAGTTGCATGCAGGATGCCTCAGACTTTTGTTTTGTTTTGGTTTTGTTTTGTTTGTTTTTTTGTTTTGTCGAGCATCCTTTCTTCATTGGCTCTTTTTTTCCAACAGTAGTTAGTTCATGAACATTTTTTTTTTTTACATACATAAGTGCGTTATTGTCGTACTTGCTGCTTGTGGTAACGATAAATGTAACAAATGTTCTTTCGCTATCATTACCAAAAGGTGACTGTTAGTATAGTGCATACACTGTTTTACTGACAGACGGTCAGTTGGTTTGTGTTTGTGTGTTTGTTTGTTTGTTGTTTTGTTGTTTGTTTGTTTGTTATTGTTGTTGTTTTTGGGGGGTGGGGGAGGGGGGAGGGGTCATATGCGTATCTCACAGTCTTGTTTTTGGCTGATACACGGTAGAAAACAACAACTGAAAAGAACAAAATCGTGAAGAAATTTGTCATTATATGCACGCCGCCGACTGATTCCAAAATGCACTGTATTTACTTACATCAGTTGTTTTTCATTTTGTGTAGAAAATGTGTGTGTGTGTGTGTGTGTGTGTGTGTGTGTGTGTGTGTGTGTGTGTGTGTGTGTGTGTGTGTGTGTGTGTGTGTGTGTGTGTGTGTGTGTGTGTGTGTGTGTGTGCCGGTGTGTTTGTGTGCGTGCGAACTCGCGTGCATGCAGTGTGTGCGTGCGTCTATGTGTCACGGGGTGTGTGTGTGTGTGTGTGTGTGTGTGTGTGTGTGTGTGTGTGTGTGTGTGTGTGTGTGTGTGTGTGTGACGATATCACTAAACGATATCACTGAACTAAATCAAACCCGGTCTTTTCGCCCGATTTCAGTTTATTAGCCAAGCATACACACACACCTCTCACAGCGCGTCGACACCCCCCTTTGGTCAATTGCTCATTTAATTAATACCCACCAGAACAGCCCCCGAGGTCCGTCACACAATTTATAAAATCGCAGTAGCGTCTCCGGTTACTTGGGCTCGGTTGGTATAGTTCGCCTGTTAGAGGGTGCAAATGTATGCCAGGCACTTGCTGGGGGAGCACATGTACACCAGCTGCGCGGGACGGGGTGCAAATGTATCCTGGATTTGGGTCTCGCGAGTTGAAACTAACTTCGTTTCATGAATGTAACTTTAACGAAAGCAAATAACGAATGTAGCCATCAGACGATGAAGATATATGTGCGTGCATAGTATCCGTCCTAACCGTTTCTCTTTCCGGCCACGGGCCTTTCGATGAACTTAAAGCACGGCCATATCGCAAGAGCTGATCGGATTGAAGGGCGGTATACAATCGCCCCACTGAGTGGAGAGCTGGAATACATTTGCTCCCCTGCATATAGCTAGTGGGTGTTTGGGAGTTTAAGGTCCTTTTCCACCACATAGGGGTAATATCAAAGACGGGGCAACGAGAAAAAAGGCCAGCACAAATATTTGGCCCCAGCCGGCGGGATTCGAACTCACGACCCGAGCATTGAGAGTCCAACGCTGCATTTAGCTATATATTTGCACCCCTTAGCGGGCGAACTATACCAGCTGAGCGTTACTTGGCCGTAGATCCGTCGGGGGCCACCCTTGTAGTTGACCACTACAAAGTTGTTCAGAACTGTCCACTTTCCTTGTCACCGCGCGTCAGTGTTTGGGTCAGTTTTCTTCTTAGTGATTCTTTGTCTCGGTTAGCCGGTTCGGGACATTACAGAGGGTAAACGTAGTGAAACCCGATGGTACAGAGTTGGACAGCGGTATGTCAGTCTCGTCGTGAGTTCACGCTTTGGTTTTACCAAAACTGCTCTTGAACCAGCCGACACTTATGTGCCTACCATATGAAACACATGGTAAACAGAAATACTGTCGCACGCACCAGAGTGAATAGCAGGGTGGAGGTTTGCACACAAAGTAGCGCTTGACGGCAGCAGGCTTTCACTGCTTCGTCCTTCAGCCCTGCGGCGCCGTGAGCATTTCAGCAGAGATGGATATGTGCGCCGAGGAGAAGTCTACCATACCATACCATACCATACCATAAACTGGGCTAGTCTGGGGCGGTGCAGATACGGTCACGTAACCGGAGACACTGCGTTATGACAATGACATGTGACACAGAACACATTGACAGAAACCAAAATAATGTTGAGTCAGTGGTGGCCGGTGCAGGTTGAAAATGGCCTTTACTGACGTAGTTGAGTTGTCAGTCAGGGGTCGAACCGAGCTGATTAACCGAACAAGCTGCTGAGCCAGCCGCCACCACCACCACCGCCGCCACCTCCCCAGCCACCCATGCCGCCTCCCCAGCCACCCATGCCGCCTCCGCCTCCTTGGTTGTTTCTTTGGTCTGCAACATAGTCATATGTTTTTGTATTCAAGTTGTATATATTTATTATATACCACTCTACCACTATTACTTGTCATGGTTTAAAATCCATAATTCACCATGGGTGGTTTAACATTGTACCCACGACAAGCACACGTGAGTTATGGCTGTACCTAAACAGTGCACATGTACTACCCCTGGCAATGTTCCAGCAGTGTGTTCTGGTTAAAGGATTTACGTCACGATATGACGCGAAAAGCGACTAAAGAATAATTTACGTCACGACATGACGTGATTCGACTTCGAACGGGAATGGGGACGAAGGATGATGATGATGATGATGATGATGATGATGAAACTTTTTTTTTTATTCAGGATAGAGCATTTAGGCATTGCTGCCTGTCTTACAAGCTGTCCTGCTATTCTACGTTAAAGGGTATTAAAAACTGAGACAACATCAAAACAAGGGGGGGGGGGAGAGAAAAAAAAAGACAAACAAAAGTATTAACTATCTAAAGGAAAGAAGAGAAAAGTACACATGATAAACAAATCAAAACATATGTGGCATGTGTCGATGATATTGGGTGTATGACAAGTAAGAACTTCAAAGACGTCACTAACATTAAAAAAACATGTTATGATGTATGTAACACATTTCTGTCTATATGGTCAGATGAGCGTGTCGTGCAGAATTTGTTTGAAGTTAGTGAATTTGGAAATGTTTTGGATACTCAGTGGTAAAGAGTCTGATATGGATGCCCCTGAGAAAGACAGGCTACATTTGTAGATATCAACCCTTGGACGAGAGAGAGAGAGACAGACAGAGAGAGAGAACACGTACCCATAGGCTTGATATCTTGAGACACGTTCCGGCATTGCTCGTAGACGTCTTGAAAAACGCAGGGCACGTCATACCGCTCTAAAAATTAAAATAATCATTAAAAAAAAATCAGCTGATTAACGAGAGCAATCATTACCCAACCAAGCTAGCATTTCCAAAGGAACGAAGTTCTTGCCAGTCGCCAACAAACGATTTTCATAATGAACTTACTGTTGACACCTGTACATAATATTATACACAGAGAGTGTTTTCTAAAACTGCTTTCTTATCCCTGTCGGGAAATTCGGGCTGCTTCCCCCGGCGGAAGCGCGTCGCAGCGATGCAGCGCCACCCAATATCTATCCAATTTGTCAATTTTTTTTTTCTGTGAGGAGGAAAGCTGGATAACCCGGAGAGAACCCCCCCCCCCAGTGAGCAACCCGGAAGCCACAAAAGCACCGGTATCACATATCACAAGCTCGACCTGGGCTCGTACCCACGCTTCATCGCCGTGACACAGGTGACGGCCGTTCAGTAGCGCAGCCGCTAAGTCCGACGCGCTATCTATTAGACCACCGCTGACCCCCCACTCACGATGATGATGATGATATGAGAGAGAGAGAGAGAGAGAGAGAGAGAGTAATTTAGGGCTCAACGCCGCGCAAGCAGCAAGGACTATTTCGCAGCTAATCAAGGCCCTTCTACGCCAGGAAGACAATTGGTAAAACAAGGTGTAAATATATATATATATTTTTAAAATCTCTCCGGTTTAAATAATAAACAGGTTTCACTTCTCTGTACATCGAACATAGAGAGGTCGAGGATAGTCCCTATTACTTGAGGTGTCTGAATTATATAGACCAGATTTGACTCTTTCAAGAAGCTAAAGATGCTGTCAGGAGAGAGAGAGAGAGAGAGAACGAACGAACTTTATTTTCCAACGGAAGTGATTTAACCAAACAATGATTATTTTTCAATCAGCCGTTGCTACAAAAACAAAAAACTACAATGGCAAGATTAAAGGAAAATACAAGGAAAAAAAACAATGGCAAAATAAAGAAAAGAGAGAGAGAGAGAGAAAATTACTCAAGAAACTGGAGAGGACATCGCGAACCATCAGCCAACACCTATTGCTGACCCTCCTGATAGGCATGTTGTTGATACACCCCACGAGCTGGTCGGTCCGACTGAAACAGCATTGTGATATAGGTTACGTTGGGAAATACCTACATAATAATATGCACATATATATTAAGTGTTGTACTGTACATGGGTTAAAGCGAACCACATTGATGTGCAAATAGCTGGTGTACAAATGAGGGCAAGGGGACGTAAAGATCTTTAAGCACTTGCGCACTGTATTGTATATTGTTTGTATTTCATGTGTGTCAAATATATAAGTATGTGTTAAAAACAATTAAAAAAAAAACAAAAAAACAGCATTGTGTTACCAGTAAGACGGGGTGTAATATAGCGGTTTGAAGGTGTACGATGAGACAGTCATATACAATGACAAAGCATACATGGCTGGCGATATATGACAAAATAGCAGTTTTTTTCTACAGAAATAATCGACAATCCTGTTTTTCTGAAGAAAAACAACAGGGTTTTTTCTGAAGTTAAAAAAAAAAAAAAGCATTTCGGAAATGACAGAGTAGGATTTGTTGATGTTGCTGTTGTGTTGATGTTTTGTACTGCAAGCGAATCTGATATGGATAACTTTGTCATCGTAATTGTACCTGCTTCCACCTACCCTGTCTACCCCCCCTCCCCACCCACCCCCACCCCCCAACCCACATCCTATCCCTCCTTTCGGAAAGCTTACTTGAGGGGTGTGTGTGTGTGTGTGTGTGTGTGTGTGTGTGTGTGTGTGTGTGTGTGTGTGTGTGTGTGTGTGTGTGTGTGTGTGTCGGGGGCGAGGGGGAGGGGGAGGGGGGTCTCAAATTTGATTAAGTGCATCATTGCACCACAGACTCTTTCTAGATATCGTTCGCCTCGAAAACAACAAGGTTTAAAAACGAAAGAAAACCACCAGCAGCAGCAGCAGGAAAGAACACCAGAAATCCTATTCTTACACAAAATACAATTGCAACAACAACAACAACAACAACAACAACAAAACGTTGTCCATACGTGCAGTTGAAGACTTCGGCTCTGCATTTGCCTTCACGAGCAAGAGTCCGGAACTGTGTGAGGTGATATCTCCCCCAGGACCACGCGCATCCGCGAAACATGGCGTTGCTCTCAAATCTCGAGCAATAGCCTTGCTGCTGTTGCTGCCTCGGAGGAGAACGGACTTGGGTTGCTCGCTGGGTCTGGGTCTGGGCTGGGCTTCGCTGGTTGGCCTGCACGGAATTCTGTGACGCGGCTCTCTGGCTGTTTTGCTGCGCCGTGTTGCGTTGAGGGTTCACCTGGTTGCGTTGAGGGTTCACCTGGTTTTGACTCGCGCCGCGCTGACCCCCCCACTGGTTTTGACCCCATCCTCCGCGTTGGCCAGTCCTTTGAGTCTGTCCCCATCCTCTGCGTCGAGCCTGGACCCCACCGTTGCCCTGGCCGCCAAAAAGGTTTTGACCCCAACCGTTGCGTTGGTTGCTCGTCTGAGTCCGACCCCATTGGTTGCGTTGGTTGCTCATTTGATTCTGGCCGCCAAATCGGTTTTGACCGGCCATGCCGTCACGTTGCATGCTCCACTGTGTCTGATTGTTAAACTGGGGCTGGCTGTGAACTGGAAAATAATAATAATAATAATGAGTATTGTATAGGCGCTTTACCCAATTTCATGAATCGGCTCAAAGCGCCGCGAACTGAACCCAACACGCACGCTCACGTGAATCACACGCATTCTCTCACACACTGGACATAAACACATTACAATCACGTGGTGCGAAGGGTCAGCTCAGCTATTTAAATTTCGGAATTTAGAATTGCATTTATTTTTCAATTTTGATGGGCTGAACATTTCCAAAGCAGAGGGGGAGGAAGCCGGAGTACCCGGAGAGAACCTCCGACGATCGGCCCGAATGAACGGTGCCACATACGAGAAGGAAAAAATTCTTTGCCCCGAGTGGGGCTCGAACCCCCGACCTCTCGCATTGGTGACAAATCTCTTAACCACTAGACCACCGACCGCCCCAAGAAAGACAAAGAGAGAAAAAAATCATGGTTTAATTTTCAGGTTTGCATACATCACTTGGGCGACATTATAGTCTGAATGATTCCTCTCATACTGTTGGAAATAAGACCATAACAACAAAAACAAAAACAAAAAAACTTTTAAAAAAAACAACAACAACAACACAATTTTAATTTCATTTTTTGCTTTTCATTCTGCTTTTCAGTCTGTGATTTGTTTTCATACTGTGTGAAATAGTATTGTAAAGTTACATACTAATAAGCCCATCCTTTTATTGTTATTTTTCTCGATCGAAAACGCTTTTCTTGTTTGAATTGTACAAAAATAGACGCAGGCTAAAAACGTTGGAAATACATACTTAGTTTGAAGTACAAAAAGCAATGCTCATTTCATACTGTGGTGCACATATTTGCCTAAGACGCCGAAAGGGCAGATCAAATACTGGACTCCAAAGAAGTTTTTTCGTTAACTTGAACAGGGGTCAAGGTCACAGGGTTTTGTTGGAATGCTACGTAAAACCAGCCTATGCCTAGCTTTCCAAAGGCAACTCAAGGGAGGCAACAAAGCTCAGTTTACTAAGGCATGAAAGGTTGCTTCCCTTCTCCCGTGTATAGCATCCCCTCAGTTTTTCGATCTCACAGCCCGGCGAGCGGGGAGGCGGGATGATCCAATGAGTAACACCATCAGGCAAGTATTTTAGGGATAAAAAAAATTAGAGTAAAAATACTTTTATTCCTTCCAAATGCATCACACGGTGGTGTTACTATAGAACGAATACCGAAGAGGGTTTGGCAAAAGCCGCTAGGAAAATGTCTGGGCACGGGCTTTTACCACCGCCCCGGCGTGGGCCTTGTTGTTGTTGTTGTTGATGTTGACAGTCTCAACGTGAAATGTTGATAGTGAAGTCTTAATACTCCTGCACTGTATTCCTAAAACGTATATATTTTGCCTATGCAGCGAGTTTGAAAGGAGCCCAAGTTCTGTCTAATTTTCGGTCTCTGCCCCCTCTGTCCTCTTTCTAACACGTTCGTGGACACCAAGGAAAGAAACGTGACCCGAGAGCGAGAAAGGTCAGGACCCCTAACAATGCATGATCGTCCACTTTTTAGCATGTACTAAATGTTCTACGTACAACACTAGGGCAGAAGGGGAAAAATTGGGCATGAATGATCCAGATTTTAAACGGCAGTGACTTGTCCCTCCGCCTGAAGTCGGTGACCATATGTTTCGGTGCAATCGACAGTGGCAAAACACAGTACGTCCATGCCGTCAGTTTAAGTTACGCGGAAAGGGTTGATTTCTCCGCATTCTCCGTGTTCCAAACGTCAGAACCAAGTCATATGGAGAGCGATCTTTCCTGTACCAAGGACCAGCCCTTTGGAACACACTTCCTCATAACATCAGACACACAGACTCAGTCCGCAGCTTTAAAAGTTAAAACGTCCATTAAAACACACCTGTTTTTATCACAACAACGATGAGTGAATAGCGGACACTGTGTGTGTGTGTGTGTGTGTGTGTGTGTGTGTGTGTGTGTGTGTGTGTGTGTGTGTGTGTGTTCTTTTAGCTGTTTTAGTGCTTTTTATCTTCTAGTAGCTTTTTAGTTTCTTTTAGTTATTTTACCTTCTCTGTAAGCGCTTAGAGCTCACAGAGAATAGGCGCAAATAAATATTCATTATTATTATTATTATCATTATTTCAAGATGAAAAATCAGCCCGTCTTAAAATGTTGAAACCTCAGTTGCATGCAGGCCGCTCAAAACCTTTTTTTTTAATTTAATTTTTTTTTTTTTTTTTTTTTTGGCTGATCGGCCTCTCTTCATTGGTTGATTTGGTTCCCCACTGATTTTAAATTAATGGTTTTGAAATTAGTACATGGACAGATGTCTTAACTGAGTTTCCTTTTCGAACATGCTTATTATGTTTGTAGGTGTACCGTATCTGTATTTACTTATACACAACATTTTGCCAGTTAAAATTACATGATTAAGAAACTGACATCTCTCCTTAGAGATGCCGCCCTTGTCCGTTATACCAAATAGTACATGTACGGCATTCAAAACAATACAGTGCCAAAATTTACAATTAATAATATTTTCAATGTGTTTCCATAATACCTTCACACGCTTACATTCAAACAGAAAATGCTAAATATAGTCAAGCTGGTCTGGACAAAATAGCCCGTCTTAAAATGTTGTTTCCATTACTATGGAAACAACATTTTAAAAAAAACAGACCTAATAACGCGGCGACCGCACTGAGAGCTCCAGTAGCGTAACAGCAGTCGAAGGATGTGAATGTTTGATCGTTCGCACAAAAGGGTAAACAGCATGGTAAGAGCTATACTAATCATCAGTATAGAGTATTTCGGGTGTACATGCACACTCATAACGGAAACTGTTCCAAAACATAAATTGGCTTCGCGGCAAAGATGCGGTTAGCTCGTTTAAAGGTCTGCAATCGCAACAAAAAGCCACAAACATTGTTTTTTTTTTGTTTGTTTTTTTTTTTAACTGCGACTCCTTCGACTGTGCATAATCCAGGCAACTCTGTCACAGTTGCAGAGTTTTCAGCGCTCCGGGGACCCTTAAAAAACCAGAGCACGAGTTTGACGTGACATTATCTGGCTTTTGGTCAGTGAGCGAGACAAATCACTACAGTGTCTGAGTGCACGATCTTTCTCGCTCAGTGTCAAAACGCAAACTGAGCTGTGCAATCAGGCTGTCCTTGGCTTTTATTGGGGTTTCAGGGACGCTGAAAACTCTGCAAGTGTGACAGAGTTGACTGTGCTTGCACAGTCGACTCTGTAAAATTTATTCACACTTCGGAAAGCTTTTTGTTGAGAGCTTAGCTCGTTTAACGTCTTCAGGCAGGTGAGAGAGTGGGGAGTGCCTCCTTCCCTATTAGGGGCAGCTTTAGGGGGAGTGGGTGGATGGGTGTTTGGGAGTTTAACAACGCCCTTTTCCTAAATGTCCTACATGTACATATGAACACAGTTTAATGCAGATTGTCTGCCAAGCTGCCTCTATAGCCGTCTTTGAGTTTTCCTCGGCTGTCAGTTACGCGCACCTACAGAGTGATAGCCTCGGAGCACGTTGGTCACGAGCTGTTGACAGAGGAAATGTCCTTCGTCTTGTAACACGTCCGTCACGCATACAAACGCACGACGGGCAACATGTATGTCCATCCATCAACCACATAACGACGACAGAAGCCATTGGTAGACAGTAAATTCCGGGCTGTATGCAAAATAAGTCCACCATTCTCCATTGTTGGTTGTCAACGCTATGCGGGTGGGTGGGTGTGTGGGTGGGGTGTTTGGGGGTTTAACGTCCTTTTCCACCTCATACGGCCGATATCAAAGACGGGGCAACGATGAAAAAGCCAGCATAAATATTTGGCCCCAGCCGGGATTCGAACTCACGACCCGAGCGTTAGAAGTCCAATGCTCTACCATTCGGCCATCTCGGCTCCCCGTTGTCAACGCGATGCAAGATGCGATAATACTAATAATAATAACAAGAAGAAGAATTACAGAATCTATTAATAAATAACTGTTCTAAGCGCTTTAATAATGCAAGGGTTCAGTGGTCTCAGTGACAGAGGCCTAGTGGTTAAGATAACCGCTGCGGATCCTGAGACTGACATGAGTTCGAATCCCCTAGCGGTGGGCAGGAATTTGGTTGGGGAGTTTTCCTCGCCACGTCGAGTCAAAATCATGTGCTGACTCGTTTACGATGCCTGTAACACCTTCCTGAACAAGTGTGCACGCTAAAAATCCAAAGTCCATCCATACTGGTACTTAAGCAAAAAAGGGCCATCATTGGCCATTGTTGGCTGTACAGTCGCACTCGCCTAAGCGAAACACGCTTAAGCAAAAAACTCGGATAACAGAAACCAAAACCAATTCCCCGCCAGACCCCCCTCTTTGTAAGACTATTTCTAATTCGGATAAGCCAAACTCTGTCAAAAAATAGCTAACTCAAACACGGATATCCCAAACGTGATTTTGACAGATAAGCCGAACTCTAAACACTGTCGGAGAGACTTTTTTTTAATTTTTGCTTGAAAAACACGTCGGGAAGATAACTTATGAACATATTTCGTCACGGCTATAATTATCCTACAGAAACGAACACGTCACCTGTTTTTCAGTATGCGGGAAACTGATGACGCGTGCCACATGTTTTGCAGGCGCCATTGTTTGGACAGAACGAGTGGTAGATCTAAGTTTGCGTACGTGAATTAGGTGGTGGGTTCAGGGTTAGAGATGGGATGACCGAGGGAGGGGCACAGGGGAGGGGCAGGTCGAAAGGTAACCTTGGGAGATTTGCGATGGGCGTGGTTTATGGGCTAGTCGAAAGGATGTGAGCTCGGGCTTAGATTTGTGCGTGCACGATTGTTTCTTTTGGCGTGTGTAGGGGAGGGAGTGTGTAACATGCAGTCTCCCAGTGTGTGTGTGTGTGTGTGTGTGTGTGTGTGTGAATGCTTGTGTGTGTGTGTGTGTGTGTGTGTGTGTGTGTGTGTGTGTGTGTGTGTGTGTGTGTGTGAGGGGGAGGCGGGGGGGGGGGGATGGAGCGTGCATTGGCTTGTGCGTATAGAAGCGCGCACATTTGTGTGTGTGTGTGTGTGTGTGTGTGTGTGTGTGTGTGTGTGTGTGTGTGTGTGTGTGTGTGTGTGTAAGGGTGGGGGAGGGGTGGAGTTGAGGGGGGGGGGGGTGGGGGGTGGGGGTGGTGGTGGAGTGCAGGAACGGAGTGGAGCGTACATTGTGTGTGTGTTTTCACCATTTAGTTTTATAGTTTGGTTTTTGGTTGTTTTTTATAATAAAGCCCCACTGAAGAAAGCACTTATAACTTGTCACTGTTTTGATCTTATTCATTTAAACACACACACACACACACACACACACACACACACACACACACACACACACACACACACACACACACACACACACACACACACACACACACACCACGCACAGAGAGAGAGAGAGAGACTGAGAAAGTTTTGTCTGTGTTACTAGTCTCAGGAATCTATAAGCTCGACCCGTGTCTCTCTCAGACCGTTGCCATTATACACATTTGCATATACATATAGTATACATTTGCCCATAGAAAAGCAGCATACACGTCTACAAACTTTCGCAAAATTATCCATTCGATGTTTCAGTTGCAAAGGGAAGCAAAAATATTCTCTAAAAAAAAAAAAAAAAAAAAATTACAAACATTCCAAGTGATTTTACAACTTATCCTGAAAAAAAACTCGGTTAAGCCGAACTGCAGGGTGATTTCTCGGGAAAGGTTTGGCTTATCCGAACTCGGATATGCAGAAACTCGGATAAGCGAAACGATTTTCCATTCCCCGGGCGAGTTCGGCTTAAGCGTGTTTGACTGTATAAGTTGTACACTGTGCGCGGTTTCAGTCCTTAACTATACGGGACCTACATGTAGGTCCCTGACTATACTATGAATTCAGTAACTGGATGGCCCTGAAAGGTGAGCGGTGGTCTAATGGGTAGTGCGTCGGATTTAGCCGCTGCGCTTCTGAACGGCCGTCACCAATGTCATGGCGATGAAGAGTGGGTTCGAGCCCAGGCTGAGCTTGTGATATGTGATACCGTTTTGTTTGTTTGTTTTTTTCTGGCTGCCGGGCTGCTCATCGGGGGTTTTTCTCCGGGTTATCCGGCTTTCCTCCCCCGGCAAAATTGTATATATATATATATCCAATACCTATCATATATATATATATATATATATATATATATATATATATATATATATATATATATATATATATATATATATATATATGTATGATAGGTATGGGATGGCGCTGCATCGCGGCGACGCGCTTCGCCCGGGGGAAGCAGCCCGAATTTCCCGAAAGTAGTTTTTTTTTTTTTAAAAGCGCTTGCATATTTAGAAATTTTATGCTTTGAAGAATCAGAAGGGGGGGGGGGGGGGATCAGAGGGGGGGGGGGGGAGTTTAGCCTCATGTAATCTGTGAGGGGTTGTTTCATGTTTAAACAGCGTGCAGACCTATCCATAAGTTTTGATTTTGGGTTGGCTGAGATGAATAGGCTACCTACAGCGTAACCGTGGAGTCTCGCAGATAGTAGATAGCATCTTTAAAATCAAATAAAGGTTAGAAAAACTTGAGGTCGTTCAATTAATTAAATAAATAAATAGCGACCACAAAAATGATTACACCTATTTTAAGCCTTAGTTTAGGTGTTTCTGCACAAAAATTCTCAAGTGCTACAAGCAAAACAAAACAAAAACAAAAAAAAAACCCCAATAACTGGAAATAAATAAATGAATAAATTTAAGATTTTTAAAGAGTTTTTTTATTCTTTGTTTTAGAGTTTTCTTCAATAGAGTTCTTTCAATTTTTTTTAATGAGTTTTTATTTTGTTTTTTGTTTTTTCGCCCTTGCATTAATTTCGACATTTCATTATAAAACATTGGTGGTCAGAAATCTTTCAATCAACGACTTGAAAGCATTTCAAAGCCTGTGTAGGTATTCAGTTTTAGTATATATACACGTATATACAAATATATGTTCAATTACTTACTTTGCGTCACCAGAACCGCACAAAGAGTAAGGAAAACGGCGGGCAAATCCATTTTGACTGGTTTAGCTTTCACCCACCGCCAACAAAGGGCAGCTACTGTTGTCCTTCCGTTTAAATGCACGGCATAGTGCTGTATGACGCTTGCCTTGGACACGCCGTACTTTGTAAGCAGCCGCTGTCACTGTATAGATCTTCCCCATGCTGACCCCTCCCCTCCCACCCCTCCTCCCCCACCACCCCTCCTCCCCCACCACCCCTCCTCCCCCTCCCCCATTGATATGTGTGTGTGTGTGTGTGTGTGTGTGTGTGTGTTGGTGGTGGGGGGGGGGGTAATATGCATGTATATGTACAGTCGCGCGGATGCATGTGTCACAGTGTGTGTGTGTGTGTGTGTGTGTGTGTGTGTGTGTGTGTGTGTTGGTGGGGGGGGGGGGTATATGCATGTATACGTACAGTCGTGCGGATGCATGTGTGTGTGTGTGTGTGTGTGTGTGTGTGTGTGTGTGTGTTGGTGGGGGGTGGGGGGAGTATATGCATGTATATGTACAGTCGTGCGGATGTGTGTGTGTGTGTGTGTGTGTGTGTGTGTGTGTGTGTGTGTGTGTGTGTGTGTGTGTGTGTGTGCGTGTGTGTGTGTGTGTGTATTTGGTCCTATTAATCTCCCCTAACTGACACGGGACAGACCGAGATGGGCCTGAAATCTTATGACACATTATCGCTGTCAAACTGACGGAAAGGAATGACATGACCTATGAATGGCCAGACCATGTCATGTGGCGCCTCTGACGGCAGTTTATGGTACCTGTTTGTCCATGTTTGACTTGGAATGACATTTCACACTACTGTATCAAACAAGTAAAAAGAATGACAAGACGGATGTGGTGGAAAGGGAACCAGAAGCTTCGGGGAATCCCCGTGTGCGGTACGTTGTGTGTTAAAGCCTGGCGCCTACGCCTCGAGGTCACAAGGGGGACAACTCGATTGCTCATCCGGCGTATTCAAAGCGGCTCAGTTGGCGATGTACCGTTTTACAATACTACACGACAGCCATTTTAGACTTGGTTAGAACCGGCTGGATTCGCCACTTCTACCGTCATCAGAAAAAAGGTTCAAGGGTCAAGGACATCTCCAAGTTATAGAACCTTAGAGTCATGTTTTGGGAGCCAGGGTCCTACAAGTTTATGGAACCCCTCAAAAACAGACTTTTCAGGGTAACAATACCTTTCTGGTTTGACAAAGTAGCTATACAATAGCTTCCGCACAGTGTAGGGAAAACAAAGAAACAAACGGACACACCTACAGGAAATATCCCTGTCCCTCTCTCTAACAACAACAACAGCAACAGCAACAACACCCCAACCACAAAGTCCAGTAACAATAGTTTAATACAGTACACTTACTTTTTTTTAAAATGCCAGCCATCGACGTATTTGAAATCTTAAGTGTGTGTGTGTGTGTGTGTGTGTGTGTGTGTGTGTGTGTGTGTGTGTGTGTGTGTGTGTGTGTGTGTGTGTGCATTTTGTTATTATGTTCGGGGGCGTGAGACCAGGTGACCCCGGCGACACATTATATTCCAATGATTTTATTGTTTTATACATGAGCAAACTGTGGCAATAAGTTATTATTTCATTTGAGTCACTTTTTAAAGCAGTCAAACAAAGAAAATGATCCACATCCGCAAAAAAAGGAGAAAAAAAACGAAAACCACAAAACAACAACAACAACAAAACACCCCCCCCCCAAAAAAAAAAAAAAAAAAAAAAAAACAACAAACCCAACAAAAAACTATTTTGTTTTGTTTTGTTTTGTTTGTTTTTTGAAGACATTAGGTGTGACTAAAAGATGGTTGGGCAGAAGCTGGTAGTTAACTACTCAGTCAGTTAACGTCCTGCTAGTCTGCTACAGACGGCTCATGCCCTCCATTTACAGTTTCCTGCTCTTTCACGTATAATTATTTGCGTAACCGTTTAGATCTACTCCCGGTGATCCTCTTGTAAACGAGAGTCAGGGATCCCCCAAAAAAAGTACTAAGCTAGGACATGTATACGATGAGCGCGAAAAATACATCAGGATGAACGGTAAGACAGCTGTCATCTGTTCGTGTGTTTTAGGAGTCTGGGCACACCTCGCAAACAACCACAAACAACTCGCGTAGGGGTGTCAACTAGAACGACCTTTTAGATAAATCTGGAATATTAATACGTTTTACCGCCTCACGCAGAACAAACTTAAGGGCCGTTCTACACGTGGCAAGTTTGCCTGGCAAAAGCGGGTTTGCGGCCCCCGCAAGTCGACGGCAAATGTACAAGCAAGCTGTACAGTCTTGCTGCCCACGGCTTGCCACGGCAAGTTTCGGATAGAACGGCTTTCTATTTTCTCGGCTTGCGCCTGGCAAGTGCGCGCGAGGCACGCCAGGACGGCCAATCGCACGCCGCGTAGTGGTCACGCGGCCAAATTAAACAAAATGGCGTCAATGACCTCCGTATGCGCTATACAGGCTACGTGATACAGATGCAAATCTAGAGGAAAACGCTATATATTCCTCTTACACATAACGCTGCAGATGACACCCTAGAAATGCTTTAAAATTCACCAAAAAATTCACAAAAATCAGGCAGCCATAGACTCATGCGTAGAGGAAATTTAAACAAATTCCAATATTCCGTTTTTTGGCAATGTTGGCAGCGACCACATACCCCCTCATTCCACGGTCGTCTGCTGGCTCCTGTGCCAGCCGCGCATGAATACAAATAGTCCACAAGCCAGCCTCATTTTTCCCTAATTTTACTATTACCTGGCATGAAACTTGTTTACAAAGCCAACAAAAAGCACCAGATTGCCATTGTTTACTATGCACACACATTTTAAAAGGGGCAAAGATTTTATACTATATTTAGCCGAGTTCTTACTACATGCCCCGGAAGCTAATACTATCACGTAGCCCAAGCGAAGCTCGCTGCAAGATCCACTTTCTCGCCCAGATCCGCTGTTTCTTCCTGTTCTGCAGCAAAATAACTGCAGCTGCTGCAAAAGCTAATTCCTCCTCCGAACTTTCATTCACATGTTCAGCTGAGTCTGACGCGGATTTACTCGCGACCTGGCCGGGCGAAATCCGCGAGGCCCCTTCCAAATATGGGGTTGAAAGGGTCACACGAAAGGTCAATCAGCCGACTTGTGGTGCGGAGGTTTCCGCGTGTAGAAGCAGCGGCGTTGCGGCAGACAAACTTGTGGGGGGAAAGTCGAAGGGCGGCAATTTGCCGCTTGTCACGTGTAGAACGGCCTTGTGTGTGTGTGTGTGTGTGTGTTTTGCTGAGTAAGTCACAACATGTTGAAGAGGTATATATAGCAAATAAAACTTTAAGAGTTTGTACAGCCACGCGATGCACGGCCCAAACGACATTCACGGTTTCCGGCTGAATCTAAAAAGGATTAGAGATAACTGTTTGTATGGCAATAAAGAGTAATAATTTGTTGGCTCAGTGCTAGTATTTGAGATACTGTCACTGTGCAAGTGTCTAGCTGGTGTGATGGCAGACACCACCAAAACAGTCAGTTTAGAACGGTGTGTGGTATGGTATGGTAGACTTCTCCTCGGCGCACATATCCATCTCTGCTGAAATGCTCACGGCGCCGCAGGGCTGGAGGACGAAGCAGTGAAAGCCTGCTGCCGTTAAGCGCAACTTTGTGTGCAAACCTCCACCCTGCTATTCACTCTAGTGCGTGCGACAGTATTTCTGTTTACCACGCCACCGGCCACAGCCTACTCTTCTTCGAAAGATGAACGTGGGATTTTTAGCGTGCACACTTGATGTTTGTGCGTGCGTGTGTACACGAAGGCGAGACAGGCACCGCAAACGAGTCTGCACATGGATTTGACTCGATATGGAAAGGAAAAATCCCACCATATTCCTGCCCACCGGGGACTCGAACCCGGCAGCTCAGGATCCAAAGTCGGATGCCTTAACCACTAGACCAAATCCCCTGTGAGCATACAAATCTTAAATATTTGCCTTTAAGTTGTTCCTTACGTGCGTGTTTACGTGTTAGGAACATTCTGGAACATGTATGGAAGAACAGTAAATTACCGTTATTCACGGTGACCCTCATGCATGGAGAGATGGGGAAACTATTTGTTCTCTACTGGAGTTACTCCTGCGTTTTGCTCGTGACGACTGGATGTCACACTTGTCTGACTGTAATACATTGTACATGCGTGAGCCTTGTCACGAGATATGAATACTATGACGAGGGCCAGTGACCCTTCGGTGAACCATGGGGCTGGTACTTATGTGAGGTTGTCTTGTCTTCGTGGATCACAAAGGATCTGCACGTGTACTTTATTTACACACAAAACACGAGTGATTTACGAGTTCCCAAGGTCAGCCTGTGCTTTTTTGACGTGCTTCCGGCTGTAGGTACAGTAATAATAATAATAATAATCTTCTATATAAGGTGGGTTGGGGGAACTTCGACACCCTTGCGGTTCGGGGGAAATTCGTCACCCCAAGTTTCTTCTATAATTCAATGCACTTACTAAGCTTTCATCCCTCCAAATAGGCTCTCCCAAGTAACTACAAAATTCCAAACGATAGATGGAACGACCAGTGAAAATACTTGGTACAGCCAGACGCGTCAAATGATCGCATTCTGACTTGACTGCTTTTCTCGTCTGCTTCATAACTTCACGTGTCTTTTGCCGGTAAAGTCCCAACTTCACGTGTCTTTTGCCGGTAAAGTCCCAACTATCTTTGTATAGTCTTATTTTTATGTTTTTGAATGAAATCAAATATATTAAGGGTCTTAAACATAAACATGACTTTATTTTAAAGTTTAAATGTTTCTTTAGCGATGGCACACATCAAAACACTGCATAAACACGAAATTACTGAGGGTGACGAAGTTCCCCCGACCAAAAATGTACATGGGGGAAATCCGTCACCATCAACAGGGGAAATTCGTTTTAAGAGTAAACTAAGAAGTCGAAATATTCTAACACTAAAATAGCCTTCCAGGATGGTTCTACCATAGACACACTCACATTCCCAGACTGGTCGATTTGCTTAGCTTAATGAATACACACAAAAATAACCTGTTGTTTTAAGCTCAGTTTTGCCTGAAACAGTCTTCTTCATTCAGAGAGAGAGAGAGAGAGAGAGAGAGAGAGAGAGAGTTGTTTAATCACACATGTTAGATAAAAATAAAGAAGAAATCTGACCTACAGTTTGTAGCACATCACATTTAAGGCACTGAAACCATGAAAACAAATACTCTCAAGCCTAGTGACGAAGTTCCCCAGGTGGTGTCGAAGTTCCCCCGAAGGGGGTGACGAAGTTCCCCCGAAGGTGTCGAAGTTCCCCCAAACACACTCACTTGTTCTCAGAACGATTTTCAATGCACATTTATGAGGTTAAAGTCGCAGTTTCATTGAAAGCAGGTCTGCGATTGGTTAAAGTATCCGTTGGCATTAAGCATGTTTCTCTCACGTGAACACGAAAAGGCGGGCAGCATGTGAAGTCAACACGCTAGTGGACGCATGCACGCAGTGTCGAAGTTCCCCCAACCCACCTTAATAAGCGGCTAGCGTCTGTGTGTGTGTCTGTGTGTCAGGGGTTGGCGTCCAAACGAGTCAGCCGATTGCCACCAAATTTGCCATGAGCCTAGAGGGACACTTGGGGGAGAACATAGGCAATAAAGAAACAAAATAAAGTCTTTCAAGTTTGGTGAAATCATACAAAAGAAATGGCAATATTAAAAGAGCGAGCCGATCGAGACAAGGGAAGTCAGTAGTACAGGAACGAACACTGGTGATCTTTTGTGATGTCATTTTCTTTCAAACTCACGTCACTCAAAATCTGACGTAGGTTACGCATCCCACGCAAGCACGGCACGCGCCCCAAACAAACGCACGCACAAGATCGAACAGTGATCTTTTGTGATGTCATTTTCTTTAAAACTCACGTCACTGAAAATCTGACGTAGGTTACGTCATCCATACACGCCCGCCGTGTGTGTGTGTGTGTGTGTGTGTGAGAGAGAGAGAGAGAGAGAGAGAGAGAGAGAGAGAGAGAGAGAGAGAGGGGGGGGGGGGGGGGGGTCGGAAGACATAGAGAGAGAGAGGGGGGGGGGGGGAGTGGGGTCTGTTAACTCGGGAACCAAGCCAATGATACGTCTTGTTTGTTTATGGAAAGAAGACATCGACTTTACTCAGTAACCCCATCCAGAGGTATATATGTGTGTATAAAAATTAATAAAAAGTAATAAAGGAATTTAAAATAACAAACCAACCAACAAGTAAGAAGAAGAAGAACACTTATAGTGTTGTGATGAATTTTATTTTGTATTTTTGTGGGTTTTTTATGAAGATGAAGATGAGAATGAGTATGAAAAGTGAGGTGAAGCAATGGTTGATCTTTAGTTTATATCATTGTGAGATTGTTGTCAGGTGTGGTGTATGTGAGTGTTGTGTATGGTTGTTGTGGTTTTGCTGTAGGGTGTTTGAAGTGTGATGAGAATGTTGTGGGTGCAGGTGCAGATGTGAATAATTTGTGTGTATGTGTAGATAAGGGTGGTGTAGATATGGTTGTGGGAGGTAGTGGTATGGGTGTATGGTTAATAGTGTTGCAGGTGATGATGTAGATTGTATGCGAACAAGTTTAGATCTGTAGTTGTGTGTGCTGAGGTGTGTTCTGGTTTAGATCTGTAGTTGTGTGTGCTGAGGTGTGTTCTGGTGTCATGAATCTTTAGTGTATATCATAGTGAGTTTGTTGTCTGGTGTGGTGTATGTGGGTGTTGTGTATGGTTGTTGTGGTTTTGCTGTAGGGTGTTTGAAGTGTGATGAGGATGTTGTGGGTGCAGGTGTAGATGTGAATGTGAATAATTTGTGTGTATGTGTAGATGAGGGTGGTGTAAATATGGTTGTGGAAGGTAATGGTATGGGTGTATGGTTAGTGGTGTTGTAGGTGTGTTGATTAGTGTTTGTCAGTGTGAGTATGTGTTGCTTTCGGAGGTGTTTGTAAAAGTGGTTGGCGAGGGCGTGTGTATGGGTGTGTAGTTGGATTTGGGAGCAGAGTTCTTTTTGAGTGTGGTGGGGGTAGGAGTGGTCTGTGCGTTGTGGCATGTGTGGGTGTACGGTGTTCGGAGTATGATGAGGATGTTGTGGGTGCAGATGCTGATGAGGGTTTGAATGATGTGTATGTGTGTGTGGATGCAGATGTGGAGGATGTTGTAGGCAGGGGTTTCGATGAGCTTGTATGTGTGGATGAGAGTGGTGGTGCGGTTGGAAGAGATGTGGAGGTGTGTGAGCGTGGTGTATGTGGTGCAGATGTTGATGTAGAGTGTATGCGGACAGGTTTAGATGTATATGTAGATCTAGGTGTGGATTTGTTTGTTGCACGTGTATGTGTGGATGAGGGTAGTGATGCTGTTGGAAGAGGAGTAGATGTGGAGGTGTGTGGGCGTGGTGCAGGTGTTGATGTGGTTTGTATGTGGACAGGATGAGGTGGAGGTGGTGTGGATGAAGGTGCGGGTGTAGGTGTAGGTGCGTGCAGGTGTGGTGGCAGGGGTGTGTTGTTGGTGCATGTGTCCAGAAGTGTCATGTGTGGTGTATGATTTTGTGAGATTTTGTCTTTAAGTATTTGTGTTTGGTTGTCTGTGAGTGTTGTTGTGTTGAGGAGTGTGTATGCTTGGTTGCAGTGGTGTAGTTGGAGATCCATTATTCTGTGTATGAGTGTGCTTTTTATGCGTTGGTTAATGTCGGTGAAGAGGTTGCTCATGAAGTGGGGTGTGGAGCCTGGGAGTGTGAGGTGCGGTGCGTAGGTGAGTTGTGCTGGGAGTGTGTAGGGTGAATGAATGTCTTTAATGATTTGATCCAGTTGATGTGCTATGTATAGGTGTTGTAATGCTGTGTCTGTATCTGTATTTGTAGTGTGCATGTCCATGGGTGTGTCAAATTCGCGTGTGATGATATCTATGTCTTCATTTGTGAGTGTGTATTCTGTATTTGTGTCTGCTGTGTGTGTTGTGGTGTGTGTTGAGTGTCCTGTTTGTGTGTCTGTGATGAGGCTAGTTGTGTGTGTTGCGGTGTGTGATGAGGTCTGATCTGGTGTGATGAAGATGTCAATGTCAAGCGATGATGATAATGATGATGAAGATGGAAGTATGATGTTGGTGGGTGAAGGTGAAGTCATTGCTGTGGACAGAAGAATAAGTAATTTGGTTAATATGGTTTTTTGTCTTAATTGTGGGGAGATGAGATATGGTAAAAGAGAAGAGGGGGGGGGGAAGGGGGGGGGGGTGGAAAATATTTATAAGGGGGAGAGGTGAAAAAAAGGAGGGTACCCATGAAAGTCTTGACCGTAGCGGGACGCGTTTCGCCGGACTTTCGCCGGCTCATCAGCCGCTTTTGGTAAAGACAGGAGGGATTGCAGGGTAAGGAAGGAGGGAAGTAGGAATAATTATTTGTGGTATAAATTTAAGGTGTGACAATTGAATCGTTGACTTATTAATCCTATGTGGAAGTTTGTAACTGTAGAAAGGAATAAATACTTACTGGCTGGATTTGTAGGGATATTGATGGTGGTTGAATATAGAAGGAAGTGAGGTGGAGGGAGACTTGTTAGGCAACTGAAAAGATGCAAGACGTGAGATAACAAATTGACTTGATTTTAGAAGGTAGGTCTGTTTTGATTTTGGTTATACGGTATGATTTCTTTTTTTCTTTCTGGAAAAAGTTCGATGTGTTCTTGTGTTTCATTTATGATAAGGGGTGTGAGGTACTTACATGAGGAACACGTGAGAAGAAAGGAGCCAGTGAAAAGGATGGAAGTTGTAAAGGTGGCGAGGGCGAGTATCTGAAAAAGGTATGAGAAGAAGGATAAGGTGATGGGAATATAAGTTGATTTTTAGTGTTTTGAGAAGTCCTTTCAAATTCTTTGACAACACGGGCTTGGCCTGTGGTCTACTTCTCTACTAATGCGCATGTTAGTTGTCAGCTGTTTAGGGCGACGTGAATCGGTTCGCGGTGCCTGCGGTTATTGGGGGTGATACTGGTCGACTCATACGCCTATGTGTTTCAATTATGATAAGGGGTGTGAGATACTTACATGAGGAACACGTGAGAAGAAAGGAGCCAGTGGAAAGGATGAAAGTTGTAAAGGTGGCGAGGGTGATTATCTGAAAAGGTATGAGAGGAAGGATAAGGTGATGGGAATATAAACTGATAATTGATGCACTTAGTTTATGAAACAGTGCCTATCATGAAAGCCACACAACCACTGCCAGTGAAAGTGTTTCACATAAATGTTAACCTATGCATGCATTTTTCATCTTGTATACATGTCAGATGTATGGTAATTTTTATATTATAACTTAAACTCTACTATGCAGAAACATCAACTACCTATGAGAAACACTAGGCTCCCTGGCTGATAAACCATTAGATCAGTTCCAGTGCTCCGGCAAAAGTAACACTAGTAATGGGAAGAGAATCAACATCATGTACACACAGCTAACAGTAACACAAGTTTACACACCACACAGCAATACTCTTCCACACCTGACAATGACACCATACCTTTCTTCAGTCCTCATGTTCAGTGTCAGCCGATGACTGTCAACACACTACCCCATGATCTTGGTCAGCAGTCCTTCTTCAAGCTATCCTTGTTGCTTTGGTTTCACTTTCTGGGGTGATTGAGAGCCTAAAGTTGGTAAAACACGTGAATCTTTAGTTGATTTTGATAGATCTATTACTTGGGACTTTTGAAGTAACCGCCAATTATAAATACTACATTGGTTCAGTCGATAATCCATGATCAAAATTCCTACAGACCTTAGATGTATACAGATACCACTTCTTGAAAACAATCACATTATAAAAAATAAAATAATAATAAAAGCAAATCAACAAATGAGGGGTGACGCTTCCGAACTGAAGTTCAGCTCTACTGCTGATTTCTTCGATCGTCGGATCTACTCACCGAAAACAATTATTCACATTTGGGCTTCTGATGTGTGTAGACTTGAATCTACACAGGTATGTGTCCTGTTTTTCAAGTATGATACGCGTAACAGAAGTCGATTTGTGCGGACTGCCACACAGTTTACAACGTATCGGGTCCGCTTCACAGAAAAGAAGTTAATTATCTACTACTGCTTACGCTAAATAAAGCCAACAATGGCACAATCACGTACCACGTCGTTGTAGAGGATGCAAACATTTCTTGCAAACGTCAACGATGCATATATAGTACTCCATTTTCCATAGAAAACAAACATGCAGCTCCGAGGGGTTGCAAACATGCAGCCATTTGCATTTTGAATCGGTTGTCCCATTCACGGTGTTGTGCCGTATATGGACAGAAAGGGGCGTGGTCTTTGGTGATAGATTCGAAACGAAGGTCAATGTTCGAAAACGATTTTTGGCGTCTAGGCTTAAATAGCGCCACTCGCCAGCCTCGAAAAGCAATTTGCCCCCAATATTATGGGGTCAAAGCACGTAACCATCACAATTTCAATCATGTAGCCAACACGCATCACACTTCGCCCAAAATCCTGAGTTAGGAACTATGGCTAGAGGTACGACCTCGACCGATTAGCCACGTGACTGGGGTTAGGGTCTGTGTAAAGTAGAGTGTGTGTGTGTGTGTGTGTGTGTGTGTGTGTGTGTGTGTGTGTGTGTGTGTGTGTGTGTGTGTGTGTGAGAGAGAGAGAGAGAGAGAGAGAGAGAGAGAGAGAGAGAGAGAGAGAGGGGGGGTGGAAGACAGAGAGAGAGAGAGGAGAGTGTTTTGCGAACAACAGGTGCTGAGGAAAGTTAGTTCCATCTTATCTAACTGTCACCACATTTTATTCCCCGAGTTTGAGTCTCTGCCGTCAGGTCGTCGCTATCGCTGCCCAGCATGTAAGACAAATAGACGGAAACTTTCATTTGTTCCCGTTGCCGTCCGTCTACTGAACAATCTGTGATAAATACGGCGTGTGTGTGTGTGTGTGTGTGTGTGTGTGTGTGTGTGTGTGTGTGTGTGTGTGTGTGTGTGTGTGTGTGTGTGTGTGTTGCTGCTGTTGAATAAGTGTGATAATTACAATGAAGTATTAGTTGTGTGTGTGTGTGTGTGTGTGTGTGTGTGTGTGTGTGTGTGTGTGTGTGTGTGTGTGTGTGTGTGTGTGTGTGTGTGTGTGTGTTGCTGCTGTTGAATAAGTGTGATAATTACAATGAAGTATTAGTTGTGTGTGTGTGTGTGTGTGTGTGTGTGTGTGTGTGTGTGTGTGTGTGTGTGTGTGTGTGTGTGTGTGTGTGTGTGTGTGTGTGTGTTATGGTTAATAATCTGAACTTTTTTCTTTTTTTTTAATTATTTGATTTTAATATGCTCTTATATCTTTTATAATATTTTGTCATAATGAGTTATTGAGCCCGTCCGAAGATGAATTGCCCCTTGTGGGATAAATAAAGTGTTTTGACTTGACTTGACTTGACTTGAGTGGGGTGGGGAGAAAAAAAAGAGACTCACGGACACACATGAACAAGACACACACGTACATAGTTTACCAAACAAGAGAGAGAGAGACGGGGGGGGGGGGGGGGGGGTGATGCCCGACTGAAATTTTACGTGTTTCTTTCACGCCGTCGCCGCCCGCCTACAACCTTGAAGGTATGTTTTTTCCCCTTAGGCAATAAAGAAACAAAATAAAGTCTATCAAGTTTGGTGAAATTAATTCTGAATTTAGTTTTGCCACAAATAGTGTTTGAAATATGATATATCAAGTAACAACAAGTAAACTGGTATACATGTATACCCGAGCGAAGCCGGGTACTCTGCTAGTAATAATAATAATAATAAATTGCTTTTATATGGCGCAGTATCCCAGCAGACGCTGGCTCAGAGCGCTCTACAATGCCGTCGAAACTGTGTTAGCACATTCACTGAAGAATGAATTTTCCATTCTGAGGTGCTTGCTCGGCGTTAAGCCCTAACTAACTAACTAACTAACTAAATAACTAACTAACTAACTAACCAGCTAACTAACTAACTAACTCCATTCTGAGGTTATCATGGGTGTTTGTCATCATTGTCCTTATCATCGTCACATACACCGTGTGTATATATTTGTACACTATATGTTATACACAAACGTTTTCATTTCAACTCTTTGTATGCTCAGTAAATAGCCCGTTTGCAAAAAGTTTAAACCATAGGAACACTTTTTTTTAAAGACTGCACTGATTGCCTTCCTGCCTAAGTTAATACCACCATGTGAAAACGAACAGCAGCGCGCGCGCACGTACGTGTGTGTGTGTGTGCGTGCGTGCGTGCGTGCGTGCGTGCGCGCGTGCGTGCGTGCGCGCGCGCGCGCGCGTGTAGAAGAGGGGAGAACCGGCAACAATAACAACAAAACAGACAAAATAACATGAAATTTGGACAAACAACATTGTAGTACGGGGCCGTTACTCCTCGTTTCTTTTATGATTGCAGGTCGAGCCTGTGTGGTCACGGTATCGGAGTGGAGACGGACCACTCGCAGTTGATCGGCACTGTCTGCTAGATCTTCTGCTTTCCGTACCGTACCGACACTGTTCGGACCATTGGCCTCTTGACACAGTAAACGCTTTGACAGCCGTGCTCTTTCACTCTGTCGTGTGTGTGTGTGTGTGTGTGTGTGTGTGTGTGTGTGAGAGAGAGAGAGAGAGACGGGGGATAGGAGGGTGGGGGGGTGGGTGGAGTCCTTTTCCACCCTTTAGGGTGATATCAAAGACGGGGCAACGAGAAAAAGGCCAGCACAAATATTTGGCCCCAGCCGGGATTGGAACTTACGACACGACACAGCATTGAGAATCCAGAGGGAGAGAGAGAGAGAGAACCATTTTCCTATCTCTATTGGCGTTTAGGTGTCATGAACCTTCTAACGTGTCCGAGTTCATGAATACTCACACACACAAGCATACACTCATACACTCGCAATTACTCGCACCAGCACATACAAGCAAGACACACGCACTCAGTCGTACACTCTACACGAGAACAATGAACATTTTTTCACATTTACTAGTAGCACGAACAGATACAACACAACATAAAGTGCACAGTTGGCGCGTTACAGCCTGTCACTGTTGCCAACAGTGTCTTTACATATTTGCCACTGGCATAACGGGTGACAGTCCTGGGGCGACCATAGTCGAGGTAGCGCTGAACCTCCTCCGTAGCGTTGTGGAGCCACAGCCGGGCGCCAGCTCTTGCAGCTTGAGAGCCTTGGGTCTTACACCGCTGCGCTCAGCCAGACACCCATCTTGCAGGCGTGTCTTGGTCCCTGCCCATGTCCCAGACCATTTTCAACGGACTCGAACCGCTGCGGACCGCGGACTCGAACCTGTCTCCGCCAGCCGCTCCGCTTCGTGGCGCGTCTCAAGAGGGAGTGATAGCCTGCACTCACTGTATCCCTAACATAACCTGCATGAGTAGTGTTCACATACTAGCGGTTACTTGCATGAGAAGTGTCCCGGCACGAGGCACACACGCCCTTACAAATGCTCGTGCCGCTCAGGTGTCCAGGCACGAGGCACAGGCACATGCCCTTACAAATGCTCGTGCCGCTCAGGTGTCCAGGCACGAGGCACAGGCACATGCCCTTACAAATGCTCGTGCCGCTCAGGTGTCCAGGCACGAGGCACAGGCACATGTCTTTACAAATACTCGTGCCGCTCAGGTGTCCAGGCACAAGGCACAGGCACATGCCCTTACAAATACTCGTGCCGCTCAGGTGTCCAGGCACGAGGCACAGGCACATGCCCTTACAAATGCTCGTGCCGCTCAGGTGTCCAGGCACGAGGCACAGGCACATGCCCTTACAAATACTCGTGCCGCTCAGGTGTCCAGGCACGAGGCACAGGCACATGCCCTTACAAATACTCGTGCCGCTCAGGTGTGCACGCAGGACACAGTTCAACCGGTGATAGTTAAAGATCTTCTGCTCTGTAATTGTTGATATTAACAGGTTAACTGACAGTGAAATTATATGTCAATTGGCTCTTGACATTAGGGTCATGAAGTAAATATGTACTTATTTTTTTAGGCATCAGATATAGTGGTTACGGCGAAACTGTGACAGAGCTGTCTGTGCACTGCACACAGTGGCCGAGGTTTTGATGGGGAAAAAATCTCTATCAGAAGCTGTTCACCAACAACACTGAAGATCTTTAACCATGTCCAACTATACACAGAGATAACAGAAAACGTGCGCGCGTCCTCGTGTTCTGCAACACGAAGAATTCCGGTCAGTTATAAGTCGCACCCTTCAGATTCAGGCACCGACTTTCAGGCAGGCCAAGAGACTGAGACGGTCACCGGCAATATGATGCGACTTCTGCTGCTGTTGGGCGCCTTGCTGTGTCTGGCTCATGCCAAGAGCGTCCAGCACGTCCACAAACGTGAGCACAAACCACTGCTGTAATTAGGGTGGTTTTTTTTTTATATCTCTTACGTTCAGCGTCTACAATAGAACATTTGTACACATATGCCTTTCGAAACTACTCCTTTTGTTGATTGGAAAATATCATGGGTTTAGGGTACCTAATTAGGTTTTTTTTTATCTCTTACATTCAGCGTCTACAATAGAACATTTTTTTTTGTACACGTATGCCTTTCGAAACTACTCCTTTTGCTGATTGGAAAATATCATGGGTTTAGGGTACCTAATTAGGCTTTTATCTCTTACATTCGGCGTCTACAATAGAACATTTGTACACACATGCCTTTCGAAAGTACTCCTTTTGTTGGTTGGAAAATATCATGGGTTTAGGGTACCCTGGCTTTAAAAAATATCATGATCAGTGGGTCCGAAGAAGCCTGTTTCTACCTTGTGATTTTTAATGAGCCGTGGTGAAAATAGTTCTTGACTACCTGAACCAGGCGGGTGTCTTGCGGCGGCTGCAAGTTTTAAAAAAAATTATGTCTTTGTTTTCCTTGTTTTTCGTTTTCTCTCTCTCTCTCTCTCTCTCTCTAACTACAGCAGTGGTTTTTTTGTTGCTGTTTTTTTTTTTTGTCTTTTTCTTCTTATTATTTGCTTTTCTCTAATCTTTTGTAGTATTAGCAACAGCAAGTTTGCAAACTGACGTAATTTTTTTCTGTCAAAACTTTTACCGTTGAAAAATAAAGTTTCATCATCATCATCATCTCTCTCTCTCTCTCTCTCTCTCTCTCTCTCGTTTCCCAACCTTGGGAACAGACGCCCAGATTCGACGTTGTAAAACACCTAAGATCGGTGGGGAAGACGAAACAGACCACTTTTTTTGCCTCTAGAGCCTCGGCTGGTTCACGTGCACTTAACGTGAGGAGGAAAGGAGATGTGGGATGATGAGGGGGGTCGAGGGTCGGGAGGTCATGGAAGAGATTATGTATGACTGAAAGATGGGAGGGCAAAAGGCGGGCAGTAAACTACGCAACGTCCTGCTGCATGCGGCTCATGCACCCACCTACAGCTGTTGCCGTCTGCCTTTTGGCGGTTTGTTTGCGTAACCGTTTAGAGCATGCTTTCAATGTTACTTAAAACGTCACGCGTGTTTTGTGTGTCTGGGCACACCTTACCGTTGTCTTCTGTTCGTGTGTTTTGTGTGTCTGGGCACACCTCTTTCCGTTGTCTTCTGTTCGTGTGTTTTGTGTGTCTGGGCACACCTTACCGTTGTCATCTGTTCGTGTGTTTTGTGTGTCTGGGCACACCTCTTACCGTTGTCATCTGTTCGTGTGTTTTGTGTGTCTGGGCACACCTCTTACCGTTGTCATCTGTTCGTGTGTTTTGTGTGTCTGGGCACACCTTACCGTTGTCATCTGTTCGTGTGTTTTGTGTGTCTGGGCACACCTCTTTCCGTTGTCATCTGTTCGTGTGTTTTGTGTGTCTGGGCACACCTCTTTCCGTTGTCTTCTGTTCGTGTGTTTTGTGTGTCTGGGCACACCTTACCGTTGTCATCTGTTCGTGTGTTTTGTGTGTCTGGGCACACCTCTTTCCGTTGTCTTCTGTTCGTGTGTTTTGTGTGTATGGGCACACCTCTTTCCGTTGTCTTCTGTTCGTGTGTTTTGTGTGTCTGGGCACACCTCTTACCGTTGTCTTCTGTTCGTGTGTTTTGTGTGTCTGGGCACACCTCTTTCCGTTGTCTTCTGTTCGTGTGTTTTGTGTGTCTGGGCACACCTTACCGTTGTCATCTGTTCGTGTGTTTTGTGTGTCTGGGCACACCTCTTACCGTTGTCATCTGTTCGTGTGTTTAGTGTGTCTGGGCACACCTCTTACCGTTGTCATCTGTTCGTGTGTTTTGTGTGTCTGGCCACACCTCTATCCGTTGTCATCTGTTCGTGTGTTTAGTGTGTCTGGCCACACCTCTTACCGTTGTCATCTGTTCGTGTGTTTTGTGTGTCTGGCCACACCTCTTACCGTTGTCATCTGTTCGTGTGTTTAGTGTGTCTGGCCACACCTCTTACCGTTGTCATCTGTTCGTGTGTTTTGTGTATCTGGCCACACCTCTATCCGTTGTCATCTGTTCGTGTGTTTAGTGTGTCTGGCCACACCTCTTACCGTTGTCATCTGTTCGTGTGTTTTGTGTGTCTGGCCACACCTCTTACCGTTGTCATCTGTTCGTGTGTTTAGTGTGTCTGGCCACACCTCTTACCGTTGTCATCTGTTCGTGTGTTTTGTGTGTCTGGGCACACCTCTTACCGTTGCCATCTGTTCGTGTGTTTTGTGTGTCTGGCCACACCTCTTACCGTTGTCATCTGTTCGTGTGTTTTGTGTGTCTGGGCACACCTCTATCCGTTGTCATCTGTTCGTGTGTTTAGTGTGTCTGGCCACACCTCTTACCGTTGTCTTCTGTTCGTGTGTTTTGTGTGTCTGGCCACACCTCTTACCGTTGTCATCTGTTCGTGTGTTTTGTGTGTCTGGGAACACCTCTATCCGTTGTCATCTGTTCGTGTGTTTTGTGTGTCTGGCCACACCTTTCCGTTGTCATCTGTTCGTGTGTTTTGTGTGTCTGGCCACACCTTTCCGTTGTCATCTGTTCGTGTGTTTAGTGTGTCTGGCCACACCTCACACACACAAAAAACTAAGGCCACAGAGATAACGCTCGTACGGATGTCAGCTAGAGATACAGTTTAGAATAAATCTAGAAATACATGTACTTTTTAGATAATGCCGCACCAAGGACGCCTAAGACCTCTCTCTCTCTCTCTCTCTCTCTCTCTCTCTCTCCCTCTCTCTCTCTCTCTCTCTTATCGTTTTACTGTTGCTTTTAGCTTTGTATCCCGATCCGTTTTCCTTATCAATCTTTAGTCAGTCTTGCGTGTGTGTACTCAATGTGCTTGTGTGTGTGTGTTTGGGGGGGGGGGGGGCGCGCGCGTGAACACATGTCGTGAATTTAGTTTTATCGTAATTAGTTTGTTGTTTTGCTGCTTTTGTTGTGCAGAATTTGTTTTTTTTTTCTGTTTTATTTTTGTAATACAATAGGTTCACTGTGCTGAACATTTTTATCTTATCTAGAGTATACTATATATATTCTATGTGGTTTTCATTTTATGCTTCATATATGTATGTTTGTTCGTCCACCATACCCGAATTTCCTGTTTGGGATAGTAAGGATCTATTTGCATTTGAATTTGAATGTGTCAGTAATTATTGATGATGATGATGATGATGTCTTATAGCTCGCTTAAAAAAATCAATGCACGGCATGCTCGTAGCGCGGGGGGTGGGTGGGGGGGGGAGGGATAAGTTAAAAAGTAAAACGGAAAAAATGGAGGGGGGGGGGGGGAGTGGAGCGGTGTGGAGTCTGTATCGGAACTTCGAGAAAAGATGGGTCTTGAGGTGGCTCCTGAAAGACTCGGTGGAGGTGCTGGATTTCAAATATGGCGGCAAGGCGTTCCACAGAGCAGGGGCAGAGCACTTGAAGGGGCGAGCTCTTAAACGCTTCTTGGTGGTGTTGTCATGAAACCCAGGAATGGACAAGCGGGACTGAGATGAGGAAGGAAGAGTGCGGGATGGAGTATATGAAGGGATGAGCTCAGAGAGATACTGCGGGGGTCTTTCCATGGACACAGGATAACACAAGGGACAGAAGTTTGTGGTCGATGCGAAGTTTGACAGGCAGCTAGTGTTGTTTTGCACATTATTGCTGTGTTGCACATTTGAGGCGAAGTTTGACAGGCAGCAAGTGTTTTGTTGCACATTATTTCTGTGTTGCATGTTTGAGGCGAAGTTTGACAGGCAGCCAGTGTTTTGTTGCACATTATTGCTGTGTTGCACGTTAGAGGCGAAGTTTGACAGGCAGCCAGTATTTTGTTGCACATTATTTCTGTGTTGCACGTTGTAGGCGAAGTTTGACAGGCAGTCAGTGTTGTGTTGTACATTATTGCTGTGTTGCACGTTAGAGGCGAAGTTTGACAGGCAGTCAGTGTTGTGTTGTACATTATTGCTGTGTTGCACGTTAGAGGCGAAGTTTGACAGGCAGTCAGTGTTGTGTTGTACATTATTGCTGTGTTGCATGTTTGAGGCGAAGTTTGACAGACAGCCAGTGTTGTGTTGCACATTATTGCTGTGTTGCACGTTTGAGGCGAAGTTTGACAGGCGGCCAGTGTTTTGTTGCACATTATTGCTGTGTTGCACGTTTGAGACGAAGTTTGACAGGCGGCCAGTGTTTTGTTGCACATTATTGCTGTGTTGCACGTTTGAGGCGAAGTTTGACAGGCGGCCAGTGTTTTGTTGCACATTATTGCTGTGTTGCACGTTTGAGGCGAAGTTTGACAGGCAGCCAGTATTTTGTTGCACATTATTTCTGTGTTGCACGTTGTAGGCGAAGTTTGACAGGCAGCCAGTGTTTGGTTGCACATTATTGCTGTGTTGCACGTTGTAGGCGAAGTTTGACAGGCACCAGTGTTGTGTTGCACATTATTGCTGTGTTGCACGTTAGAGGCGAAGTTTGACAGGCAGCCAGTGCTTTATTGCACATTATTGCTGTGTTGCACGTTAGAGGCGAAGTTTGACAGGCAGCCAGTGCTTTATTGCACATTATGGCTGTGTCGTACGTCTGTACAGGTGGATCCGCGTGTTACGGGGATCTGGGCTGCTTCAGCAACGATGCTCCATTCTTCAGCCTGTACCGCCCTCTGTCCCTGCTGCCGCAGTCTCCGCAAACCATCAACCCCAAGTTCACGCTCTACACACGCGAGGACGCCACCAGGGGGCGCTTGCTGCACGCCGGGGACGTGACGTCCTTGAACTCGTCGACCTTCAACCCCAACAGACCCACCAAGTTCGTCGTGCACGGTTTCATCGACAACGGCGTCCTGGCGACTTGGATGAAAGTAATACGATACAGGGTTTGATGAAGTAAGGTTTGATGAAGTAATACAATTTATAAACGATATGCTCTGAAAGGAATGTTCCCGAATACACAAAGGTGTGCGTATATGTACGCACAAAACTCTTGAAATAATTGACCCACAACAATTGACCCGCAGGGGGACGCACGTTTTTGCGCGTCTTTTGTAAGCGTGCGGGTTCCTAGCCTTTTCGATTCGCTCTGGCTGACACGCTACAATTCACATCTCTCCTACTTGAATACTTTTGTAAAAAAATAAATAAATAAATAAATAAAATAAAATAAAATAAAATAGAATAAAAAGCGAACGGATTTGACTTTGACTTTGAGACTCTATACCAAAAGACAATGGTCCCCCCTTAAAATTTACAAAAAGGACCCTCAAAAATATGGAGAAAGAGAGGGTCCCAAGGACCCTTTTATTTTCGAATCACAGGGAACACTGTGACAGGACTGTATATAGCGGATAATATGTATCGGAATGTGCGTGGGTTTTTGATAGGGTCTAAAAGTAAATGATGAGTCTCTCTATCGTATCGGTCATATCCTGTCGTGGTTTCACTGTTCCCGACGAACTTCTCATGCACGCAGTGCCCTGACATGTGCTATAATCAGTACTTCACGCAAAAACCGCTGTGAATAAATCACACATGTTGGTTCTCTCGGGACATTTGATCTGTCAACATGTCTAAGTAAGAGGACATGCTTGTGTCACTTTGCAGGAGATGAAAGATGAGTTCCTGAGGCAAGGTGACTACAACGTGGTTCTGGTTGACTGGGGTCACGGTTCGCTGGCTCTCTACGGTCAGGCGACGGCCAACACGCGTGTTGTGGGAGCCATGATAGCGCAGCTGATCAACTTCATGAAGGTACGGGCTAGTTAGTAAATGTGCGCGTCAGTTTGAGTGAGTGTTTGACCGGGCTGTTCATCAGTCTGGGAGTACGACGTATTCGTTATCACTTTGGTTGCCATAGTCCCAGATACCGTGTGTATGTATTTGTACAATATAATACATATACACAAACGCTATCTTTCTCTTTGTATGGTCAGTATAACCCGCCTATCCAAAGAGTTAAATAAAGGGTACCCTTTTGTGTATTTTTTTTTTTTTTTTTACAGAAAAAATATCTTAAGCGTTTTATACACTGTATAGATTTAAGAGCGACTATTTCTGTTTTGTGTGTGCGTGTGTGTGTGTGTGTGTTAGAACCGGTTTATTGCCTGCAGTCACTCCTCAGTTAATGCACCCATGTAAAAAGTAAAAGCCGTGTGTGTGCGTGTGTGCGTGCGTGCGTGCGTGTGCAGGACACGACCGGAGCCCGCCCAGAGGACATGCATGTTCTGGGACACAGTCTCGGGTCCCACGTGGCCGGCTATGCCGGAGAGAGAGTCAGATACCTCGGCAGAATCACAGGTTGGCCCGAATCTACACACAAACAAAATGAAAAGCTTGACTGCGGTTGTGGAGGGGTTTTAAATAACCGAGTCCCTTCTACAGAATTTTGCAGATAAGACGTTGGGTTTTTTTTTCTGTAGGGGAGCCGGGATAGCCGAATGGTAGAGCGTTGGACTTTCAATGCTCGGGTCGTGAGTTCAAATCCAGGCTGGGGCCAAATATTTGTGCTGGCCTTTTTCTCGTTGCCCCGTTTTTGATATCACCCATACCTGGTGGAAAAGAACGTTAAGACCTCTTGTTTTGCAGGGGTGATCTTCCATTGCTTCTACGTATACCGGGGTAAAAAAAAAAAAAAAAAAAAAACCCGCGTAGAAATATAATGTTAAACACAACGGCTCACGTGACAATGTGCTATATGTGTGATGTTGCCCTTGTGTGTAGGCCTCGACCCAGCGGAACCGTATTTCCAGAACACGGACAAGGCCGTGAGACTGGATCCGACCGACGCTCTCTTTGTGGATGTCATACACTCGGATGGTGCCAGCTTCTACAGCACGAAGCTGGGTAAACTGGCGTATCACTGTCGTCGTCGTTGTTGTTGTTGTTGTTGTTGTTGTTGTTGCAGTTGTTGTTTTTGTAGTTGTTGTTGTTGTAGCAATAGTAGTTGTCGTTATTGTTGTTGATGTTGTCGTTGTTGTTGTAGTTGTCATCGTAGTTGTTGAAGAAGTTGTAGTTGTTGCTGTTGCTGTTGTTGTTGTTGTAGGCGTTTCTGGGCTGAATACTCCCAGGGCCGAGAGGGTTGTGTGTGAGAGGGCCGAGAGCGTTGTTACAATCTCAAGTTTCGAGCAACAAGAATTTGGCAGACTGAGGGGAGCTGACTATGGCTTAAGATAATCCCCAGTTTTCCATAGCTTTAGAAGTTTGTTCATAGTCAGCAGTGACGACATTTTTGGAAGGCGGGGGCTTCTGTTTCTGTTCCTGCGTTTTGAATACAGATAAAAGACTAGCTGGCAGGGGCGCCGGAACCGGGGGGGGGGCAGGGGGGGGGCAGCTGCCCCCCCTGTACCCAAGCAGGGGGGGCAAGAGTATCTTTTTGCCCTCCCTGGAAAATCAGGTGACTATGGCAAGAGGGGGGACAAAGCCATGGTCTTGCCCCCCCCCCCCTTCCCCTTCCCGCCCCCCTCCCCCTACCCCTCTTCCTGCTCTCTCCCTCATCCCACCCAACAGAGAACTCAGTTTAGCCGTTGCATGAAATATCAAAACGACTTGGCAGAAAGTCGTCTGATATTCACCCCCCCCCCACCCCCCTTCCCGTTTTTCACTTTCTTTGGGCAACGTCCTACCTTTCAGTGGCTCCCTGGTTCGTAAAGGTTTTTGTCTGCGCAGCATCTGAACGCACCCCCCCCCCCCCCGCCCCTTTTCACTTTCTTCGGGCAACGTCCTTCTTTCACTGGCTCACTGGTTCGGAAAGGTTTTTGTCTGTACAGCATCTGAACGCCGCCCCCCCCCCCCCCCCCCCCCCGCTTTTCACTTTCTCCGGGCAACGTCCTTCCCTTCACTGGCTCTGGCTCTGAGATTCTGCCCCCCCCTCCCCCCAACATCTTCCGGCGCCCCTGGCTGGTCATAGATAAATTCTACGTATGCGAGAGCTGCGTGCAAAGAGACAAGGAAAATGAAAATCTGAGGCTTATAAAAACTCTTCAAACTGTTGTATCGAACTAACAATGTTGCGCGTCAAATCTCGTCTCGCGCAGGTTTGGGTATGAGCCAGGCATGCGGTCACGTGGACTACTACCCCAACGGTGGTCACGATCAGCCAGGCTGCGAGAAGGGGCCCGTACAACACCTGGCTGAGAACGGCTTGTATGAAGGTACATTCAACCAGAATTCAAACGGAGAAGGATTTCGTAATAAATGGACAAATGAATAAATAATTAATAAATAATAGATCAATAAATAAATACTGCACACGGTGACATTTTGGAACTTTGTGGCAAAAAAAAAAAAAAAATAAAATAAATATTAATACACGGTGGCATTTTCTAATGTGGCTACCATTTACGATAGAAACCGTTTGTGAATTCTTGTCCTCGGCTTTAGGCGCACGATAGTAGGCCAATATATTAGCGATGTCGTAACTCAAGTAGCTGATGCTTCTTGGGGCACCAATAAAGCGAATGTTAGTTGGCAGTAACCCAGTTCCGGGACCGTTGCTTCTCCCTCCCCTGCGACTACGTCCAAATCGGGCTAACCGAGACCGAGCCGAGTTAAGTGATACCTAAGAAGGAAAAAAAACGAAAATACTCGGTGACAAGGAAAGTGGACAGTTGCGAACAACTTTGAGGTCCCCGTGTTATTTCACAGTGTACACAGAAGCGATGAAAACTGTCGCATTCACCAGCACGGTACATTTTCAGCCTGTTTAGAGAGTATTGCCTGCATGAGTTGTCTCCCTTGCCGCAACAAGCACGCATTTTTTGTGGCAAAGCACAACAAAGCTCCCGCGAAAAATGCATGCTTGCTGCGGGTCTGTGTATGCTCGAGGGCCAACTCATGCAGGAAATAATCTCGAAACAGGCTGAAAATGTACTGTGCTGTTGAATGTGACAGTTTTCACTGCTTCTGTGCACACTGTGAAATAACACGGGGACCGGCTTAAAAGTTGTTCGCAACTGTCCACCTTGTCACCGAGTATTTTTGTTTTTTTCCTTCTTAGGTATCACTTAGCTCGGCTCGGTCTCGGTTAGCCCGATTTGGACGTCGTCGCAGGGACCTAGAGAAGCGACGGTCCCGGAACAGGGTTGAGGTGGCAGTGCCTTGCGTGTGGAAATCCAGACCATGACTTTATGACACGGACTCGCTGGGTTGTGTGTGTGTGTGTGTGTGTGTGTGTGTGTGTGTGTGTGTGTGTGTGTGTGTGTGTGTGTGTGTGTGTGTGTGTGTACACCAGGCACCAGAGAGTTCGTGGCCTGCAATCACATGCGGTCATACCATCTGTTCATTGACTCCATCAACAGTCACTGTCCGTTCGAGGGGTACCGTTGTTCAAGCGAGGATGAATTCAACGTAAGCTATATTGATCAGCTTCATTTTTGCAGGGAAGGGGGGTGTTGTTGTTGTTGTTTGTTTGTTTGTTTGTTTGTTTGTTTTTTTAAGCCAAAGTGGAACATGAGGCTGACTGGGTTTCATCCATGCTTATTGCTTGCCGTTTTGATTTTGTTGAACTTTAAAAAAAAAAAAATCCAAACTGCTGCGTTTTGTGTCGTCGATACGTGAGAAGATGAAACCACTGCTTTTACGCACAGTGACATCAAGCATACATTTTTAAGTTTCAACAGAAGGCAATCAACAACAAAAATCGACAGGACTGGCTAGAAGTTTGACCAAAAAAATCAGGGTTTGTATATCTTCCCCAAAACACTTGCCCTTGACACAGGTGTGTTGGTCCGATCAGCTACAGGGGACTCAGTTTGTGAAAAAGTTATTTCCCCCTAGTAATTCTTATGTAACTACTAAAGGAGGTAATTATACCTGTGGTCCTTTGTTTTATTATGAGTGTGTGTGTGTCCATTTTGCTTGTTTAACGTTCATTTACGGCAGGCCGGAAACTGTATGCCATGTTCGGGAGAGGGCTGTGGCTATATGGGAATGCACGCCGACCGAGTCAAGCCGGCGAACCGGCGCAGCACAAACAAGTACTTCCTCAAGACGGGCGACCACTCACATTACTGCAGTAGGTTGATAAACAAGTGCTTTTGATTCGCAGCCCGCTAGCTCAGGCGCAGAACTTGAAAATGACGTATATTCGTACACGCCAAAACAAGTGAAAACATTTGAAACTATTGAAATACTAAAAGGAATTTGTTTGGAAGAAAAGGAATCACTGATGTAAATTTGAAGAAAAATATGCTGTGAAATCGAGGAATATTACTCACTCCACCTGTTTGTTTGTTTGTTTGTTTTGACTCTGTGTTCACGTTCTGTCTCGATGTGTTTTGTAATGAGATTGTGCCTGTGAAAGCTTGAATACAACAACCAATTACAAACCACGTTATTCACCGAACGACATTAATTTTTGTTAATCTTCAACTTGACGCTGGCTGGGGCCAAATACTTGTTCTGGCGTTTGTCTCGTTTCCCCGTCTTTGATATCACCCATACTTAGGCCCTTGGCTCCACGTGGAGCATAGGCCATCGACAACCCTTCGCCATCGCACTCTGTTCTGGGCTAGTCTTGCCACTCCAGTCCAGTTGGTCCTCTGCTTACATAGCTCTGCCTCAGTGTCCCGCCTCCAGCTGTTGCGAGGCCGGCCTCTCTTCCTTTTCCCCTGCGGGTTCCATGTCAGGGCTTGGCGTGTGGTGCTGGATGCTGGCTTCCTGAGGGTGTGTCCAATCCAGCCCCACTTCCTCCGCAGGATCTGCTTGGATATCACCCATACGTGGTGGAAAAGGACGTTAAACTCCCAAACATCCATCCACCCCGCCCATTAAGTTGACGATAGAGGTTTTTGTCGTTGTCGTTTGCGTCGTTGTCCTCATCTATCGTGTTCTTCTTCAGGATATCACTATAAGGTGGCGGTGACTTTTGCACATCCCACTGGCAGCAAACAGGAGAGGGGGAAAGTGTACCTGCAGCTGACAGGAACCAGTGGGCAGACCCAACAAATCTCCGTTAACGATGAGTACGTGATCGCTCCGGCGTAGGGACACAAACTGACCGCGGGGTCATGTTTGGTGTTTATTTGAGGTAGAATGTAAGGCGCCTAGAGCTCGCCTCCCGGGGATAGGCGCCCTATAAATATTATTATTATTATTAGTAGTATTACCCTGTTTGGCGAGTGTGCTAGTCTGTAGTGAGTTTTGTTGTCTTTTGTTGGCTAGATGTACATTTCACCGCCCATCGCACAATGGAGGTGTTGGTGTTTTTGTTTTTGATTTTGTCTGTACATATTCGTGTGGACATATCACCGACCATCACATGATGCAGGTGTTTTTTTGTTTTTTTTTTTTTTTTTTGTCTATTTAGCTGTTATTCCCCATCAAGCTGTGGTAAGCTTATACCGACGAGTATTTTGATCCAAGACGCAAATCAGCCCTGAGTTTAGCGGCCTTCGCTAAAGCTCAGGGTTGATTTGCGTCTTGGATAAAAATACTCGTCGGTATACCACAGCTTGATGGGGAATAACAGCTAATTATGCGGACATATCACCGGCCATCTGCTTTGGAAATGTTTAGCCCATCAAATTTGAAAAATAAGTGCAATTCTAAATTCCGAAACTTAAATAGCTGAGCTGACCCTTCGCACCACATGATTGTAGTGTGTTTATGTCCAGTGTGTGAGAGAATGCGTGTGATTCACGTGAGCGTGCGTGTTGGGTTCAGTTCGCGGCGCTTTGAGCCGATTCATGAAATTGGGTAAAGCGCCTATACAATACTCATTATTATTATTATTTTGGTTTTTGTCTGTACATGGTTTGTACATATCACCGGGATCCACATGATGCAGGTGTTTTTGTTTTTTTTTGTTTTTTGTTTTTTGTTTGTTTGTTTGTTTGTTTGTTGGGTTTTTTTTTGTCTGTGGATGGTTATGTGTACATATCACCTGCCATCACATGATGCTTATCTTTTTTTTATTCTGTGTATAGCTACGTGTACATCTCACCGGGACAGACCTACACCTACATACTGACGTCAGCCACCCAGCTTGGTGAGGTTCAGAGCGTGACGTTCAAATGGGATCACGACTCTACGCTGCTGAACGTTGGATCCTGGAACGTTCTGGGTCTTCGTCACCCCAAGCTCTACCTCGACAGGATCCAAATCCTGAACGGGGAGTCACGGGCAACGTGAGTTCTGTTGACATTCTGTCTTCGCTTCAGAGCATAGTCTCTTGACCAAGCCGGTAACAGAACTATGGCTTGTGGTCAGATACGTACGTTATGGAAACTACAGCAAAGTGCAAATTCAAGCGAGTTAAAGGGTCTTCCGATTCCCTATACCTTCGGTGTTTACAATCATACAGCGTATAGCCTAGTAATCTTAAGTAACTTTTGGCCAAAACAGTGTTGCAGTTCTGGCTTATGATCAAATACGTTGGCAACAGAACCTTGGCAAACTGAAACCTCATGGCGAATCAAAGCCGCCTAGACATTCCTTCAATCAGTCCAGTAAAAACTAGAAAGAAGCGTTCGGTCTTTGCATCAGAGCATGGTCTGGAGTAACACTTGACAAGCCAGTAATAGGACGTCTGGTTTGTGGTCCGGATACCTCCGTTACAGAATTCACGGCGAGTGAAAGGGGTCCTCTGCTTCTGCTGACTCTCGGTAAACGACAACAGCAACATGAACTATGATAAACTAACATACTGTGTGGATGGACGGACAGACAGACACACGGACATCGCGTACAGACTTTCTTTTCAAGAGTCCCCTTTCGTGCCAAACAACCGACTGGCGCGAATAAATACTCGAAGACGAGTGCCAAACGTGCGATTTTGAATGGCCTCCGTCAAAGTTCAAGGTCTCAGGGACTTGGTGAAATTTCCACCCCCCCCCCCCCCAAAAAAAAAAATAAAAATAAAAATAAAAAAAATAAATAAATAAAAAAAAATCATGTTTTCTGTTTCTCAGCAACCACAAACACCAGGCAACCCAATCTTAGCACAAATAGCTTCCATGTGTACAATTTAGGTGACCTTGACCTCAGAGTTCAAGGTCACAGGGATTGGGTGAAAGTATTGAAAATAAAAACATTTTCCTTTTCTGTATTGATAGTTAAGAAGAATGCCCTTTTCAAGTGGCCTAAAGCTAAGATCAAGGTCACACGCGAGTCATAAAGGCTTTACTAATCTAATTTCTTTTCCTCTCCTCTTTATTTTTTTTATTGTTGTAGCAACGGCTGATAGAAACATTGTTTGGTTAAAACACTTCCGTTGGAAAATAAAGTTCGTTCGGTCGTTCGTTCTTTTTAAAGCAGTGTAATTTTGCTTTTTCTGATTGCAGGTCGACCCTGTGTGCTCACGGTGTAGGAGTGGAGACGGACCACTCTCAGGTGATCGGCACTGTCTGTTAGATCCCATGGCTACTGTACCGTGCTGACACTGTCCGGACCACTGACCACTGATCACTGATCTGATAAACGCAATGACAGTCGTGTTCTTTCACCCTTCCTTTTTGTATGTGTGTGTGTGTGTGTGTGTGTGTGTGTGTGTGTGTGTGTGTGTGGTGTGGTGTGTGGGTGTGTGTGGTGTGTGTGGTGTGTGTGTCTGTGTGTCGTTTGGGGTCGGATCTCGGCTAAAAGCCGAATTTGTTTTGAAAAAGCCGATAATCTGTCTGTCATGTCGGCTGGCCGAGCCGAAGTTTTCACGAGTGAATCGGCTTGATCATGTCCATTTCTGCGAGATTCCTGTGCTGGCTGGACTAATTTCCAAGAAAACGCAACTTTCGGTGAGGATGTGTATCTACAGAACATCTTTAATTCACGGAGGTGGAGGGAGCACGTAACAGTAGTATAGGGAATCTAGTCGAAAAACTTGTGAAACTGCTTCGGCAGAGAGAGCCCAAACTTTCTGTAACTAGAGGAGCAAAGCCTCCTCGGCTCACTTGTGAGATGGGTCAAGGTCATTCAAAAGAGTATGTTTGTAAATCTATCACTGTCTATCCTGAAGTAAGATGTCTCTTGTGTTCATAGTTCCTAAGAAAAAGGCAAATGGCAACATAACAGTTTTCCAAGGACAGCGTGTATCACCTTGACTTTGGGTCAAGGTCATTCAAATGAGATCTGTAAGTGAAGAGCTTATCAATGACTATCTTTATGCCACGTTTCATAGCTCTAGTTTTCGCAGCTTTTGTACAAACGGTAATGTAAAATTTCATAACAGACAGCTATATTGACCTTGACCTTGAGTCAAGTTCATTCAAAAGGCTATGTCTGCATAGGTCTCATTGCTGCCTATCATTGTGCCTTGTTTGGTGTCTCTGCTGTTTGTTGTTTCCAAGAAAATGCTAACGTTAAGGACTCCGCAAAACATTTTGAGTGGCCTTGACCTTGACTCATGAAATTGAATAGAAGTATGCCAGTACAGGTTTTGTCAATGTCTATCATCGTACAAAGTTTGATGTCTCTGGTATCCCTAGATTTTGAGAAAATGGCAATTGTAAATTTCCAGTGAGACAGATTTAGTGACCTTGACCTTCAGTCAAGGTCATTCAAACAGTATGCCTTGGAAGGTCTTACTGCTGTCTATCAGCAAGCCAGGTTTGGTGCTTCTGCCATTTATTGTTTCTGAGAAAATGTCAATGTTAAGGTTTTGGAAGCATTTCCGCCAACAGCTTGTATGGCCTTGACCTTGACTCAAAGCCATTAAATACAGGTATATCAGTAAAGTTGTTGGCAATGTCTATCATCACGCAAAGTTTGATGTCTCTGGCTTTTCTAGGTTCTGAGAAAATGCCAATGTAAAATGTCCAAACAGACAGCTTTGGTGACCTTGAACTTGGATCAAGGTCAGTCAATATGGTATGTTTTGAAAGGTCTTACGGCTGTCTGTCAGCAAGCCAGGTTTGGTGCTTCTGCCATTTATTGTTTCTGAGAAAATGTCAATGTTAAGGTTTTGGAAGCATTTCCGCCAACAGCTTGTATGGCCTTGACCTTGACTCAAAGCCACTGAATACAGGTATGTCAGTAAAGGTGTTCTCAATGTCTATAATCACACAAAGTGTGATGTCTCTGGCTTTTCTAGAATCTGAGAAAATGCCAATGAAACCCAGCAAACAGACAGCTTTAGTGGCCTTGACCTTGGGTCAAGGTCAATCAATATGGTATGTTTTGAAAGGTCTCATGGCTGTCTATCAGCAGGCCAAGTTTAGTGCCTCCGCTATTTGTAGATTTTGAGAAAAGGCCAATGTTAAGGTTTACTGCGGACACACAGACAGACACACAGAAAGACAGACAGACACACAGACAGACACACAGACAGACGACGGAGGGCTATTACATAGACTCACTTTGTTACACAAGTGAGCCAAAAAGCCGAAACTTTCATGGCTGTTTCGGCTAAATCGCCGAAGAAAAAAAATCCTGGCAACATCACAGTGTGTGTGTGTGTGTGTGTGTGTGTGTGTGTGTGTGTGTGTGTGTGTGTGTGTGTGTGTGTGTGTGTGTGGGTCGGTGTGTCGGTGTGTCGGTGTGTCTGTGTGTGGGTGGGTGTGTCGGTGTGTGTCGGTGTGTGTGTGGGTGTGTCTGTGGGTGTGTCTGTGTGTGTGGGTGTGTCTGTGTGTGTGGGTGTGTCTGTGTGTGTGGGTGTGTCTGTGTGTGTGGGTGTGTCTGTGTGTGTGGGTGTGTCTGTGTGTGTGGGTGTGTCTGTGTGTGTGGGTGTGTCTGTGTGTGTGGGTGTGTGTGTGGGTGTGTGTCTGTGGGTGTGGGTGTGTCTGTGTGTATGTGGGTGTGTCTGTGGGTGTGTCTGTGTGTGTGGGTGTGTCTGTGTGTGTGTGGGTGTGTCTGTGTGTCTGTGTGTGTGGGTGTGTCTGTGTGTGTGTGGGTGTGTCTGTGTGTGTGGGTGTGTCTGTGTGTGTGGGTGTGTCTGTGTGTCTGTGTGTACCAGTGCTCGTGCTAGACCCAAAGTTTTACTCAACCACACTTCCAGTACTTATGAACTTGTGACCTCTCGAAGCACGAAACCGAAAAAACCCAGGGACATAGGTCAGAGACGCTTGACTAACCTTTTGTGCACGAACTGGCTGTCTGCAGAAGGTTCATGATAACCCAGATCATTTTATCTAGCTTGTTCAGTTGTTGGTTAAGAAATAGGTTGTTCTGGGGTGTAGTGACTGCACGAGACATAATATTATCTATTTATTTATTTGTCTCACACGGTCAGTGCGTTCGCGTATCTGTTTTAAAAGACAGCATTTAAATCAGAAAATTGTCTTCAGACCCATACAGTCGGCCCTGTCATCATAATATGATATTAGTATAAAAGCAGTCAAATAAGTGCACACGCACGCACGCACGCACGCACGCACGCACACACGCACACGCACACACACGGGTGTAGAGAAAAATAAAAGCCAGAGTAAGATTGAGACATATAAGTGAGATCCAACTATCAATTACATCACATTGTTACAAACTCTCTCTCTCTCTCCTCTGTGTGTGTGTGTGTGTGTGTGTGTGTGTGTGTGTGTGTGTGTGTGTGTGTGTGTGTGTGTGTGTGTGTGTGCTGATGATGATGATGATGATGATGATGATGCATTTTGTTTATTAGTGTAGCAAGGACAGATAATAAGAGAGACCTGTGCGTCTATTGTCAGCCAGTCAGTCAGTCTCTCTCAGTCTGTGTGTGTGTGTGTGTGTGTGTGTGTGTGTGTGTGTGTGTGTGTGTGTGTGTGTGTGTGTGTGTGAGGGAGGGAGGGAGGGAGGCACAACTTTGAACTAAACTGATCTACCGTGGCATGTGTGTCCGACCTTTTCTTCTTCTGGAAGACCTTTAAAGACGTCTAAATTGGAGTTCCTCGAAAATATCTACTACCAGCCTTGCAGTAAACCAGCCCCAGACGGTAGAATGACCACGACGGACTGTCCTCAAGCTCATAAAGAATGTTGGGGTGGACTGTCGTAATATATCTCCTGACGGCGCCACTGACCCTGGCCACAGCTCGGCCAAAGAACGCAGGAAATGTCATCCAGAAACGTGAGTTAACCCAACTCTGTACCATCGGGTTGCACTACGCTATACCCTCTGTACATTTTCAGCCTGTTTCAGAGATTATTGCCGGCATAAGTTGTCCCCCGTGCATACACAGAACCGCAGCATGTATGCAACTTTGTGCTCTGCCAGGAAACATGCGTGCTTGTTGCGGTAAGGGAGACAACTCGTGCAGGCTGAAAGTCAGTGTACTGTGCTGGCATTCCCTTTCCGCGGGCCTAACGCTACTCTTCGTCCCCACTACGACGCCAGCTCGGGCTAACCGAAACCGGGCTGAGCTTAGTAATGCCTAAGAAGGAAAAATTCAAATTACTCGGTGACAAGGAAAGTGGACAGCTGAGAACAACTTTGAGGTCCCCGTGTTAATTCACAGTGTGCACAGAAGCGGTGAAAACTGTCGCATTCACCACTGAGCACCAGTACATTCTCAGCCTGTTTCGAGATTATTACCTGCATGAGTAGTCCCCCGTGCATCTATAGACCCGCATCAATCAATCATTTTTCGTGGCAGCTTTGTGCTCCGCCGCGAAACATGCGTGCTAGCTGTGGCAAGGGAGATTACTCATGCCGGTAACAATCTCGGAACAGGCCGAGAATGTAGTGGTGCTGGTGAATGCGACAGTTTTCACCGCTTCTGTGCACACTGTGAAATAACACGGGGACCTCAAAGTTGTTCGCAACTCCCCACTTTCCTTGTCACCGAGCAGTTTCAAATTTTCCTTCTTAGGCAT